>JAUKNK010000171.1:647500-1220000 GCA_030765055.1 Mantis religiosa
CACGACGTTAGCATTATCTGTGTCTCGCTGCTCATCAATGCGTTCTGCACGCGATCTAGGTCTTCGCTCAATGGACTGAGTTCTACGATCTAAACCAGGTCATCCTCTCCTTGGCATAGTAAAGACTTCTCCGGTAACTTCACTAAGTCACATACGCATTCGATTAATTTTGTGTAAATTCAATTCACATTCTCGAATTCACAAAGAAACATTATGAAGAAGGTATCCAAGGATTCAGCAATACTTGACAAAAAGTTATCCGTGGTAAAATATTTATACTTTTATAGTGTGTCTACCCTTTGAAGGTTGCATTATTACGCTACATAAAAAAATTCAGTTTAGATAAAAAAGGGATAAAAGTTATTTTATTGAATATGGTAAGTGAAATAGCTTTGAATACTTTGAAAGTAGTGGAACAAGTTTCTACTTTGTAATGCCTTTGTTTGTCGAAAATAAAACAAGGTGTATGTGTTCCGCAAAAGTTTCTATCCGAGGCCTCGGGGAATATAACATTGAGCAAGCAGAAACCTACAAGCGTCCCACACTCACTTTAGGCCCATCATAACCCAATAGTCTCCTATATAAACACATTCTCTCTTTCATTCTACAACTTGTGATACTTCATAAAGGTAAACCACCATCTACCCACCGTCTATTATTATAAATTCATCATGTCAGGGTTTTTTTTTTTTTTTTTTTTTTTTTTTTTTTTTTTTTTTTTTAAATTTACTTCCTCCAACGTTGTTATATCGGACGATGAATGAAATTGGTGAAATGATGCTCAAATGAGCCCGGGGTCCATGGGGCTTAGAGTTACCCGACATTCGTCTTTCAGGATAAGCGATAACTCCGGAAAAACCTTATCCAGATAAACCACTCTGACCTAGATTCGAACTCACGACCTCTTGAACGTGAGGCAGACATGCTACCATCTACGCTACCGAGGCGGGCTATAATATTGTTAGTGAGGGAGAGAGTCCCGGAATGGCAAAACGTCGAAAGCCCCTTGTCCTCAGGGAAGGATGACTCTTCAACGACACCTCTGTGCCCGCCTCGGTAGCGTGGTGGTAGCATGTCTGCCTCACATTCAAGAGGTCCCGAGTTCGAATCTGGGTCAGGGTGAGTTAACCGGATAAGGCTTTTCCCAGGGTTTTCCCTTATCCTGAAAGACGAATTCCGGGTAACTCTAAGCTCTATGTACCCTGGGCTCATTTGAGCATCATTTCACCCATTTCATTCATCGTCCGATATGACTTAACATAACGTTGGAGGACGTAAATTACACAAAAAAAGACAACTCTGGGCTGAAAAAGTTTGCATGAATACTTTTATATTTCGCTAATAACCTGGTCCACTATCACTTCAGGCTTTTTTCTCCCTTTTAAGCCTTTCTAGGACTTATAAAAAATATTTGAAAACCAAAATCAAACAAGCAAATTGGTTCGGCAGATCTCGAGCTAACATCTATTAACTTTTGTAATATATAGATTTCTTTGCAGATACAATAGAGATAGAAGCTTAAAGTGCTTATGAACCTCTTAAGTAGCAAAGCCTTTAATTTGATCGCTATGTGACATCTTTGAAATTACGTTCTCCGTGTATGACTTGGAGTAATAATTTATTAAATAGAGCAAATAAATGGCAATCATTTGAGAGAAATTTAATTATTATAAACTTTAAATCAATAACAAGTAATAGCTAGGAAGTGGTTCACTGTGAAGAACAATTTTCTTTTAAGTAATTTGCATCTTTTAACGATACAGTTTTGGGTTACTAAGATTTTGTTTAACAATCAGTTTATCCATTGTTCAGAAATCACTTACAAATAAAAACTGCAGGCACCATTCCCAAAATTTAATATATAACTTAATATGTCATAAAGACCAGTATCTTAGACACGTGGTTGTTTGACCAAAATCAATGAAACTATTTTTGAGGAAATAAAATTTCAAAATTTCTTTTGAAAACAAAAGATTAACAATGGGAAATTCTGTTTGAAAACTTCATGTCCTATCAATCAAAAATGCTGAACTTAAACTACTTTGATACTTAACCGCATTCTCTTATTTAAGTTATGCTCTTCGGAAACGCAAACCTACACCCAGTACTTTTTAAAAATGCTCTCAAGGTAACCGAAGCATATATTTCCTGTTAAACCTGAACATCGAAGTTGTAATGTGCCTTCTATTGGAGCATAGTTTATTGTGACTTTGTGGTTTCGTGGAATTAAAAGTCCAATTTGCCAAAATTCTAAATGTTTATTTCCATATAAATACACTGTTCAATTCCCACGTAACATTACATCACACATACAACACAATCTTCCAAGTTCGATGACAATAACAAACAACATTCTGATCAGTTTACAACATCAGCTCTCGTTACGTTTCACAGCTGTTTACTCTGCTACCCTTGGCGAGTTTCCACCTCCTTAAATACCTCACTGATAATTTCTAGACTATTCTAAAATAAACCAGAAACCGAGTAATCTGTACCAGTCAAGAAGTCACCAGAAATTTCCATTAATCTCAGTCTGTTTGTTTCGGCAGACATTTATCTGCGTACTAGCCTTATCTGCCGGCTCGTTGTTTCCACAAAGCCCGTCTATCAGTTCCTTTTTGTAAACAAGCTGAGCGATCGTAGATAACGGGTTTCGCGACATTATTGTTATTTTGTAATCCATCTGTGATACATCTATGCCTATTAGTCACAAAATAATTACAAATAAAATACGTGTGTATGCGCATCCTACACACTATGTCGAAATTATTTCATTGTTCACATTATCAATGGAGGAGCTTAACATAGATCGAACAGAGGTTCAATTTCGCACTCGCCATAAGGTAGCGAGGGGACCCCCAGGAACGGCACTAATATTCAACAGTCAAAAAGAGCATTGTTTAGCATTCCAAAATACACTGCATTAAGCTAAACAATGTACGAATGTGAATCGTGAGTATAGATTGTTACAATGCTTAAATTTAATTATTCTTTTGATGCAGATGTTAATATGTGAAGTGCCAGATGAGAGTTTTGTTTGTAACTCGTATGAGCCAGGACTGACTAGGGTAGGTCACAAACAGGTTAAGATGAATCTTAATATCCAATCTAGATAAATTGTAAATATGCAAAATTAAATAGAAATATATTATAAAGGAAAATTGCTTTAGGAATTTATATTTTGAAAATAAAAAACATATAATTCAAAACTAATGTACTGGCCACAGTAAAAAGTGATGTGGACTACAATATTTAGTTAACATGGTGATAAAGTAAAAGAAAATAAGTAAAGAGGACAAGATAGCGTCTTTTGTGAGCAGATGCCTGAGCTAACAATTGCATGCATTTAGTAAGAGAACCTGAGAATTAGAACAGTGTTAATTATTTATCAACGTGGGCTGAAACTTGGATATAGTGCAAGTTAGATTGCTGAATACCAATGTCTTTTGCATCGTGATTTCAAGTGAACGGACGCGTGTGTAAAACTGCTGCATATCTGCTAAAGTCTGGTTTATAATCACAGAAGTGAAGGTGTATTAATCATTCATGAAAGGAAAAAAATATTGTTTTAAATTTGTATAATAATGCTTATTTCAAATACAAATCAAGTTAAATTCAGAATTAACTTAAACAGAATCTTTACAACTTCTTTGTTTTCCTAACATTAAGTTCAAAAAGAATCAGGTAGTACGACCGAGATAAGATTTCATGCAAACCAGAGCTACAAAGAACGTCACAACGTGGTTCAACATAACATCTGCATCATCTCATCAGCACCAAATAGAAACTGTTTCAAATGATCGTTGCAACTCGGGGTTTCGAGGTAGTCAACGTGCCACATTATACTGTCACCAAGGTATTTCTGGTTCAGTTTTACACAACTTCCCGATTTACAGTCATAGCCTACAGAATGACAGGAAGAATAAACCAATCACAGTATCTGCACGAGTTTGACCTATTTTGTTGTTGTTGCAATTTACGTCCTCCAACGTTAAGTCATATCGGACGATAAATAAAATAGGGTGAAATTATGCTTAAATGAGTCTGGGGTCCATGGAGCTTCGAGTTACCCGAAATTCGTCTATCATGATAAGGGAAAACCCCAGAAAAACCTTATCCAGACCGTGATTCGAACTCGGGAATTCTTGAACGTGAGGCAGACACGCTGCCATCTACGCTAGCGAGGCGGGCAACCCTGGGTTGGCGCACGGAACTTAAACCGACAAAGACATCAGAAATAACGCTACCGGGTTCATTATATGTATTTACCAACTCGATGGAGAACGTTTACTAGAAGGAAAATTAGGACATTATAGTGAAACTTAATTATACATACAGGTTTATAACAGTTTGAATAATCTATGAACCGAAAAATTCAATAAATTTAACATATTGAATTAAAATTCACATTGAAGTGAAACGTACTCTTTGAGTACTCTTTACCAACTCGATGGAGAACGTTTACTAGAAGGAAAATTAGGACATTATAGTGAAACTTAATTATACATACAGGTTTATAACAGTTTGAATAATCTATGAACCGAAAAATTCAATAAATTTAACATATTGAAGTAAAATTCACATTGAAGTGAAACGTACTCTTTGAGCATCAGAAAAAGCCATACTTCCAGATAATATAACTTAAATTGGTACTGCAAATATAAATGACAGTACCATGTACTGCATATTATATAAATAACTTAGTTTGCTTCCATTGACCTCCAATCCGTAATTTTTGCTGAACATCACAATGCGAAGGAGACAGAAAAAGGGAGATAGAGAACATATATGAATAGGGATGTGATAATGTACATATTAGTAGAGAAAACGTGAAAGGTATAAAGTTCACAATTACAACCAATCTCTCTTCAAAACGACCTTACAGGTTATCCAATTTTGTAATTTGCTTGTTCCGCATTAACCAAGGCATTTCCATTTGCATCTAATAGTTCTAAGTAAAGCAATGTTTAAGCGAAACAGTCGGAGAAATTTGGGTCAATATGATTAAAATTTTCCATTTTATGTCTCTTAATTTTATTATATGCAATTCCTAGGAACGTTTTCGTGTTATAAAGTTAAACTTAATAGTTATCATGAATTCAGATTGGGGCGTCACAGTCTTCTAAAGATATTTATCAATATTTTGAAAACTTTCTGAAAGTGTGTAATGCAAAATTTGCTGCTCATATATTAATCAAATCCTAAATTACGTGTGTGAGGTAAACATTTACGCTATTTAAAAAAATTGTATAAGTGGTATTTCAGCCAGGTTTTAAGAGTAAGATTCCGTGTGATGTTTTCTGGGTCGCAATATTTCAAATGTTATAGCACTTAAAATGTTCCTCAAGATGTAGCTTTTAACTTACCGGAGTAAAACTTTGGTAACAGCTTCCTTAGTATAATAGTCCTCCTAAACTTGTTATGCAGCGAGGGTGTTGATAGACGCACAATTTTTGTCACGGCAGAAACTCATAATTGAAATAAAATAATAAATATAGGCACCAACGTTCCAACCACACTGCTTTATACATGCTTAAAGGTGGTAACAAGTGCATAACTGTTGGCCAAACACTTTGGGTTTACGCCTTAGAACTAAAAAATGTTAACACCAGTTTTACTACTGTGTCAATACTAATAATGAAGAAACAGAATTTATTTTCAATACAGTATAAAATTATAATAATTATGTTAAAATGTGCTATATGAAACTCGTCAATATACGCATGAACTAAACGCTTTCTTCCCCAAGAAAAATCACTACATCCTTAAAAATTATATAATGTTGAGGCAAACATACACAACAACATAACAAACAATTTGTTATCTTTGTGAGCAATTTTTATCAGTTTCTTATATCTAGTATCCAAAGTGAGACCGCTTCTGTAGGATAGTTTATAATAATTTAATCGTCACAGGATATGTTGAGCCCCAAATTTTATGTGAAAAGCAACTGCTACGCTAGACAAAGCGTTACCGAACTGGACAACATTGCTTTACATTGCCTCGGGTGCCTTATTTCGTATTACCTGGGACAAATAGATTGAGCTTTGCTTATGTGTGCCGGTAGTAGGAACTATGTGTTTTGTGATAGCTGGCTATAGGCTGCTTAAAAAGTTTTTAATCTAGTTAACTATGGTGTGACGCATGAGCACCGCATGCATGCAGTGTAAACCGATAACAGTGCTTCCACTGCGAAGTGTCTTTTTAAATGTCCGGGGTAATACGCACCTTAGCCTGTGTTGCTCACGTTCTTCTGGTGGTCAAAGCATACAAAGATATCACGATCTAGATAAACCTGAAAATTAATTAACCTGTGTAAATGCTAAACATAACAAAATACCAAACAACTGACAAATTAAAATTTTCTGTCTGAGCTTCAAGCACTCATTAAATATTTCATATTATTTCCAGTGACTTGTGCTGATTGACACAGTGGTTTGATAAGCTTGACTTAAAGTAGCGGAAAAATAGGTCGGTCTATTTTTGAAATCTAGGATTTGTAATGAAAGTTCCAACTGCTTTATAGGTAGCATAGTTTGCATAACTAAAATGCTTAAGCAGTTATTTTTCTAATCCATAATTAGAACTAAAGGTGCTAGTACTATATATCGCCGAATGTGATCTTCGATATCGTGTGTGCAAGTGCTCTAATATGATATTTTTGTGGAATTAAATATTTTCATGCACGTTAAAATGTTTCCAGTTCAAATTGCAGTAGACACAGTATTTGTGTCCAGGTTTACAACTACTAGTCAGATTTTGAATTAGCTTTGGCTTAATTCACTGATAATACTGTTCTCAGAAATCTACTTAAACATTACCGTCTAGAAAACTATTTTGTTAATATATCAAACAATTTCCATTACTTTAAAGCCTAATTTGACCATACGTTCATTATAAGTTAATGGCAATTGAGGCTTTGGTTAATATGAAATACACTTTCATAAGATTACAAAAATTCATTCTAAAAATACCTCATGTTCAAAAATTACACATAATTCTTTACCGTTGTGCAAACTTAGTTGCATCCTTATTATATTACTGTAATCTATAAAACTGATTGTTCTAAAAACTAACAATTATATGATAGATATTTGTCTAAATAATGGTTTAAAGTACGGTAATATTTACGATAATGATTAAATGAGTGTTGTGGATATATCATTTGTCTGCATAAATCAGAGTTAAAATTCCCATATTAACAAGCTGCCGAAAGAAGAGTGTCAAAAGGACCTTCTTCAAACAAATTTGATCAATTTGGGAACAACCAACGTATAACAACGAACATTTCAGAAAAGAATGCAATATCAGGAGAGCACGTTAATTTGAGAGATTTTGTTTTATAGGTTCTCCATTTTCCCAAAAAGTGCTTTAAGTGCTTATTGTCTCACCAGTTAATAAGAAATCATCAAGAGAAATATCTGTTTGTTGCCTTCCTTTATTAAGAAGGGAATCAACAAAACTGCACTGTTATTTAAACTAAGTTAAATGATATATAATATCCTCATAAACTTGGAAATAAATTCGGTATAACATATTGATCTATATTGCTGCGTGTATAGGCTGAGCAAGATTTGGAAATTTCTGTAATCATTATCCTGTAACATTTATTTTCGGTGCCTTAAGTCTGGGCATAGCTGTATGTAAAAGCTGTATGATTAAGCGTAAATTCTGCTGACTGGCAAAACATGTACTTTGGACTGGTGACTCATACATTCTTCTGGACAAGGGAAATAATTCACAGGTGGCTTGTAACAGGCCTCAACTTGTTCTCCATGTTTTAAACAATGAACACACACCCTACTGATCAAAGGAAATAATGCTTAGTTGGTCAGTAACAGGTTTAAACATGTTCTAAATTATGTAATCAATGATTGCACAATATGGTGCAAATTAACAGTTAGCGTGGGAATCGCTGAGTTGACTTTTTGGTAGGACCCCTATTTAAGCTTGGTTGAGTTAGCCCCCGGGGCAGAGACTTCACAGAGATTTGAGAAGGGACTTGCTGATGGTCTCTGTAAAGATCAACAAGAGCTTATTTTGAAGTGCTACCACGAGTAAGATCACCTGCAAGGCGTACCAGATCGTACACCTTTTGACAGTCACACATGGTTCAAGCCATTCAAACAACACATCGCTAAAGGTAAAGTTGCATTACGTTATTATGCATGTAAATGTTACCAAACCTCCCCTGGTCTCATCCAGAGCCAGGGAGTGCCCTGTAGTACTGAGTTCATTTTGACTTAGATGTTTCTTTCGCTCTACCCTTTCAGTAGCTACATCCCCAGTTGCAGATTAGGTTTCTAAGTCTTTCACCCCCCTTACAATCCTGGTCCACAACAATGTGCAGTATTGAATTAAAAATAAATCAAAGTAAATGCTAATAAAAGAACGTCCATATATTTCATAAATAATTTGATCAAATCCTGTTTCTTCCTGTTTTCCTAATTATATCATAATGATTCAGGCTACTAAGAAAATAACTTAGCTTAGAAATTTTTCTAATTAAACTGGGCATTCCAGTAACATGGCAGTATTAAGAAATATACTTTATTAAATATATCTAGCAACAAATATATTTCAGATATAGCGTTTTATATGCTTAAGCAACAGATAATATGGTCAACATGTAAACGCAGTTTCTTAATAACATCACTATGAGATAATTGATACATAACTAAACCTTGGATTTAATTTTAAAAATTACATAAATTATTCATGAATTTTGTTTAATTATGGACAAATAAGCACTGGAAGGTATCATTTCAAATTAAAGCCAAGATGCTTTCTACTCGGTGTAGACTTATTGCTCTTCAAGGGTTCTAGGTCATTCCTTTCCAGGTTTAGTTCAAAGAGTTTGTTGTCGACGTTATAAGGTAATTTTTGTATTGTGAAAGTGCAAGGAATTGGTTCCTTAGAGCCATAATATAAAGCAAATAACATTGTTTTAATAATAACGTTTTGTATGGGAAAGAAGTTTTCCATCTGCTTATAGAAATTGTTACAAAATTTTTCGCAACTGTTGTTTTATATTTTTTAAAATACATATCCTGTTTTACTGGTTAAATTAGGAGACTTTCTCTTTAATACACACCCGCAGTGTTTAAAAGTTATTTATGCCGGGCTTTTCGGCTGGTTAAAGAAATCACTACATAAGTTTGTGCTATAGAGAAGGGAATACCCATCCTGCATGTAATTACATTGACCAGTGGGACGTTCTGTAAGCTCCATGTCTCAATCCACTCCCCATTTACTCCAACAGATTGCAGGGGATTTATTTGACACCTGCTTCTGCTTAATTACCATACAACACTATCTGTGTGGCTTGTCTCTACACTACGCAGTCCTTCAATCGTTGCTCTTGGGGTCCCTGTGTGTCGTAGCACATCTGCACTGGGAGCTATTGATGGATGTCACATACCTCACATAGCGCTAGTAGATGCTTAAAGCGTCGAGATATGAGAGTTGATTACATATATTTTGTTGGAATGAGAACTCTCAAGCCATTGTAATGCATAAATTAAATGTATATAAACTTTTGGTGCTGTAAATAAGTCGCTGTTCATAAAATAGAACTTAAAACCTATGCATCAGAAATTTTAATAACAAATTGCAAGTAGCATACATAAATGGACTTGGAGAGATTATTCTAATTTATGCTTTGAAAACTGTTTGTTTTACTCTGGCCTTGTGTAGATAGTAAGCTGGAACTCAAAGCATAAATTCATGGCAATGGATCTATGATTAGACTTCTAATAACGCACTTATACCCACAGGTTCTAAAAGTTTTGAAGGCTAACAAAATAATTTCTAATTACTTGCTCTTATCTATTGAAATTATAATTCCGAAAATTCCTACGGTATGTGACATATTTATTTAAGCTTTTAATTTTACGAGTGCAATGAACATGTATATTACGTAGGTCTCTAAAGTCTTGCTCATTATATTCAAAGGAAGTATAATGAATTTGTGCACCGAGAAAGATGGCTCAGCGAGTTTCGTCTGTGTTCCGCATTCGGGGGGGGGGGGGGGGGGTCCGTGTTCGATTACCCTGGTTGAGCTACCTAAACCAAGGTTTCTAGGGGGCTATCCCAAGTCTACCAGCGAATGCTGGGATTATATGTCCCAGATTTTCTATGCCTCTATTTCATCTCCATAGCGTTTTTGATGCCGTTGTGCTGTCCTGCCGGAGAGTTTCCAACTCGTAATTTGTATGGATCCTGCCCTCTATACTGTCGTGACTCCGTGTATCGGCTGCTTCTTTTTCCTCTCATTTCATTCTTCCTCTCGGGGATGTCCCACTTGGGGCTTAGGTGCAATAAACCACAGGTATCGGAGCCGAATTTCCACCATAGTAGTTCTATGTTTATATATAACAAGAAATGATCAAGAATAAAAGTGCAAGATTATTCACTAGAAAAATCCAAACTCATTTCATAATTTTAAATAGACACTTCTAAACACAATTGAATTACGCCAAATGCAGAGAACATAAGTATGTGTTTCTGAATAAGAATATATCACTTTGTAACACTTACGCACCCAGGGAAGGCATTTATCATTCCTTGCAATAGTTTCTGGAGTTAACCCTATGAGAAAGGTATGTTATGGAATTGGCAGATACTACAAATACGCTTTGAGAAGTCATATAACTTTGATCATAATTGGAACAGTTATTTGCGGGTTCCAGTTTCCTTTGCTGAACATAACTTAGAGGCAAGTTTCGAAGTGGGGTTGTCACATGCAGCAGCTAACGTTCTTGTCCTCTGCAGCAGTCAGCTTCTTTGAAGGTTAGCTAAGATCGTACCACACAAACCTATGCCAATAACAAGCATGTTCCGTCTCGGTTATCTGAAAACCTCACGGAAACAATACATTTCCAATACTAAGGCCTGCATTAACCTCGAGGCAACATTTAACTTATGACGTTAAGGATTAGTTGCCGATATCCCCAGCTTGACTCTGTGCATAAAAGTGACTGTAAATTGTGTAGAGCAAAGAAGAAGGAAGAACAGGTTATTAAAATTAAGTAACGTTACTTATAGCCATAACAGTATCTTTACGCTGATGCAACAAATATTTCATTGGTCTAAACATTTCAAACACCTCAAAACCTAAGGTTAATGATTATTTATTATTCTGTACCTCTCTTGGCTACTTCAAAGAACTTTGACATCAGCATGACCCTTAATTCTTAATAAAGATGTTTAGGTTATGTAAAAGGTATTGTTAAATTTTACCTTTATTTCCAATAAAATGTATATGTTAACAGAAGTAACTACTCTACTACTTTTTCTTATAAATATAAATAAATATCTATGCATATAGGTATATATTTTTTTCTTTTTACTTATTTAACAGTTTGTTTTATTGTTTCCGTTTATTTTACTATCAGCTTTCCTTAGTTTTACACATATGCACTATACAAATAAACACCCAAGCCCAAGGCGGGACTCGAACCCGCGACCCTCTAGTGGCGAAACGCTAGAGACATACGCTCCTTGACCGTGGCTACGAGGGCCGGCTGCTAGTACAGACGTACTGAAAGCTTGTAATTGTGTTCCAATTTTCAAAATATAATTTACACACGTTTCATACACAATTTAAGCGCAGAGGTTCTACTCCCATCAGTCCTGGACCCGTAAGACCAAGGACCCGGGCCTCCTTCTACCCGGGAGCGATGGATAACTCCGGGGTTCTTTCCATAGGGGAATATCTGATTTCTTAGAAAGCCACCCCCGCTGAGCACAGCCTCAAGAGGGATGGAAGTGGATACGCCACTTACGCGCGTCAACCCCGCAGGGAAGACTACCGAGAACCTCGGTGGGGCTGAAGGTGATCTAGCACATCCTCTACTAGCTCTGCAGGCTAGTACCCGGGACTTACGAGGCAACCCTCTACCCACTCCGGGTGGCCGTAGCCTGGACGGAGGTACCCAATTCCCCGTGGGTGTCGGGAACACACTGCCCCCTTGAGTCCAACCCAATCCGAACAACTCTCCTACCGGAGGTGCTCGGCATTTCGGCCCGAGGTTCCTCTAGTAACGTCAGACCTTTCATACTCAGCAAGTTCAAACAGTTTCACTGAAGTTAATATAGAATTATTTCTTAATATTTTTAGCATAATATTTTGGAAATTGTTGGATATTGCGCCATTTCAACTGACATTTATCTTACAGCTTATAATTTCGGAAAAATACCTTTGGCGATAAGTAATATCTGAACAATACAGCTTACTTGATTTCTTACCATTTTATTTTTCTACCTTGTATCTATGTAGGTATAGGAAGTATTATTCCTCCCAGGCATTCTATATCAATATTTCCCTAGAAATGCATGTTTTGAAGCAGAGAAAGAACTATAAAATACACTTTTAATTAAAAGGTAAGCCATATTTTCCAAAAATAAAGCGCCATTTTTTATTAAAATAAAGCTTAAACTCAAAATACTTTACATGGAAATTGCTTTATCATTTTATGTACTCGGAAAGAATGGGACGACCTTGATTCTTGAGTATTTAAATAAATAACCTGAATTTTTTGGGCCTTTAGAAAAAATCATGAACTTTTACAAATAGTTCATTGCTAAGTGCTCATTTTGAAAGATTATTTTCATATTCTTACTAAACAAGAACTTTATTACTTCACGCAATCACTTAGAGAGGTAAATGAAGATACGTGGCGGACTGGGCCACTATAAACATTTATGGACTATATTTAGCTATATTCGGACAACCAGTCTTAGGAACTGTAACTCTTCTTCACCTCCAGAACGTATTGGAAATCCAACCAGTTGTTATAGAGCATAAGCCAAAGGTTGGCGAGTGAGTGGGGTGAAGAAGAACGTAGAGTCTGCTTCTGTTATCTGACAAACGATGTTCTCCGGGCGATTAGTAATGGTTAAAGTAATGTGCAGTACATGCTGCTACTCCTGGGTAGATAGAAGAAGTCTTGTGTTCCTGCTAATACTTTTTCAGTTTCTGCATTCAAAATGTGTGCACTCAAACAGGCTCTGATTCATATATGTACAAGGTACGTGTTTATTTTCTTCGACTCACGAATTATTTAAAAGGTTCCACAATCTACAGTTGAATTTGTAAAGAACATTCAAAAACTCCAGTGAAGGTGAAGTAAATAATTGCCATAGGTTCCCATTATATTGTGGCATAGCACAAAGCTTTTTCCCCTTTTCTCCCCAGCTAAGAAACGTAGATGTATTACATTCATTCAAACAATTTCCTTCTTCACTTTGATGCGAAATAGATATTAAAGCTTTTGTTTCAATTAACGTCCTTCAACGTATGTCATGCCGGATAGCGACTGAAATTGCTGAAATGATGCTTAAAAGAGCCCAGGGTTCACAGAACTGAGAGTTATCCGACAATCATCCTTTAGGTAAGGGAAAATTCCGGAAGAAAACATTGTCCGTGAACTAGTTCGAACTCTGGACCTCTTAAACGTGAAAAAGACATGCCTTCACCACGCTACAGAGGCCTACGATTTGGGTTAAACCCCTATTTTATATGCTATCTTCTGAGCCTCTGACCCCCTCTAGGCGTCTAATATACGCACTGACTTCGGGTAATGGCGGGACCTACGTACCTTACTACGAGGCTAGTGGGAAAAAAAGCGCAATATTAGAAGGGTTAAGAATTGCATGCAATAAATATGTAATATCTTAATAGTTCACATAGTAAATTAAAGTTTCTCTGGTGATCAGCCGTGAATCTTTAATTAACAGTCTCTGTGAAAGAGTCTTAACATTTCACATCCCCCATGGTGCAACAGCCCCTAGTGGGCCAAGGCCTGTCAACCCTACTGCCGGCCTCAAGCCCACATATGCAAGGTAGAGTTGGGCGATCACCCAAACGATACGGAGATATGTAGTCAGCTTCTCGGCACTTTGAGCCGGAAGGTTGGCTCTCTAGGCCATGGTTTGCTACCTATCCTAACTCCTCAATTGCGTCACGATGCACAGTGGGCACCGGTCCTATATCCGGGACTTATAATCAGCATCCTCCATGGGTGGGATTGATCCTGGGCGCCTTCTGTGGCAGGGAACCAAAGCAGGACCACTTAGCTCACTACGCCGCGGCGCAGGACACATAGTTGACTAAAAATGGTTGAAATGATTGAAAAGAGGTTGTTGAACCACAAATAATTGAACTATTGCCAGTTTCCAGGAAGCTACATTGTCTCTTGCATGAACTTCACTTTTTCGCTTTTAATCTTACATGTATTTTTACAGTTATACGTATCTTCATATTATAATGTTATAGGTCACTCTGTGTAGGTTTAGGAGAAATTACTTTATGCTCTTGGTGCGTTTTAAAGGCACATTCTGTTAATAAATTTTCACTTAAGTCATTAAGACTAAAAAAATTATGGTTTTACATTTCTCATTCCGTTTGGAAGATCTGAGAAATAAATTGAGTGTAAGTTAAATTTGTCTTGTAACTTTTGTCACAATATTCTAGAGAAAAGTTATGTTATTGCGCTCTATTCATGGTTCTGTTCTACTAGATTTGTGAATACACTGTGTTGCCATCACCTAAACTAGAATAACTTTAAAAGGAGATACATTCTATCATTTAGTATACCTGTGTACTAACAACATCCTGTGTAGACAGACAAAAATGAGGAGTCAGAGATGTGTTGATGAGAAGTTAACATGAAAATTTATGGGAATATAGCATACAAGTGTTGTATGGTATTTCTCATTCTTAAATAAGGTGAAAGAACATAAGGTTAAGTCAGCAATGTTTAGCTCTGATACTGAATAAATTAATACAAAAATTGATACTTTCTTTACTGAGAATAAACAGCACATAATTCATATTTCATTTGTCTAAATGAGGTAAATGCAGAGTAAAGCATCGTATATAATATAAAGTCTTAAAGATAATAAAAACAAACAGGTGGCCATTACTTTAGGCAGCTGTTTTTACCTGCAAAAAATCACATAGTGGTGAGAAAGCACTGCTGAAATAATATCACATTTTTAGACTAATTTACTCACTATCTTAAACTTCGCAATAGGCTACAACGATCAATGTGTATTTGAGTGAATATATGGTACAATGTCGTTGTATGTAAGTGCTGTGTTCACGGGTTGCTTTTAATGGATGTGTTTTCTTATTTGAATTTCAGCGGATACTTACAATGGTGACAGTCTCACCTTAGTGAAGCTCGACCGCAGGCAGATGGGGGCTTATCTCTGCATAGCCTCCAATGATGTGCCCCCGGCAGTGAGCAAGAGGATCACACTCAATGTTAACTGTGAGTGCAAGTTTAGATCAATAATTTGTGTAGTTTATAGACGCTATGTTATGTGCGTAACTAGTTCGTCGGTAATTATTAGGACTTTACTCGGGCAGTTCTTAGTTTCTTATGTATATAACCGGTAGGTAGGCGAATACTGTGGTAAATTACTTACTTCGATTAACCCTTTTTTGTTTTCTAATCATTTCTTCCAGATTACTTCTAAATTTCGTGGCATGTAGCTCGGATGCTTGCTTCAAGAAAACACTGTTTCGAAACTTGGTTGTTAGAACGGGTAGTTTGTTCATCGCTCTCCTTTTGCAGTTTCAACTACACGCGTCACTGTGACCTGTCTCCGTCACGTAGCCTCTTGTGTGGTTCCTTCACTTCACCATCCCCAGTAGCTACAGATCTCACATAGTTCATAGTACCCAATGTGTCATTTTTGTTGTCCTCATCACTTAGGCAATTGCCAATACCGCCATCGGCATCCTTTCTGTCTTCTTTACATCATTTCGATCTTCGACCAGACTATTTTGTTCCCCGTTATTACGAAGTCCACTTCTTCATCTTTTCATCATCACATACAATTAGGACTAGACAGTATTTGTCTGTTCCGAAAGCAAGCACTGCACACCTGATCCTTCCACCTCTTTCTAGGTTGTCCAGTACTTGGGATTTGTATTCACAAAGTTCCTTAGGGATATGGCCTTTATTCATCAATTTAGCTAACGACTTAGTTAAAAAGAAGCTTTGAGTGAATTTGTCGCACTTGTCACAATATTCTTCTTATTCCACCTCACGACTTTGGATTGTTTAACCCGTTCCGACTCCAAATTGGTCTGCCCATCTTTTCTTCGGTTTTCCCTGGTTTCTTCTTCCTATAGGTTTATAGTTTAAGGCTACCTTTGGTATTCTGTTATTATTCATCTTCTGAACATGTTCTTTCCATTGATTTCTATTTCCCTCAATAGTATGATTTATTTCTTCTAATTTTAATTCTGTCCTTATATCCGGACTACGTATTTTTTTTTCTTTTCAATTTTGGTATATCCAGCTATTGCTCTTATGAATTTCATTTCTGATGACTTATTCTCGTACTACTTTTCTCTTAGTATCCATGTTTCTGATCCATAGATCTGAGTTGGTAATGTCATTGTTTTGTATAGTTTTATTATAGAATCCTTTCTTGCTTTATTTTTAATGTTCTTTTTATTGTGCCTGTTATATAGTTTACTTTATTTTCTCTATTATATCAGCTTCCCCTTGGTGAGAGATATTACATCCTAAATACTTAGTGTGATTTCTGCTCAATTATTATGTCATCTAACACTCTTTTTGATCTTACTGGATTGATTCCTTTAAATGCCATGGTTTTGGATTTATTTGCTGATATTATCATTCCATATTCTGTAGCAAGTTTATCTAGACTATACAGCATTTCCTGCAGGTCATCTTCATTTGTGGCCATTATTATTTGATCATCTGCATACAACATAGTTTTCAATTTAGCTCCTGATACATTAATGCCTCCATTGACTTTATTCGACCAAATCCTTACAATTTCGTCAACATAAAAATTAAAAAGTGCCGTTGACAAAGGACAATCTTGTCTTACGCCACCATTAACTATTACTGGTTCTCTTTTATTTATTTTTACTTTTGTGCCAATGTACATACTTTTTATAACTTCAATTAGTTGTAAAGGTATGCCTCTATTACTTATAATTTTCCACAGTATAATTCGTGATACTTTGTCAAAAGCTTTATAAATATCAATAAATAATAAGTGCGTCTCTAAATTTTGTTCTCGTCATTTTTCGATTATTTGTTTAAGAGTAATATTCTAATATAACATATAGTGGTAGTCACAAGAGACATGGATCTAAAATAATTATTAACGATGTTAAGAAATTTACCCAGTAGAGCAAGTGAGGGAATCAAGGAAATACTTGAAGTTTTAAGAACGTTTCATTTGGAACTCTAATTTACTTGATGGAATACCATCATTGCATACTGTTAATGAATTTATTTAGGGCATACACAAATATACGCCAGATAAGGTCATTTAACAATAAACCAGGAGGTCTATTACACGTGTTAAAATTTCGACGTTTTCTGCTGTATGCTGGGTTAAGTGGAATACAAAAGCGGAATTCTTAAGATGATTAACACCTTTGATGGAAACAAGTAGACAATAATAATTAAAGTCAGTAATTGCTGTATGATAAGATCAATATATAATGGAAGAAACAAGAATTAGAGTTTGTCCGTATAATAGGCCATTAGTAAAGTTATGTGTTACGGATAGAAATTAATGTAGTTGAGTTAAATAGGATTCTAGTACATTCTGTCCAAAAGAAAGATATTAGCTTAAGGCATGACATGAAATTGGTTATGTTCAGAAGTAAAAGTGCAATTAGAAGATTCTTAAAATAATGATGGGAATCAAGTTCAAAGAATCTATTGGGTGACCAAGTGGAGAATGTTAATTTGTAGGCTTTAGTAGACTCCCATTTAGCAAAGTATAAAAGACGGTGAGATACGTTACTTAGCAGACGGGACTTAATCAAGCAGCGTGTACCTTTAGAGTTTGTGTTATCAAGCCTAGGCCATGCTAGGTTACACTTATGAATACTTAAAGGAAAACTTTCAATTAGCATTTCTGCTTCTTACGGCACTTTACGATTGTTATTAGTATTAATACGGAAGTACTTATTTTAAATAGTGAATATTGAGTATAAGTTATAAGTAAAAGTTTGCTAAGATTCGGAAATAGTTATGAATAGTTATGAAATTTATCATCTGATTTATGTACAAGCATTCATACCCACCTCTTCCTTGAAAGGAAGATCTCAAGAGTTCATCACCTCAACAGGTGGCAGCAGATTGATTGAAAGCGGAATCATACTAACTTTGAAATAGTGTGTAGGAATTAAAAATGTTGTACCATTACTTGCAACATTTATTGGTAACGATGAATTGTCAATATACACGGCAGCTTCGTAAGCTTATTATGTATAGTTTTGCTTACCTTCCATCGTTTTCGTCCTTACTTAATCTTGTTAACAAATTAACCAGAAGAAATAAATATGAAGTATAACAAAATAGCACGATTTACGAAACATCATTGTAAAACCGAAGATGTTTTCAGTAATATGGTCAAAGACAGGCGTCGAGGAAATAGGCATCTTCCATATGATGGCAGTAGTAGACGACTGCTGAAACGCGAAGAGACTCCCCTGTGTATCTTCACCTTACACAAGAGCTCTTAACTTACACCGACTTGTACACGTGATAGAAGCCAGTAACCATATACGAGCCAGAGATATCTGCACAGTATAACTTTACTTAAACAACCAACACAACGGAATTCGTAGAATGTTCCATTCCCCAGATTTCGTTAACTTAAAATAACCTTCACCCCACAGAAGTATACATACTACAGCATTCGATATTTTGGAGATGTCTCATTCCTTTTGTAATATAGTGATTTTTTCTAGGCATACGTCATTCATTATTCAGAAGTGGTACAGTTACGTCTGTTATTCTGTCAGTATCCAGGTAGGAATATTCAGCAAACGATGACAGAAGCGCGCACTGTACAAACTCAAGTTCCTCAGTTTGTTTCCTGTGCGCGCTGATTTTCACAGGTATACACTAGTGCAAGTACTACATATTGCGACATCGGCATTCTCGTGGCCTGCCGTGAGATTGCATAGCCACTGATGTCTTATTTTGGAGGGAAAGAGTCCGCCATTAGGAAGAAGCGGAGTGAGAAAATAGTCCGAAGTATATGGGCTGACGGAGTGGGACTGACACACCTTCAAGACCAGACATAACTGTGTTGTTACTAAACAAAATATTTTTCTAGACTTGTTTCGATAAGTATCCAATTTCAAATAGATATCCCGCGCCCAAAAGGTATATTAAAGCCGATGCAAGGTCGAAAAGAGTCGAAGTCAGACAATAGTTGGCTAGAGTCAGAGTCAGTGAGATGTTGAATGAGTAGCGTGAGACCAGCGTGGTGCGTAGAGCTGAGTGTGGTACGTTCCAAGTTCCAAGATAAGGGTTCAGCAGGCCGTGCAACGGGATGGAAGTAGTTCAGGGTCAGTAAGCTCTCTTCCGGGTGAGGAATCGCCGAGCTGTGGAAAGAGGCAGCTTACATGTGAGTGGTCTTCAGAAATGCACCTGTGCTTAGGACAGGAAATCATACCAGCAGAAGGGGTATCAGATTTAAGAAACAGAGATTTAAACAAACTGGTAGAGACTTTTCGGAGGTTGCATTTGCGTATTAAAGAAGGGCTGAGTGTACGCTAGCTGCGTGCAAACGATTCAGGTGGAAATAACAAGCTTTCAGGTGAACCTTTGGCATCTTCGTTACAATATAATATGGCATATACAATATAATGTATTTGACTTTTCTATTGCATCTGTGTGTTAACTAAGGCACATAGTATAACTGTTTCAAATTAATGGTGTATGACAAAATTTATCTCCCTTCCACACAATCTGGGGATTCCCAATTCAGCAGTTCTCTACCTATTAGATTAAAGCAGAACAGAGTTCATAGCTAACATAGTGCTCTAATGACAATACTGTACGCCAACCTATGGCTCAGTTTTCTTATTAGGCAGAAAGTCGCAATAAAATGCCGTAAATAACACCTATCTGATGCAACACAACTTAAAATATCCAATAAACCAGAAACCGTTTACTATTAGTACTTCATTTCTGTTGATCAAGAAAAGGGGACTACTGACATAACATTTGCTTTTGTTGGCTCAGAAATATCGTAGAACTTGAAGGCTCACGTGTTAAAAAGTGATATGAAATGTGATGTATGGAAGTATAATGAGAGATGACTACTGATATATCATTATTGAAATCGTTCGACAGGAATTGAGTTCTAAACATATAGCTATCACAGGACTAATGAAACAGTTTCTTTACCTTCATTTATTCTTAGCAATTCGGCCTTGAAGAATGATTTAGTTAAACTAGCTTATTCATGCTTCTCAGTTCTAAAGCACATTCTCATTTGTAATATTCACATATTCTCATATGACTATTACATATGTAATGCTTAAGTCATGTTTAACTCTGGAAGCTTGTTTGCAAAAGCATCTTAAAAAAATAAAACAAACAATTAAACAAAAAATAAAAACAATAGAAGGTGCCTGGTTTAGCACCTCAATGGAATATGTTTATGACTTTGTGTTGCAGTTTAAATACTAGAGAATAGCAGTATAAATTACTCAGTCAAAGAGATTTTTAGCATCTAACATAATTTCCTCATTCCATAGATTTCGTAGCACCTTAGATCTATGTTAGGTTTGGTTGTACCAATATAGAGGAGAGTAATATAAGGAGAGACATCTTAGCAGCAGCTTTCCCAAAAGTTTATGGTTGCAGTGCCATAGTCTCACAATCTTGGGGACGAATCCTTAGTATATGTTTCAAAAGGGAAGGGTTCCGGACTCCCGCGAATAAGATGTGTTTTGTATGTTCAAAGTTTCCATCACTTTACCCAAAATCTTTTCATACTTCCTTCACTTTCGTGCATGATGATAGATTATGCAGGTTCGTTTGTCGCTAGACTTAAGGGAATTCAAACTTAACATTCCAATCCCTTTTACTGGTGCAGTTGTTCAAATTAAAATTATAACAAGAACACTAGCAAATTATGTATATTTTTAAATGCTATAATTATAATTATAGTTTATGCATTTCCTGTTTTTCTAAAGCAATGAAACTGCCACTGGCTCATCCGCATCCCTGTTATTTTGTGTACGGTTTGAAATTCACCTTGGCCGTAAAGTCGAACACAGTTCTGCGCAAAAGGTCCTTGTCAAAGTCACTTAAATTTGTAGACCCTTCGGAGAAGCAATATGTTTTCTAGTCGATAAAACACTTGGGCACAAATGGGGACCGATTTTGCACAAATGCGAGACAAGTTACCTACACCGTACGCCTAACCTATAAGCTGTTGAGAATTTTTTAAATCCAGGTGATTTCTATTTTCCTCAGGTTCCATGTAAGTTTAAAATCGTGTAGACCCTATAAATAATACTTCGCTTCTGAAGTATTACTTCGCAATAGGTGCATCTTAAATCGCTCTTGCTCCATTGCTGTCTGAAGAACAGTTGAAGACTACTGATTTGAACTCTCAGAGGTAAATAAACACGAAGAATTCATTCATCAACAAAACATGTCGTATGAACTATTGACGCTCTACAGATAGAGCATTCCAATGCAAACAGAACTTGAAATGGACTGGACACGTAGCTCAGTCGGTAGAGCACCGGCCTGCTCTGCAAATATTCCCGTTTCCGAATCCCGGCTGGTGGGGATTTTTCTCCAACCAAAATGATTGCCCACCCTACCCAGAGTCCGGAAGTATGAATGAGACTGGTTTTTTTTTTTTTTTTTTTTTTTTTTTTTTTTTTTTTTTTTTTTGTAATTTACGACCTCCAACGTTGTCATATCGGACGATGAATGATGTTCAAATGAGTCCAGGGTCCCTGGAGCTTACAGTTACCCGACATTCATCTTGAAGTATAAGGAAAAACCCTGGAAAAACCCTTCTCCAGGTAACTCAACCTGACCGAGATTCGAACTCTGGACCTCTTGAACGTAAGTCAGACACGCTACCACTACGCTACCGAGGCGGGCGAGAGAGACTGTGAACGTGTACATGATCTAACGATTAAAATACAAAGTACGAACAACACAAACAATACGGGTTAACACCATCGGTATGTTCAAATGGAGAACGGTGGCTGATATGACCACTGCAATTAATGGCGGGGTATAAATGGAACAAAACAATTGAAGTGTTTGCTCCTTCTCAAAATTAACAAATATCTTCATTTGTTCAAAGTAATTCCTTTAGCACATCATGTTAATAGATTTTATTTCAGTACTGAGTAATTCCAAATAAATGTACACCTTATATACCAGCCTCTAATAATGGTCGTTACAGTGCTTACGTAGTGATGTGTCGGTAAATATATAAGTAATTTATTTATTTGTATTACAAAAATTATTTGAGCTAAATATGGGTTTTTACGATTGTGTAGAAACATTGCCTCTAACTTCAACATGGATCACATTTTGCAAAATATGGATCTTTGTCTTAGCGCAAATACTACGAGGGCTGCTCAATAAAGAATGATCACAGCTTTTTTTGACAATGTACCTTCACTCATTCTCATAATTTTTATAGTCCTTCTCAAAATAGTCTCCCCTGAATGCGATGTACTTGTCCTAGCGTTTCTGCCAGTGTTCAAAGACATGCTGGAAATCATTTTTGAGAGATCCTTCAAAATCGCCTCCCCAGCCTTCACCACTGCTTATGATGATGGATAATGCCTCCCACAAATGCGTTTCTTCAAGTTAGGGAATAAAAAAGGTCAACTTCACGTTGATTTTTGCAAGATATTCAGCAACAACATTGGCAATATGCGGCCGCGCATTATCGTGGTGCAGCATCCAGCCTGCTTCACGGAAATGTGGTCTATTGTGCCTGATATGGACCTGCAATGTTTTCAAGACATCCCTGTAGTATTGTCTAGTTACTGATGTGTGTGCAGGTACAACATGCTGATAAACCATTCCATGAATATCAAAGAATAACTTGAACATAACTTTCCCAGCAGAAGCAACAACTTGTGCTTTCTTTGGGGTTGGTAATGAAGGAAATTTCCGCACTGAGCTTTGCTGCTTGCTCTCAGGATCAAAATGATGTAATGATCAAAATACGTTTCAAAGAAATTCCGGATCTTCCTCTAACATCAACTTTAACTGCATGTTATCTCCACTGCAGCGGTAGACGATACTGAACGTGTCGTAACTTGCCTGGTTCTCACAGGCGGGAACCAGGAGTAACACCAACGAAACTACTACGGCGTGTTTGTTTCACATTAAGGTAACAGAATATAATAAGATTGAATTTCAGTGCGAAAAATTATGACCTTTGAAAATTATGATCATTCCCTATTGAACAGCCCTCGTATTTAATAGAGATGGATTCACTTGGTGCTAATCACATACCACTTACGGGGAGTGTAATATGAAAACACAGGAGTACTCCGATTGGTAGATCACCTGGTAGCGTTCAAAGACAAACATCATTCCATTTGAAAGAACAGTAGCAATATATCTTCACCAAATTGTTTGTATATAACATTTCCAAGAGAGACAGCTTCGCCAAAAGTGAAAACAAAAACAATTTGGTAAATCTGAATAAACGACTCAAGTGCGCACAGAGGCGAAAAAATGCGAGAATGCCAGCTATAAGCTTTTATGCCTTGGGTATGTATAATGCTTATTGTGCAACATCAACATGAATGAACATGGAATTAAGTGAACTAATTTCGTTCACGGTGTACTGCAGTCTGAGCGATGTATGGGAGTTTATATGGGAGGGACAATTAGCTCACTGTCAAGTGGATGCCCACAACAAACTCTTTCCCTCACTGTAGAGGTTTTATTCACATGTGTATCACCGACGCGCGCGGGTGAGATTTATATCTCAGCTATTTGCTAAGTAACTCCATAAAAATATAGCCATCATAAGCAAATAGCATACAATGAATAAATGTGCTATTATCCATGGAGACACTTGAAAATTTGCGTCTATGTAACTTATTCTTTAGGATATCCATTTGTAAAAAGTGGTCAAAAAGTGCAGAAAATGATAAAAATGTTTTTGCTTAATTAAATTGAATAATCCGTGTAATTTAATTTCCTATTATTTTAATGCCATGCAACCCTTTAAAATTGTGTCACATGACTATTTAAGTGGATCACTATAATTGGGCGCAGTGCTTTATATCACCTATTTTGGAGACTCTTCTGTCATCAATTTTCATAGCTTTTCAGGATATAAATTGCTCCACACGATGCAGCTTTCAAACTATAAGCTCGAAAATTTTTGTGCTTGGGTAAAAACGGTACCAAAGGAAATTGATGAGATGATTTTTTATAATGTCAGTTGTGTTTTTGCAATTAAATAACAAAGCACATATTTTGCAAGTAAATATTAAACATTAATAAAAGGAGAATTGAATAATGGTTTTATCCTAAAAAAAGGGTTTATTTAAAATTTAATCTCATAAATTTACTAGTAATATATTTATGAGTATAACCCTGAATTATTACTTTTCTGAAGCTAAAATTACATCATGTGGAACAGCTTAATCAATGACAATAAAACTCTATAAATATATTAATAACACAATAAATATGTTGGAAAAAGATCTGCAAATTGGTGTGTGAACTACTGTTAACACTACAATAATTATGTTAAAATTTCAATGTAATCCAAGTAAAATTGTAAATTTTAGGATTTTCACAGTTGGGTATCCTTAAGATATATTAACAACATGTTCATTTATGCAGCTCTTGTTAATCAGTAGTCGGAAGGAGCACTTGGGGTATTTATAAGTGCAAGGTGCACAGTTCCTTTATCACTTAAATTCGACAAACACATTACGTTTGAATCAAAACACAAAGAGATGAATATACACAGGTCATTCAAAAATAAGTAGCCACATTGCCTGCATTTGATGCTATCAGCAGTTAATCATGATAGCAATGAAAAATAGCATCTAAATTTATTAGCTGTGAGTTTGAAGACAATAATTTTATTTACTAAGGCACTTTTGGCTGACCCCGTAGCTCAGTCGGTAGAGCACCTACTTGCCGTGCTAGGGGTCCCGGGTTCGATTCCCGGCAGTGAGGGTGGGGATTTTTCTCCGACCAAGATAATTTCCGTGGGGATTTTTCTCCGACCAAGATAATTCCCCATCTTCCCCAGAGTCTGGAAGTATGAATGAGAGTGTGAATATGTGCATGATCTAATGATTAAAAACGTAAGATAACGAGTTAGCACCTTCAGTATGTTCAAAAGGAGAACGGCCGCCGATATGACCATAGAAGTTAAAGGCGGGGTATAAATGGAACAAGCGAAAAAAAGATCACTTTTAGTAAACTTAACTCTAGGCTGTTATTGCTCTAAATATGTATTGTAAATACGAACAAAGATGATTCATTAAAATTCAGGTTAAGAGAGGTATCAATGCTCGTCAATGCCATACAGAATTATTGGAAGTTTGTGGTAGACAGACTTGACCATATCGTACCGTGGCTAAGTAGACGAATGCATTTCGTAGAGGAGGCGGACATGTTCATCAAAATCGTGGAGCTGGCAGACCACAATCAGCCAGTGATGATGTGGATGCGAATGCTGTTAGAGCACTGCTGGAAGAACATCGTTGTTGGACTAGTATTGAAATAGCAAGGGAAGTTAGGGTTGCTCCTGGTACTATTCAGCACATACTTAAGAAGAAGTTGAAGATGAGTAATATTTGCACTCGATGGGTTTATTCTAAGCAATTCGGCTTTGACCAATGATTTAGTTAATATAGCTTGTATTCATACTTCTCAGTTCTAAAGCATATTCTCATTTGTAATACTCTCATATGACATCTTCATCTTAGAGAGGAAACAGCGAGATTACACTTAGAAGGCTATGAACATGAGGGCGATCTTTTGTTTGACATATCACAACATTAGATGGAATCTGGGTGCGATGCTATTAACCGGACTCAAGCTAGTTGGTAGATCAGCACCTCGTTGCTATGCCGTTTGCTGATTAATTCTATTTGATGATAATACACCTGCGTTTTGATGATGACTATTCTCCCTGTAGACATATTTGATCACGGCCAGTCAGTAGAAGCAATAAACTCACTTCAGGTTGTAGTCACGAATGAAGAAGTTTTGGGAGATTGTCATGAGTTTTAAATATTATGCTGGTAATATTTTAAAATCTTGTAGTATTTAACTATTTATAAACTCCTTGTGTTAGATACATCAAAATACACATATTTCACACATATAATAATATTTTACAGCATAAACACGAGGATAAACCACTGATACACATCCGTGTGTAATTGGTGGATGTTTGCTAAACTTGTTTATTTCTCCTTGGTTACTTCATGACAACCAAACAATTTCTAATCCCGTACTCCTATTTTAAACAATTTTGCTACTCAGACTTCGTTTAAATAAGCAACATTGGTTACAGATAAGTGTTTCAAGCTCAAGAAACAATCAAATGTGTGATGGCACATTGATTTACCTAGGCCAAAAATTATCGACAAAAACATGATCCACTTAGTCATTTTCATTGTTGTTTATGATTTTGAAACTGTTCCTGTCA
This sequence comes from Mantis religiosa, assembly GCA_030765055.1. Taxonomy (NCBI): domain Eukaryota; kingdom Metazoa; phylum Arthropoda; class Insecta; order Mantodea; family Mantidae; genus Mantis; species Mantis religiosa. Next base: position 673,994 of record JAUKNK010000171.1, read on the forward strand.
CTCATTCAGTTCCTCAACAGAATCGTATGAATGATGCATATTAAAGTCACTTTATGGCACATAATTTACGACTAGTTGTGCGTCAAAAATATCCAAATCTCCTGATTGTGTTACATGTTGGTGCTCGCTCTTACACGTCTGCCCCGTTAATTTACTCTCAGATGGTACTGGGAGCTTCTGGAGAATCCTCCATACTCCCCAGATATGAACTGTTGAGATTTCAACCTTTTTGCGAAAATGAAATTACCACTTGTAGGAGTTCGTTTTAGATCCAGACAGGCAGTTATAGCAGCAGTAGAGAAGTCTGTTGAATATTAGGACAACATTAAACTGTGGATGGCGTCCGTCGGCTTCCTGATGTGTGGAGGCAGTTCTTCATCTTGGAAGAGGCTACTTCTGAGCACTGCAATACTGTGACTACATCAAAACTGTTCATGTATTTTTAATTCAAATGTTGCCACTATTTATTTAATGACCCTAGTTGATAATATAGAGTTACGCTACTCCACATAGTTTAGTGTGCTAAAATTTCCTCAAAATCCTTGCTTAAATATCTTACAAATTTAAGAAGAATTGTCAAGGTGTCTCCTGTAGATATGACCATATATAATATTTATATGACAATTTCTTCATATTTCCAGCATGATATTGCTTTGGAAAGCTATTTTGGAGGGCCTTCAGAGCGCATATTTATAATAAAGCCCAATTTTTATTCTTGTGGGAAAGCACAGTTCACAGGAAAGATAGCTTAAGAAAAAATGTTGTTTTAAACATTATTTGGTAAACGTTCAATGTTGATCTATACACAACAACAAAAGAAAAGGGCGGGAAAGGAGGACAGTGGATGTGGTTCTGCATTTGTAATAATTAAGTCATGTCGTTTGCATTTGCATTCTTATCTTATGTAATACGAAGTTCGAAAGGGTTTGGTCGTTTGATATATTTGCATCATCACTAGAGAAGTACCTTCCGATTTCCGACCGTACTGCCACATCTAAATATAGGACTTTTTTCTTCTTTTTTCTTTTCTTTCCTGTCTTCACTCTCTCTCTCTCTCTGCCTGTCCTCGGAACGTCGTCTGAAGGGAAGTGACGCAATGCGGCAGGAATTTTGTCGCGAGAGGAGCAACTACCAAATTGCATTACATTAGGTGACATACTATACAAATATAAATCTATAATTGAACATATACAGTACAATACAGAAACATGTTGAAATATAATGTTTTATTAGTAAAAATTATACAAACATATTTTAAAACTAAATTATTAGTAAAATGTTAAGTAAGGAAGAACTTTCAAGAAATAAGACAATATTTACTATATGCAAGGACTTCACAAACTAAAAGTCCGTTTACAAGTTTAATAAATACTTAAAATAAGTAAGGAATTGTTAAGAACAGGATTCCGTTTCAGCTCTCACCTAGCAATAACTTCTGCTTGATTTTCTTGACATTTGGGATCGTATTTCCTCATGATCTCTCCTCGTATGGAGGATTTATACCCTCTCTCCAAGACTTACATGGCAGGTTCTGGAGCCAGATCTCTAAGAGCACACGGACATTCCATCAGGAACTATGTCCAGGATGGAGTGGTCAGGGCAAAATTTGGTGTAAGTGTGAGGAAGATACATCATGGATTAATGATAAAATGAATAACGACGGAAACGGGAGAACACAAAGACAACCCGCCAAATGTCACATTGTTTGGCACAAGCTCCAGATTAAGATTCGTTGGAATTGAATGTGAATAGCCTTTGTGAGAAGCCAGTGGCCTAAACAGTAGTCCACGCCACCTCCTTGTTTTATTCTCTTTATGTATACACAGTGGCTAACAAAATATTTATTTTTGCCAGCAATTATATCTGGTAGTTTAACTGCCCCAGATAAGTAGTTATCTCTTCGTGCGTTAGAACAGTTGCATAACACGACGGGGTAAGGTCAGTTAAAGGAAAGGCACTGGCATGACCGATTTGTGCTGCGGCGAGCGTCGCGAGGCGGTAAGCAGGCTTGAACTGGTGTGTGCAGTTTCATATATTTTATGCAACCTTTTTTCCCAAACTTTCATCCATTTTCACAGGAGCGTTGCCCGAAATTATAAACGAAATTCTTTATTTTTCCTTTTTCTTTTTTTCTTTTCTTTTTTTTTTTTTTCTTAAAACAAAATGTTTCCTATAACACAATTGGTACGCTATTTATCTTAACACAATATATTCAATGAATATTGGGCTTGAAAAGGTCTTAAAAGACCAGGGAATTAGAATGCACAGGAAGGAATCTGCTATTCTACTTGATATGTATTCTTATTTTCTCTTTCTCTTAGACTATTCATTTGGACCATTGCTTCAGTACATGCATTCGCTTAATCGCATAATACCTACAATAAAATATAGTAAAACAGTTTCCACAAAACTCTGTATCCATCATTATGATGTAGGATCCGCCTCGGCAGCGTAGATGGCAGCATGTCTGCCTCACGTCCAAGAGATCCCAAGTTTGAATCTCGGCCAGGGTGAGTTACCTGGGCAGGGTTTTTCCGGGATTTTCCCTTATCCAAAAAGACGAATGTCGGGGAACTCTAAGCTCTATGGACGCTGGACTCATTTGAGTATCATTTTACCCTCTCGTTCATCGTCCGATATTACTGAATTATGGTGTAGATAGAGGAATGAGGATTCCTACGAAAAGAATGCAGTATGGGTGAGGTCTAATGATGTTAACATATAAAAATCCTTTATCTTACTTATTTTGGGTTTATAGTGCTAATATGTGTATTTTATATCCTTTTCGCGATTGTCGTTAATCGACTAATGAGTGTTGGCTGCATTGTATAACAATATGTGTGTGATATTGATAATATTTTGTGGTTGCCAGTTTGTCTTAATGGTTTCTGCTGTTATAAGGATTGCCTCATCATCATATCTCATCTTCATTTATCCTTCGCGGACCTGTCTATCTCGCAAAACGATCCTTCCTTTTATCCAAAACGGCAATTTGAGATTCATATAACTTAAAAACACATTAAAAATGTACTGGTGACTTTGATATGGAAAGTAAATTTTCAAGCTTGTTAAGTGTTACATCCTATATAAATTATTAACCAAGCAAAAAATTCTGAGCTTGAAATTTCGTGATCCAACAAGTCTGCCGAATCTCGTACTTTTATGGATAAGTATAGTAGATTTGGTAAAATATTAGGATGTCTCTTATGTTTATTTATTCATTTGGAATGTAAACTATCGAGTTGAACAGTAAATTTCCTTCAAAGCTTGACTGCAGAGACATGCTTAATTAGCTGTCAGATCTAGAAATACGACTATGTAGAATAGGTTGCAGCACACATGTCGCTCGATATGTGCCATTCCGGCTGCGATACATGTACCTTTACGGCAGTTTGGAATATTAGTCACGTCTCTACCAGCACTGATATCGGCGGCATTCATGAGAACCTGTGCACAAGTGACAATTGAAAAAGGAATTTGCAGGCTCATACTTCACAGTCGTGCAGTGTATATAGACACTACAGGGGTGTGTAAATCACAAATAACATGCCTCAAATGATTTTTTCAGCCTTAGCTTTATTTTTACTTTAATGTTTTCCTTTAAATATATAAAACTTTAGTTATTTAACTCTTCTTTTCTACATATCAAGATTGTCTATTCTCAAATGAAATATCTTTTGTCTTATGCCTGCATTTTTAATTCTAATTTACGTACATCCTAAAAGCAATATTGTTTTCTCAAAACTAGAATTTGCATTTCAAATATTTGCTCTTCTGTGAGAGATTCCTTACTATCACTGAAAACTATAATGGGATATGCTATGCATATAACAACATTCTAGATCCGTATTTATTTATATGCCGTAGGTCACAGTCAAAATATTTTTCGTTTATTTTGAAACCTAAAAATAGCATTATCCATAAACACACAAACTCTAATTTATATACTTATATTTCAGTTAAATTTGACATTTATACTTACTTTATTACACTCTTTCAGGGTTGTATAACAACAGATATGAATTTGAAACCATAAGACACACAGGTCTATACATATATTAATAGGGGCATGATTAGCACACGATGCAGAACCTATGGAGAGGTTAGGAAATGTTTTCCTCTTCTTTCCTTTCCGAGATCAAGTCCAGTCTGTCAGACAGCAATTTGTTAACTTTCAATTGCTGTTTTCAAATTTTTCTAAAGTTTAATCGGAAAAACTTTCGTAGCCGTCGCACAGGGTGCTATTTATCCCTGTGCAACGGTTTACCAACACCATCTAAACGGTTTTATCCTTAAAGTAACTTATCTCTAGATCAACAGATCGAACAACAATTTGTATCTGAAGGCATTAAATGTACTTTGCGAGATATACAGTTTTAAATGTTAAGCAGCAATTTACAAGCAATCGTACGGTGACTTAAAATATTTATACATCAACAGAAAGTTGATGTGCAAAACTGTTTGTACACAAAAAGAGAAAAGCTAATTTTATCTTATGAAACATATTTCCTTTTCTACTCCAGATTTTAGTGGAACATATTTCCCATATAGCCAGAAAAGGTGTTGCTTAAAACTGTCCCGTAAGAACTGATAGTTTTAAATCTGATAAGAAACCAACCAGATTGGCTGGGATTACGTATAAGATAAGAAAAATTGTGGGAGCTGTTGATTCTTTGCTACCATCATATCAGTGCGTCATTAAGATCTTCTTCAATAAGTCTTTGCACGCAATGCTTGCTTATAAAGGCCAGGTTATAAAGTATTTCTAGAATGTTACAAAGGGTCTTCATTATTTTTGTATAACCTTAATTTTTCCGGAAACTTCCTGAAATACTAGTGCTCATTTCCTTGCAGGGTAATCAATTTATCCTGATAGATGTTGTCGGCCTTCTTAAAACTTAAGTATTCGACCAATGAATGCTTCCTTTGAAATTTTCGGCTTTCTGTAACAATATATTTTCCCTAGACCTTAAATAATAGTTAAGTCAGGTATTATTCAGCTGGAAATTGTTTAGCTGGTGTTTCTGGAAGTTTAAGATTTTAAAAACTGAAGTTAGAGACGTCTAAAGCACATAATTGCTTCGCCGAGTGCTAAGCAATTGTTCGTGAGCGATCAGTTGAATAATTTGTGAGATCTATAATGCAGCAAAGCCTGCGCACTCCATACATGCATGAAGACACTGTGCATACACATTACAATGTTTTTCTGGAATGTTTGTGAATGATTAATATTTGATATCTCCACTAATGATAGCAAAACGAGTAAAAGTTGGAAAACCCTGAAAAAGCGAGCACAGGTTGAAAAGAAAAGTTTCTTAGGACTATCTCTTAGTGATAATTTATTGTTCTAAAAATTATGTTTTGAAAGTACTGCCTGAACTATATTTCAGTATTTGGAAGTATATAATTTCATGGTACGCATGTCACATTCATTACAAGAAAAAAATTCAACTTACTTACAAACCTCTCTTTTGAATGAGTTTCCTATATGAGTATTTTGGTTTTGATATATCTGTGATGATAAATAGTTTTTGAAGGAAGCAGACTCATTAACAGGTTTGTATAATCATTGCTGGAAAAAATAAAGTGCAGCTTTCTGTTTGAGTGCAAAAAACGTTTGTTATCTTATATGACAACTATCAATATAATGTATATAGAAAATGTACTGGAAAAATAGTTGTTTGTGAGTCAAGGGCATCGGTTATCAAAGCTGTGGTTTACACTGCCCTGAGCTCTTCATTTACACGGTGGAATAACATTTGTACTGGGTATATTTTACACGCTCTTTCAACTGTGATTGTATTACTTGAACTCTGAACCTATAATTTCAAAATAAAAACACAAATGTATACTTTACATTTGCGTAAACATTTCTATGTATTTATTAGCGACAAGCTAGAGCGATAAGTCTAGCATGATAATGGGCAGCATTATTATGGCTTAGCTGATAACCACAAAAGCCCAGTGCATACGATGAGGTGCGGTTCCAGGCACATTGGAGGCTTTTAACAAAATAAACCGATGGACACATATCTAGGCAACACGCAGATTCTGACAGGTTGTGAATACATGTGTTGTATGTGTGTTTTTGTGTGAACTTATGAGTTTGCACTAGCTTTTAAAAAATACTTCGGCAACAAGTGTTTCTTTACATTTCATTAAGATTCCAACGAATACGTTTTTGGAGACCTTGATTAACATTTTAATTCAGTATAAGTTTTCAGGATTTAAAGTTGAGTTTCTAAATTTTTGGGAAGAATTTTGTTAAATGACAAACTTAAAGGGATACTCAGGAACCTGGGATAAACCTTTTAAACCTATATGTGGTCAAATTAATAACAATATCAATAGCTATAATGTGATGCAATAAAATAAAAGCAAACCTATCGACAACTATCTAAAGCATACAGAGAAGTGGATGATTATATTCCCGATTTGCAATATAATGCATGTTGGGAACGCTAGAATATAGTTTTAGCAATTCAGGTGTTCTAAATAAACTATGGAACATACTGTATCCCAAACGAGTGCTAGATTCCTCTATTCTATGACCTATCCGCTATTATAATAAAGTAAAGTACACGGTGTTCATTTTTATTCGTGATTTCCCGCCCTCTGATGGGGCAAGACGTCATAGTTGACTGGTGAGTCTATCTTGAAATCATAGTGCCCTCTACGGAGAAAGAGCGGTAATGTTTGCGGAACATTAAGCAAATTACAACGATCTTAGTGTGGTTGCGCTGATAACTTATACAACCAGCCACCCCTTTCACCCCCCCCCTTCGGTAACACACACCTTTACACACCTTTATATTACGCGGCAGACCCACCCCTCAAATAGTATACTTAGCTGCCGATAGAGATGGGCCACAAAACTGCTGTCAGCACATCCAAATACCATCTCAAACCGATGGGGGAATCGTATATAAACTCCACCAGCGATGCCATTAATGACATCAAATTTTGCGCGGAAAATCACCTAAAAATGTGGCCTTGTATTACTCCGCATTTCATAATGAACTCTGCCTCTAGTACGTCATTGGTTAACATAGCATTTGTGCGTGCGCACAGCAATGCCGTAACGAGAATTTAACTGTCATCTTTGTTCTCACATCAACCGGTGCATTTTTGAACTTTTGGCAGTAGCTGTTCTTATTGTCCTCACTTTATATCTAATGTTAATTGTATATTATAACAACTTGAATGGTTTATTAAGAGCAGCTAAAGCAGAAAGCTAATTAATCGCGGAACTATATCGTGGAAGAATACGGGTACATTAAAGCCCATCAGCCAATGCGGCTAATTTCCGGCAAGTACTTCCTGTCAAGTAGCGAAGAGATTATACGTAAATTTTTAACAATCTTCTCTGATTAAAGCATTTAACTTGTAGTAATTTTGAAACATAGGGCAATAGAACAGTTGCTAGAGTTTTAAAACCCTCAAATCCAGTTTAAGAGTGTCAGATATGATTTACTAAAATAAATAGCATTCAAAGACAATTGACCCTATAGTCATAAAATTAATTCTACCATTCGTTTTTGTACACATTAGATTCTGGCTTGCAGAAATTAGCCAATATTGTAGGCTATAAATAGTACTGTGACTTTGTGGGTTCGTAGAATAGTCTAATTTGCAGAAATTAAAAATAGTCCTTTATTTTCGTAGGAATACACTGTTCAATTCTCACGTAACAGCATTACGTCACATACACACAGTCTACCAAGGTCGATCACAATAACAAACCACGTTCTGATCAGCTTACAACACTCCTGTTACACAATTCAACCCACTGTTTTACAAACTGTCCTGCTGGCCTGTCACAGTCGCTTATATATCTCATTCATGATTCGAGAGACTTCTCAAGCAAATAAGAAAAACAACTATTCTTTGTCAATCGAGATATCTCTCGAACCTTCCCAACATGAAATCCTATCCATGCCGGTAAGTCCTTTGTCTTAGCTATCTTCATTTGCCGGCACCTTTGTGTGCACTAGCCGCGCTATCGTTAACTGCAAACTCGTGAAACATTATCCGCCGAAACATTTACGCCGAAACCTTTATGCCTATTATCGCGACAGTACTATGTTGTGTCATGTTATAGCACTTTTAAGTTGGTACGAGTGTAAGTACGTTCTGTAATTTCTAGCTACGGTATATGAAGTCTTATAGTGCATATAGAACCACATTTTTATATTAACCCATTTTCTGCAACGTTGGTAATTATCATGCTCATATGAAACTGTTTTAAGATTCGTAACACTAGTTTTAGACATTAACTATTTTATAGATTCGCGATATACTTGTGGTTATTAACCAGAAACACCATAATTAACTTTTAGCGAGAAGTTGCATTCAGCCCGCCTCGGTAGCATGGTGTTAGCATGTGTGCCTCACGCTCAAGAGGTCCCGAGTTCGAATCTCGGTCAGGGTAAGTTACCTGGATAAGGTTTTTACGGGGTTTTCACTTATCCTGATAGACGAATGTTGGGTAACTCTAAGCTCCAAGGACCCTGGACTCATTTCGGCATCATTTCACCCATTTCAATCACCGTCCGATATGACTTAAGGTTGCAGGACATAAATAGCACAAAAAATGCATTCCGCAATAGTGCTGCTCACAAGGAATCAAAACAGATTGCCATGTAATGGAAATGCACTATGTACTGTACGACCATAAAAAGAAGGCTAGAGGGGTATGAAGGGCACAGGAGCTTGAACTATGATCTGCCCCGGTACCGGATCTGCTTACTAGGAAATGAGTGAATGAGAGTGCATATGAGTCAATCATGCTGCCCAATCTAATGTTTGTTGCAAGGTAATGTTTGTGTGGCAGTGCAATTTGTATAATGGTGTGTGCAAAATGAAGTTGGCAAATGTTTAGAAAATAGGTTAAATACCTCAATTTTCTGCAGAAACTTCATCTCTGAGGTCACCTAATCTCATGAAAATCGGTGTAATATCCAATGATATACAAAGTGTATATACGTTCATTTAGTCACGGCAAACTTAAACTTATGGTGCATAAGAAGCTGGGCAGCTGGAGCAACGGTTTAAGGCAGCGTATTGCTGTTTTGTTTGTATGCTTGGTAGAATAGATATAATGCCTTTATCGTTTAAATTTATCAGCAGTAGTTGACCAACAATACATTACGCCTATTTTGTAGTTCTGAATTTTGAATAACTCAAAGAAGAATGTAGTGCTATTCAATGCACATTTATTGTCAATCAAAATGGTTGTTTTTATCATAAACATTTATTAGAATACTTATAGCATCATTTAAAGAAAGTCTTTATGTTGATCTTAGTGGATATATGTACGATCAAGATCGTCATGGACGGCATGGTAGCGTGTTGATAGTGTGTCTCCCTCAAGAGGTCCCGCGTCCGAATCTCGGTCAGGGTGAATTATGTATTATATCTAATATGAAAAACCAGCATCATATCAATACGTTATACAATTGAGGCCGCCAAGCACAGCAATATCGTTTTGAGAAAAATAGGTGTTTATTAAAATCAAAATTTACATTACGAAGAACTACTTGCTAACCTGATGCAAAGAGTGATTATGTTGGCCGCACTAGATAAAAATTGAAAAGCGCAGAGTAAACAATGATACTTTATGCTTTGAGCTCTTATGTAACCGAATATCAGGAAAAACTGGCCAGACCTTTTCTTATGAATGTTTCATTAGTACAAGGAGGCCTAAAGCACAAATACAGCTGGTTGACCACAAGGTTGGCAAATGTCAGTAGCATGTTTACATGCTAAAATCTCAAAATCGATGATGCTGTGCTTCAAGCCTTCAGGGTTCTAAACGACTCAATTAACTTTTTCAGCCTTCTATATGTTTTGTAACGTTGGGGACAGACAATTTAATACAAATTAAAGAGCACAAGTTTATGATTGACCTGTTATAAAATCAAATTTACATTCATATAAGATGAGAGATAAATTAACTGCAAGAGATATAAAAGGACAAGTAAAATTAGGTAGGAAACACAGTAAAAAAGAAGAAAAGATGCTGAGAAATGGATTGGGGTACGAACCGGAGACCAAAAACCTCATGAAAGAGCAATTCAGAAACCACTAAGGACGGAACACTTCACATGAATTAAAAATATTGGCATTAAGGGGGTACAGAAGTGCTGCTTTAACCACTTTCGTGAGAAAAAAATTGAATTTTGGTTTTTTGTTGCAAAATATGCACCAGAATTTTATTTGCTGGTTTACAAATTTTCATGCCCATAGAGCAAACGCAACACCCATTTTGGACGCCATTTTAAAGCTCTACGCTGATTAAATGTCTCTCCATGCTTTAAATGGCACGTCCACATGTTAGAATGCAGATAACTTACGAACGATTTGATTTTAAATTACGCGTTAAAATAGCATTAAGCTACCGTAGACTATTTTAACAAGCTTTCATATAAATCCCCTAGACGGCAGTGATTTTTCCGGATGTCTGTTGCAGTTTTTCTTGATATACTTCCTCTGTAATAGCGCGAAATGTTCTTTTATGTTTTCTTGTGTTGTTCTAATATTTTAAAAGTGATAAATAATGCTTAACGTTAGTATTGTTAGGTGTTCCACTCTCTGCAGTATATTCATTATACTCAAGTGTCCATTTGTGCCTAAAATTACATCGTAAGTGGCGATACAAGTTTTTTTCAGTAAACCAACAAAGAACAATTATGTATTGTGAAATTAAAGAGGTTACTGTACTTCTTTATATGGTACTGTAATATTTTATTCTTTTAGAATGCCAAAGATAAAGCGTATCACAGCCTCTTTGTGTAAATTAATGATTAAGAACAGATGGGGAAGACAAATACTTCAGTTTATGTAAATGAGGAAATAAATGAGCCTGTAGCACTGCAAAAGAAAAACATAAGCCTTTATAAATTGGAGTTGTCATGCAATACCTATGTATCAGAGGAGGATGTAGGTGAGAGCGAATATATCATTTTAGAATTTGGCCAGTTAAAATAATTGATAAAATTTTTAGCATACCCACATTTTTTTCACAAACTCTGAACATGGAGATGCTTTACACCTCGGGTTTTGCTTCTCAATTAGAAGTGAAATGTGAAAATAGTTACTATTTCAGTAAATACATCTAAAACCTAAGGCCCAAGAGGCTGCTAGATAGGAAGTAGGTGTAAGTTACAGTGCTGGAGCTTTCTAATATAATGAAATTAAATATTTTTAATGTAAACTTAATGCACAGCTTTAAACTCACTTTTCTCAGGTTGAGTTTTTTGTTTGTTATTTTTCCATATTCAAAATCTATCTTCTCCCACAGTATTACAGCTAGAGCTCTGAAAATTGTACACAACACACTTCAAAAGCTGTGCAACAAACTTATGTATGGGAATTTTGATGTTGGTCATAGTTTAATTTTTAAAAAATAATTGTTATAATCAAGCATTGATTTTTGGAGTTTTTTTCGTCTTGACACGTAAAATACCTTTTTTTAAAAAATAACTGTGCAGTATTTCAGAAATCCGATCCGTTAATTTGTTACCAAGGTATTAAGGAATGTAACGCTAACAAAATGACATCTATTGTGCAATATCTGTCAAAAAGCTAGATTTTGATTTTAGGTAGTAAAATTGTATTAATTAATTCATATATCAAGAATGCAGCTACATAATGTAATGAAAACTGGTAAACATACTTATTTATTTACTAGTAGCATCTGTACATATGTACTAACTTCCATAGTTTAGAAAATCACTTTTAGCACTTCGGTTCCCCCTCAAATACTGTACGAGGGAAACGTTTTCTGTTCTTCATGAGGATATTACTTGATTGAATGACTGAATCCGCATATTAAATATGCTCCAGGATTATTTTGAAACCTGCGTCCAGAAAGGACTGCTTATCGACATATTTAGGATCGATGGCTAATCAATGCATGTTTAAAATATGTATACCAGAATTATTTTTGACCTTCTCTGCTTGTGTGATGTACAGAAAACCGTGTAATGGAAAGCCACATATAACACGAGGCCTAATTTTCGAGTTGGTACACAGTCAACATATGAGAGATATTGCGTACAAAGTCATTAATGAGCTAATTACCCAATGAAAAAAGCCATCGCATTACATATTAGTCAATTAAGGACTTATAAACAAAATGAGATCAAATGCCCTATTTTAGGGGTGGCAAACCTGCCTTGTTCCAGAATCAAAACATTGGCGGCCTGTGAAAACATAGCATAATCAAAGAGAGAAGAGATGATGGTGCGAATCCACAGGACCTGCTAGTCTCATTTTAACACTTCTGCGTCACTGTGTAATGCAAATGTACTGCATAGTAACTCCATCCAGAACTATACACATTTCACACGCAAAGAAATGGGTTAGATGGTTTCGTCTGTGGCCCGTATTCTGGGGGCCCAGGTTCGATATATGTAACTGTTAACATGCATATTCACATAAATTGGCTTTTATCATCCCTCAGAAATTTTCCCATAAGTTCCTCATTTATGTGTTTTGTGTGAATGTTATTTAATAATAATCAAATAATTTCTCTGTGAAATCATTAATAGATTGAATAAAATTCAACAAGTCTAATGCACTATCATATGAAGTTAAACATCTAGTTTTTGTTAAATGTACCTTAGTTTAAAAGTTATACATGTTATTGTAATTTACCAGGTTATGGAAGTACTATAGATTGTCACATATAGGGTTTTGATTATTCTAAGTTCAATAATTTTTATAAACTTTTCGTAACTTTATACCGAAATTAAGGGATTGCAATGAGTAAATAATCATAATGGATTTCAAAAGAATTGTGTATCTTTGTTACAACATGTGCAGGCAGGTGCATTGGGTCGAGTCGTGTAACAAAAGACACGGAAGAAACTGTGTTCCTGGCAGGGATTCTCAGTGAATGATACTTGACTTCGTTTGAAAGGTCATTGTTCGGATTCTTAATAATGGCATGACTGACACTAATAATCACAATGGACAAAATAGTCACAAAGGCGTTTTCGGTGAATAAAGAGGGTTTTGAGAGGTGAAAGTCACAGACACACGCAGCCGTGTGAGAGGGACGGACCCTAGCTGGCAGGCGGCCATTAAGACGGTCATCTGCTTCTATCTTGGGCGAAGGCAGATAGGAAACGACGAGAGGAGATATCTGTCGCTTCATACGTGAATAAAGATTTAAGTGTTCTCGCGTACTAAGCATTCTACATATGGTCACTCTAAACAGGGAAATATTGATAACCTTGGTCGGTAACTTCGGGTTTGATGTGATCATAAAAATAAGCAGTCATTAAACGAGTTTGAAACTCGCATTCCAGTGTCATTAGAACCATCCTTACTCATACATACCCACGCTTACCCTAAGGATAAAAGTGCTCTATCCTGCGCTACCCACTAATTTACATCAAACTATATGCCATATAGCAAAAGTGATCCGTGCGCGGAATTTTGTACAGTTCTAGAAAAGCCTGGAAGCTAGTGGTTTACTGGAAAAAACACAAGTCAATTGGAGAATTTAATACATCGCTGCTTTGGCAATGGTAACTCAATGGTTAAGAGCAACCGGGATATCCGTGATTCAAATCCCGGCTATGGCATTGAATTTTTCAGTCTGACTGTACATTCCCATACTTCGTTCTGCACAGGGATAGTGTAAAATAACAATTAGTTTCCATTAATTGACCTAATAGTGATCTGAGCTATAAAGCCTGGGCCTTAAGGTACTTAAAGCATAGTAAGTCGCCATTAAGGTAATTGTCTCACATGCTTATGAGAACTCCTAGTGGTTTACTGGGAAAAACACGAGACAGACAGACAGACAGACAGACACAAATCTGGCAGGCTGTTTGGAACAGCCCGAAGGGTGGTCAAATCGTGTACCTGCTCTGGGAAGAGCTTAACCACGTAGTGGCGGGATGTGGATGTTGCAGAATGACGGGTGTAATTTAAGTGGGATTAGTGTAGGGAGGTAGCTTTTTGCTCCTCAGGGAATGATGAACCGGGTGCTACGGACAGCGAGCACCGCTGGTGGGTTAGTTAATAAACTAGGAAGAAGGTTTGAATAATTTTGAATATTCCATAATGACAATTTTGGAGTAGCTGAAATTTAATTTAGGCTGGAATGGAGATCATGTGGTTACCGGTAGTGACCGCAAGACATGCGGGGTAACCGGTATCGCTTATAGCGACGCTCACGAGGAACATAATCCCCAAGGGATCTGACTAGGGCGCTCTGATGTTGGGGCAAACCCTCGAAAAATTTTGTCGCCCGGCGTCTAATTTCATCCTCCACATATCGGAGGGATGAAGCCTCATGAAGTAATCTCACGGGGAACCTTGTACAGACAGAATAAATAATCCGAAGACATTTATTCTGTGCACGTTGGAGCAGAACTAGATGTGAGCCTGCGGCCATACCCCAGACTTCGCACGCATAGAGCATGATAGGGAGGACCAGAGCCATAAAGAGGCGCAACTTTAGGGGAACAGACATCGCAGACCGAAGCACAGGGTATAGTGATGCCACGGCACCACACGACCGATGAGCTTGCTCCTGGATGTGCTCCCGAAAAGTTAGGCCCTTGTCCAGCTTCACTCCCAAGTACTTGATTGAATTCTCCCATCTGATCCTTTGCCCGAAGTAGGTAAATTGGGGGAAGTTGGCGGGAAAGCGGCGCTTGGTGAACAATATCGCTTGGCTTTTCTCCGTATTAATGGACAATCGCCAAAGCGTGCACCATTCCTGGAGGAGGATTAGATATCTCTGGATGGGGTTGAAGGTTCTGCGTGGGTGTCTGTTTGTTGAGAATAGCAGCACGTCGTCAGCATACTGTGCTATGTTGACGTGCTGTTCAGTGGGAAGGTCAGCCACATAGACGCTATACAGCGTCGGGGATAACACAGAACCTTCGGGGACTCCGCCGCGGATAGACCTTCGTGTAGATGTTTTTCCCACCACTGTGACAGTGAAGAATCTATGTTTTAGGAAAGAGTGAAGAAGGTGTATGACTTGAGTGGGTAGCTCCAGTTGGATGAGTTTGTACAGAAGACCCGCGTGCCAGGTCGTAGAGAAAGCCTTTTCCACGTCCAGAGAAACCGCCGAGGTGAATGCCTTGTCCTGGAAACCCAGGGCTGCAGCCTCCACCACGCGCAGCAACTGCTGTGACGTGGAATGCCCAGGACGAAAGCCAAACTGGTGAGGAGGGATAGCTTGTATGTCACCCAGAAGGGGGGACATGCGGGCTAAGAAGAGTCTCTCGAAAACTTTCGAGAGAACAGAAAGGAGGCTGATGGAGCGGTAGTTGGCAGGATTAACCGGGTCTTTCCCTGGCTTCAAGATGCATATCACCCGAGCCTCTCTCCAACTACGTGGAAAGTGACTCAGAGAGAGACACATATTGAAGACTTTGGTTAGAAATAACACGGCCCTGAATGGAAGGTGGCGGAGCATGAGTGGCGTTATGCCATCAGGTCCCGCTGCCTTTTTTGGTTTGAGGCGCCGGAGTACGCCCTGAAGCTCACTGGGTCTTATGACTGGGAGTCTGTCCGCCTCAGCCGAGGGTCGCCGAAAGTATCGACGTACCTCCTGCCTAACGCGGTCAGAGAAGGCTGGGTCCTGGGGGTCTTCTCTAGGCCTCATGGTCCTCTCAAGGTAGTCGACGAACACCGTAGCCTTGGCCTGTGGTTCGTAGGTCAGGCCTTGGGTACCCTGGAGTGGGGAGTTTGGTGTCCCTTGGCGGTTCCGAAGTCTTTTAATGACCCTCCACACGTCTCCATCCTCGAGGTTCATACGAGACATCGTGTCCTCCCACGCGCGCACTCTGTGCTCACGGAGGCGGGCACGAACCTCTCGGCACAGTCGCCGATGAAGCCCTCGATTATGAGGCGTGCGGTGTCTCTGGTAGAGCCGCCTTGCTGCCCAAGAACGGCGAATGAGTAGTAGGATGTCTAGGGGAAGAACATCCGGATGAAGTGGGGCTGGGGTGATAACTGTAAGGTTGCGGACCGTTCGCTTCACGACTGAGGTGAAGGACGAGACCGCAGCCTCAAGGGAGGGAATGTCGGTTATGTTGGGGTTGGGAGGAATGGAGTCATTCAGGCAGACTTTGACGCAATCCCAGTCCACATCCCGGTTTTGAACCGTGACGTCGTGATTGGCAATCCGTGTATTAACCTCAGCAAGTACTGGGTTGTGATCTGAATGTAATGCGTTAAGCGAAGTGAGTGAGAGATGAAATGGAAAACGTTTGATGATAGCGAAGTCGATATGAGATGGGCGACCCCGACCACGCGGGTAATGAGTGGGTTGCCATGGGCCCTCAACTCGAAGGTGAGGGTCCGCATCTACCATGCGGATAATGTCACTGCCTCTCCTATCCGCTCGGGGACCATGATGCCAACGCTGATGTTTGGCATTAAAGTCCCCGGCCATAATGACATTGGGATGTAAAGAAAGAATGGATTGGTAGTCATTGGCTATGAACTGTGAGCGGGGAGGATGGTAGGCTGATACTACCAGGACTTCAGAACCGCCAAGGTTCACGCAGGCTGCCGTGGGTTCAAGTGTTTGGAGTTGTGGAAGCTGGACAGCTCGATGGACCACACTTCTCCTCACCAGGATCGCTGTGCCCCCTCCTCGGCGGCCAGCGCGATCCGTTCGGAGACAGTGATACCCCGAGAGATGGAAGGGGATCTGGGGGCGGAGATGGGTTTCCGACACCAAGATGAGGTCCAAAACATTGGATCTTGCAAAATGTAGGAGCTCGTCCCGTTGAACCGCCACTCCAGCCGCGTTCCAGAACGCGAACCTGAACGAGGTACTTGACCTAGTTCGTGCTGCCATTCTGGGCCGGGTTGGTAAAGGAGGTTAGAAGGGCGAGCCCCTCCATGGCTGTCACCATGCGGGTTGCGGGGTCTGTCGTGGAGGTATACCGCACCAGCAGTTCACAGAGTCGCTCACCGTGGGACAGTAACAGCTGATACAGCCACGTCAGCAACTCCGACCGTGGTGAGGTGGAGGGCGTAGTGTTTGAAGTTTGGGACTTCGAAGGTGAGGAGTGTCTTGGGGCTGGCCTACCTTTGGCTTTCTCGTCCCTAATCTGTCGAGCGGGCTTGGGTTCACCAGACCCGCTCCCAGCCTCGGAATCCGAGTCCGCCCTTTTGGCCGCCTCACGACCCTCCTCCCTTCTGGGAGTGGCTCTAGGTGGGGCTGGAGCTTTGTGTTGTTTTTTAGCTTTTTCTGTGCGTGTGTGTGCATTCTTGGGGGTTTGTGTCTTGCCCCGCAATGTCGCCGAGTCACCGACTGGTTTGCGCACCACCTCAGCAAAGGATGGGGCACTATTGGAGCCAGGCAATTGTTGCCGTGGTGCTATGGAAGAGGTTGCCCTCTCCGCTACTGGCTCAGAACGGGTGTTCTGGGTTATTGGCCCTGGAGCTGGTCTCCTAGAGGCAATAACCGCCTTCCTGGTAGGGCAACCTCCATAGCACGCTATGTGCCCTCCTTTGCAGTTGGCGCAGGTTGGGTCCTCCGTGATGGCACGGGGGCAGTCCTCTCTGGGGTGGGTGCCACCGCACCTCAAGCAGCGAGGATTACGGTGGCAGAAGAGGCTGGAATGGTTAAATCCCAGACATCTGTAGCACTGTGGGGGCCCGCCAGAGCCTTTGGCTGGTTACAGAGTGACCCGGAGGTAGCAGATGGTGCGAACATCATCCAACTTGACCTCGGGGTCGTTTACCCGCTCCACCACAACTAGGAACAGGGGAAGAGGAGCTTTAGTTCCCTGGCGATCTGGAGCAGGTCGAGTGAGCTGCTTCACTATTCTAGGGGTGATACCCTGGCGGGTGAGGTCTGCCCTTATGTCATCCACGGAAGTGTCCGCGGGTAACCCTCGGATGACTCGTCGTACATCACGGGCCTTATTCAGGCCAAAGGTGAAATGAGGAATTTTCCTCTGCTTGAGTTGTAGCAGAATCTTGGTGTAGTCCCCCTCGTTCTTAGCGTGGAAGACAAAACGGCTCTTATTCCTTCTCACCGAACACTCGTTCTCGAGGGTCGGCATAACCTGCTTAAGGAAGCCTACCGACCCCAAGAAGTTGTCCACGATGATAGGCGGTATGTGCCGCCTTTGACTTCCAGCCTGGTTCTGACCGGAGGTGGGTCGAGAAGACTGGCCAGAGGGCACGCCCTCTGCAGCCAGTCTTTCTGCTCTCTTGGTTCTCCGTGACCTTACTTCACGGAACTCCTCACCCTCGCCATCCGACGAGAGGTCCGAAGAGCTGGGCTCGCGGCCTCCCTCAGATGCCGAAGAGTAAGCTGAGTTGCAGGAGAGCACGGATGTTCTCCCG
Organism: Mantis religiosa; assembly: GCA_030765055.1. Taxonomy (NCBI): domain Eukaryota; kingdom Metazoa; phylum Arthropoda; class Insecta; order Mantodea; family Mantidae; genus Mantis; species Mantis religiosa. Next base: position 692,336 of record JAUKNK010000171.1, read on the forward strand.
CTCCTTGAATGAAAGCTGCGCACACTATTGCGCTCGTCGTCGGAGTCAGACTCCGAAATTTTGCCTGCACGAGAAACAGCTTCCCGCGAGGCGCCCTGGTCAGAATGTTGTTCTAGTAGGACTACCTTGCCCTTTCCGCCGTAGCGTTGTCGGCAAGGTTTCCTCTTCCTTATTCCTCCAGTGGAGGTGCTTGGTTTGGCCGTAGCAGCCGGTTCATCAGACCCTGTACGGGTCGAGGTTGATGGAATAGCACTGGCTTCCGCCATTACGGAAAAGTTGGAAGTGATAGAAGAAAGAAAGAAAAAACTGGTGAAAGAGGTACCGAGCAGGTAAACTAACAGCCCTGCTCCCGAAGGTGCAGTGCAATCAACCGCCCTACGGGTGTTCTTACCTCTAGGCAGCGGGTGCTGAACAGCGTGCAACTCAGAGGACCGGACACCTGTTAAACAGAATGCGCCTTACCCAGTCACAAGGACTGGATGGCTCAGGTCGTGAGTCGCCCCGCTACCTTTGTAGTTTTCCCTTCTAGAAGCTGGAGAAGAAGGCAGCTGAGTGTTGTCCCTCAGAAGAAGGCAGCGTTTTCTGCGAGGTCGGTAGAGTAGCGTGTTGCCGGGAGCTTCCCTAAGGTCCCTCCCGATGTTGGCAATCCGCTTGCTCTGCCGCTGCGTAGTCCTAGGCTGGTCTCTCTGAAGAGGCGATGTTGACTCCTCGGCGTCTCGAGGAGGCACGAGACAGTCGGAGAATTTAAAGTCATATCGGCACGTTGGTCGCGCTCAATGATTAACCCTCTATGGCCCAATGTGACTTTCAAGTAACAACCACTTTTAACGCTCTTTTGTTATCCTATGATGAAAATTTTCCATTGTGACATTTATAACCTGAAAGTCACAACATGGACGCCTTGTATGTGGCTTGTTTGGCTATGTGGTTCATAATCTACTCAACAGGTTGCAGCTAAAGCAACACACACAGCCACTTTGCATTTTGATGTTACTAGTGACACTTGGAACAAATTTATTTTATATATCTCTGCAATATAATTTGAAAGAAACATATCAGGCACCACGAGCAAAATTAAAATTTTAGTTTAAAGCACTAAACATCATATAGGAATGTATACCATTTATTATTTCAAACAAAATAGTTATGTTACTTGAAAGTTACAGTGGACCACCATAGTCAACATAATAACTTAGGTTATGGGTACACACTGGAGTAGAAGGAAAACTATTTGTCCAAACCTGATTACTGAAATTCAGTATAGTTATACTCTCTTTTGTATATAAAGCATAAATGTTGCAATTATGTTGGTGATATACACCACATATTTGATAGCTACACTTCGTGAACATAATGAAGCTTTCAAAATCAATTTCGTTTTAGGTCAAATATTATGGATCCACATATTTTTATGGCATAAAGAATAAATATAATATAACTGATCGACCATTAAATGGATATGAGTCAGATGACACAGTTCTTGCCTCTGACACTGGTAAATAAAAGGAGATTCAAGTTAAGAAAATGAGGGATAATCAGCTGATGAGCAGCATTTCTGCCAGTCCTGTTCTAGATGTAGAAGAAAGAGATGAAAATATTTCCGAAACAAACCATAATAATGTGATGTGGAGAACATCGTACCAATACTTCCACATAAATGGTTGTTATTTGCTTATTCGTATTCTCTACAGCCACCAATACACTATTTTGAAAAATTCAGTGAAGAAAATTCTCTTTCTTCGATTTCTTGTCAGACAAATTTGTACAGTGTTCAAAACAATCCAGTCAATAGCATAAATGTTACTACTGAAGAGATTATACAATTCATAGCATGTTGATTTTATATCCATGTGTCCCAGATCTAGAATACATTGATTCTATTTTCATAAATGTTATAATAACCTATTCAGAATTGTAATTTTATGATTTAGTACACTGTTTGGAAATTCACAGTAAAAAGCTAGTTATTGACTACAGCTTTTATTTTGATTCATCTGTATGTAATGCGTGTAGTGATTTCTGCTATAGCATTTGTGGCCTATTGTGACTTCAAAATAACAAAATATTATTTTTAATGAAAGTTACTTTTTTCTTAATTTGACAAATGCTTATGTTTCGTAATGCTACTTAAACAATAAACCCGGGGAAAACATGTTTACTATCCTAGTAAATAAATTTGGGCTGTAAAGGGTTAAGAGCAGCCGGACGGACACCGGAAGATCCGTGGTTCTCATTCGCTTTATGGCATTGAAATTTACAGTCTAATTCTACCCTTCCAGGTTTGGAAAAATTCATGTAACACGGCGCATGTGTCATACGGTACGGATGGGTAATTATTGGACAGTGGCGTCAGTATGTCAGTGGACGAACCAGTGAGCGGACGAGAAAGGCCAAAGTCTCCGAAGTTAGGGAAGCAATCATGAATAACTTAATGTATAATTGTTGGATTCTATCTGTGGAACTAAACTATGTAACTAGCAGTTGGTGTATGCAGATAACTGTTGGAAAGTCTAAATTTATCAATAAATATGTAATTTTTGAACTTGTATAAACTGGATTTAGCTTGTATGTTTATGCCCATTGAATATTCCCGGCAGGATTGTAGGTCTCCCCTAATGTTTCCGGTATGCCTTTGAACTAGCTATCCTATGGTGGAGTTTGCTATCCCATCGGGGTTGTTTGATAGTAATAATAATGTAAGACAACTCTAACTTAAACCAAGAGGTTACAGTATTAGCTATGATACGTCTATGCAACTTACCTAAGATATTTTTAGGATTGAGCGTATGAACAAAACAATTTGGTACGTTCTATTCTCGTTTCATGAAGAAGAAAAGTGAATTTTATACAATCTACTCTGAATGATTATGCTTAGCTTCAAATGAAATTTAATTTATTCGTATTTTACAATACCTAAACATTGGGCAGAAGTCGTGATAATGTGATGTCTAAAAATTATAAAAAATTAAAAATTTCAGATATTTTAATCAGTTGGTATCCATAAAACACCAAATTATTGCAAAATATAGGTGATTATCCTACGTACATCAATTCTATATACACATTCCACACTCTTACCTATTTTTGCACGGAAAGATACTTCACACAAAAGAATTGTGTACATGGAAGGAAAGTAGTGCATGGCGTTCTAAAACATTTTTCATGGCCTTAGTTTTGTAACACAGATACGCTTTAGTTCTCAAATGTTCCAGAATGGAACAGACCGGTTTTGAAAGAGTTAGCTTTCATGAACATTGATAGAAAGCCACAATGTTAAGAGATTTTTGGAAATGAAATAGCTACTTAATGAATTATCGTTTTTAAATTACTGTAAATTATAAACAAGTCCACCTATATATATATATGCTTACAATACAAATTAAACGTGATAATAATTGACACACAATAATGCCTAAGTTTTATAATAATGTTTGAAGGGAAATGTACTAATGTCAATCCTCATTCGGAAGACCGGTACGGATTTTAATCCCGAAGTATAGAACCGGAGCTTATTCAGCATCAAGAGGAAATTGAGGAGTTGTAATAGGTAGTGTGTCCCTCTGACTTTGTATGTGCGAGTGACTCTTGCAGTCGTTTTTCAGGCTCAGCCTTGCTTATGGCCTGTTACGCTGTGATTTAAAAGCTTACCTAAGACGTATTAAACTTTCGTGCGGTTGAAGGCTGAATAAACGCACATTCCCTTGTAACTTCGATATTGAGATGGGTGCTCAAATTGCCTCCACTTGTTGCTTTGGGTCCATTTTGCCTTCTTAATATTGAAAGAAACAGGTGCATAAAGGAATCTTCAAATGTCTTGTAATCAAACCATCCGGACGGTGTTGAGCGATACCTTGTACCTTCTGGTCCACCTTCTGTCCATGTGGTGCACAAGTGTTTGGATTTGTAACTAATGAAGTGTAAGCTTTAGTGGAGTTCTGTATTTTCTCTGGGTACTTCGTTCCTCTATTCGTAATAACTTTAGAGGATCGTCAAGAAAATGCGTCTCATCATAGTTCCATATTATCCCCAGGAATTCCAGCAAGCTCTATCTCCAGATGGTCGAAAAATGTACTAATGACATCACTGTTAACTGCTGCTATAGCAATTGATATGTTCTGTGCAAGTCTTTGCGTAAGAATATTGTGTCGACTCAAAAAGGAATTCAGCCAGTCTACTCTTGGAAAATTGCTCCTGAAGCAAGGAACGGTGCGGCCTACACGATCGAGATATGATTTCACAGGACACCGCAAATCAAAACAATTTACGGGAAACCCAAAATCTGACATCGTTATACAGTGTGCTACAAATGTTTCTTCTTCAACAGATGTGAAGACAGTTGGATGCCCTGGATAATTTTCATGTTTTCCTTTAAATTTTAGCCAAACGTGTTTCTGTGTATTCCATACCTAAAATTAAAAGAAGTAATTAACAAAGTCACTTTATTTTTGAAGTTAAAACTTTATTCCCATTTAAAGTATTTCTTATCACAAAAATCCTAAACTTACTTTTCAGAGGCTTTTTGTATGGACAATTTACTCCTGATATCACCATGTGCTTCGGATAATGTATCTCTGGTTTAATTACGATACAAACGTGAACCAACCTTCCTTTTACATTTACCTGGCATTTTATATTCTGAAAATATAATAAATACTAATTTCAAGAGAAATATTTGCTTTGTTGTGTTCAATTAAAGTGGTGGGGTTACCATGTGACACCGCCATTTTTGTCACAAGGTACCACCATGCATGTTTATGTCTTATGTAATCGGTTATTATATATACTAGAATAAAATATTATCCAAAAATCTTTTCATGCATTACTTATACAATAAATAGCACATTCACTACAGCTTATCTTCAAAGTCGCAACTTCTATGGTTTCCGCAGGGTAAAAGAAAGTTTACTAAACTTTGCTAAAACGGGTTTCATTCACCACATAGCCCGCCTCGGTAGCGTAGATGGTAGCATGTCTGCCTCACGTTCAAGAGGTCCCGAGTTCGAATCTCGGTCAGGGTGAGTTACCTGGATAAGGTTTTTTCCGGGGTTTTCCCTTATCTTTACAGACGAATGTCGGGTAGCTCTAAGCTCCATGGACCCTGGACACATTTGAGCATCATATCACCCATTTCATTCACCGTCCGATATGACTTAAGGAGTTGGAGGACGTAAACTTACAAAATTACAAATTCACCACATACAAAGTGGCAATGCGAGATTATCCACTGCCGCTTCTTGTTATGGTAGTAGTTCGAACAGATGGCAGCACTAACGAAAAACATTTTGTGATGTGTCTTTCCTCTACTTGATAACAGAGTGCAGCAGCAGTACAAAATGAAACAAAAATGTGCGCAAGTCACAAAGATAACATTGCTGTCACAAAGTAATCCCAGTTTACGGTAGTGAAGAAGTTATTTTATAAAGTAACTGAGAAAATTAATTTCGGTGGAGGACAGAAAATATTCTTTCGAATATTAAAGTAAGTGGGATTTAGCTTTAAGAATGATTACCGCCTTATCACTGTGATTATATCCCACTGAACTGGAAAGTGATCAAGAGGAAAGCGAATACTTGGTCAGTTTTATGGATTGCAGAGATAAACACTACAGTTCGACAGACAAAGCAGCTGATACCAGTTTTAGATATCCATAAAAATTTAAGTTTTACAGATACAGCAAGTGAAACGGTTGAGCAGCAATTTGAATTCTCACAGTCATCACAAATAAATAAGGAAATTTTGTTCAGCTTCTTAGCGTTATACATAATTTGCCCATAATAATCTACATATTTTTGTGACATGTTCACCTCTCCTCGCTCTGATAAGCCAGCCTAGCGGTGTAAACAGAAAACAGCCAATCCATTGCGACATATCTTTCTAACTGTACAGAGTAATATACTTAATTCTTGTTTCACATAAGCTTGCCCCGTATCTCTAAACGGTCCCGTGACCTTAACATCTCTCATTGGCTGCTATTGCAGTATAGACTGTTGTGCGGTAAAAATTAGTTCGTTATTTAACATGGTGATATATTTTTATTTGTTGGAAGAGGATTTTTAAATTTATAATCTCGTAACTATTTTAATTAAATATATTACGCAACAGAGTTGATTTATCTGAAATGCATGTTAATTCTTAAACGAAGTGAAGAGAAGGTTCCTTTGCTCTCAAACACATGGCACGATAGCACGTGATTTAGCGATAGTGATATATTTGTTTATATGACTTTTATCACTGACCTTGTTTTGAACTGGATTAGTCAGATATCGCCATTCGAAGGTGTGCTGTGCCGAGTGCGAGAGCTAAATTATTTTATTGGTCGTTTATTGTGCGTGTACTTTTTATATGTATAATGGCAGCGTACCGCCAGTTTTTCGCTGAAGCATAGCTAGGGAAAACCTCTACAAATCGGCGAAAAAAGAATTGTTGTGCATGTGTTTAATGCACTCACAGAAAACAATCCGTCTTTGTCAGTGAGAGAAGTCGAAGAGCTGTGCTTTGAACTTACAGGTATGAGTGTTAGATGCGTAGGAGCATCGCGACATGAAATTGAGACAACGGGAAAACTTGCCACTGTTCGGCGAAGATGTTACTTAAGGAAAATCAGATTGCACCGCGATACAAATTGCAAAATATACTAGCTTGACGAGACTTGGGTGAATGAAGGATACACAAGTATGACGTGACACGACCTTTAGGACTGAAATACGGGCATTTCTGCAAGATATGTGTGCTGGTTTTAAAAATTCCCAGTGGATAACGCCAAAGGTCCTTCATTACAAACTTGTTTCAGTTTCATTGCTCATTCATTCAGTTTCAACTTGTTCAGTTTTATTATAAACTGCATTATTTTGCATGCCTTTATATTCTTATTATTTTATCTATCTTCCTGACAATTATTATGACGTTTACTGCAGGTTTTAATGTGACGGGAAGGAACCGCTTATGCCCGATGGCGCGTAAGCGTTAGCCAATTAGGATGAGGAGGAAGGTAGTGATACATGTCAGCGGGGCAAGGTTATATGAAACAGAGATTATGTGTTCAGGTAAACATTGTAGATGTATTGAATAAACAGTTTGTATCAATGGGAGTTATTATTTCGCTGGGATCTGTCAATAAACTGCACGTTCCTGAGACTTAAGTAACTTTATTCTAGGGCCGTCTAATAGACATGTTTATTCGTTCATTGCTTTTGAAGTGTTCTATCAGCACAAGATGTATAGCTGACAATTACAGCATGGAATTTAATATTTGCATCTACGAGATAGTATAGGTGTACTAAAAGCAATTGTTACTATGATACACCGCATAAAACGATACAGATAATCAAATAATTAAACTAATCATTCTAATTTGCCAAATTTTTGGAAATATGTTTACATATGTACATAAAATCGATACTTATTATACTTAAAATGTTGCCAAATACAGGAAATATTGCAGAAATGTAGAATCATACTGAAAAGACTCAAAGCAATATGTGTAATTTCAACTGTAGGTCTTGTAGTATCCTCCTTTTGCTCTATATATTGCGCTATCCTAGCAACGTTACTCGCATGTTTCCAGATAAACCATAAGAAAATCTGAAATTTCTATAAGATGACTTCCCTTAAAGGCGACTTAATGTACGTGCTTTAAGTTCCGGGCTTAAAAGTTCTGAGAATTAGTGGGAATTGCTCCTTTACTCATAAACTGGAAAATCTGTGGTTCAAATCTCGGCTATGGCATTGAATTAACCAGTCTGGTCGTACCTTTCAACACATTGTGCTATTCAGGGACAAATGTGGTATAAGAATTAATTTCCACATAAGATATTACTCATAATTGTTGTTAACACGTACTCTTAGTCAATATAATTCATTGCTTTTCCTTTTAGTATGCGACACATAATTTTCTAAAGCATTGCTGTAATTATTGACGATAGAATCACGAAACAAATCGAAAAATGATCCACAGATAACATGGGTTCCGTTAAAACTTAATTTGGTTTGCTGCCAATGCTTCATGTAAGTGGTAAAATGTTAATTGTGTAAGCGCCTAAATGCAGCAACAATGAGTATGCTTTACTTTAAAGTGCTCAAATTATGGAAGATTGGTAATTTAGCAGGTTTAATCCAACAACTTGGCCAGGTCTATAATATCAGGAGAAAAAATATAGGTATAGTTTTGGGCACCTCCCAATGCAAGTTACGAGGACTGAAAGGATCGTGGAGAAAGCCTGAACGATGGAGGACGGTCGTGAAAATGTTTAAATCCCGTTCTTTCCCTTTATGTGTCCGTTCAACCATCCGGGTAAGATTGAAGGACACAAGGCTTTTCTAAAAATGACGTAAAAGTATATAAGTCCTTAGCCCCTCCTGTAGCTTTGGGCAATAGAACAGAAATGCTTCGGAGAGGAGGTGCACAGTTTCCCTTTGTTTGGCTATCCAGAATCCGGCGATGACTTGGGTTCTATCGTTTACATGAGCAATATGCAAATGAAGCAATGAATCAAAAACATTATACTGCCGGGTAAAGTGGCGTTCATCAAGGAAATATCTGGGCATACGTACCAATCTATTTTCCGCTCAAGTTCTTCTATGATACAAAAATAAGTTAATTTCCCCATTTAAGTTCGGGATTTGGTTTTTAGCTTTTATTCACAAAAATCGTTTGGTTTATTGAATTATTTCTTATACTGCTAAGAATGATTCAATTTATATCAATTTATATCAAAACTTTGCCTTCCACGACCAGCTGTAAAATGAGTTTAAGTTTCTGTTAGAGCCAGCTGATTAACAAAGTGAAACTCGTATTTTATCCCCAAACGCTTGCGAAAGTTTCTTATTGTGTATTTTTAATTAAAGTAAATCTCAAATATTTATGAGAAATTCGCGAAGAGTAAACAAACTTCTAGACCAATTCCATGAAATAGTTTTTTCATAGATAGTACGAAAATGAAATTTGCGAGTTGCTTCCCTTGTTTTTGTTAAATGAACGAGTGATTATGTTAACGCTTGTGTCACATTACAGCGCTTTAATTAAACTTCCTACTTCGTTTATTGAAGTTATTTTAATTACTATTGCAAATGCACAGATACAGGAGTAAACCCAAGTAAATATGGGTAGTCATTTACCACAGCCAAATGTCATATTTCCCGACATTGAAAGTTCTTTTTACCTTTACGGTAGCAACAGCATTTGTTAATTTGTTAAAAAGGACAAATTTATACTCCTGCTACTTTACATAACAACATTAAACTAACTGAAATGTGTATAACATGAGCCAAGTGAATACTTAATCTTGGATTTAATTTATGCATATCTCCGACAAATCATCAATTTTAAAATATTTTTTTTATTTTTACCAAAGTCTCTCTATTAAGGCGTAAGGTGAGAAATCATACGTTCATAATTATCAATTTATAAGAAATGACTGCAGCTGTAGCCAGAATTTGCCCAAAGGCACTCTTAAGGCATAATATTTTTCACACTATACCTGTAAATAATAAGCTGTAGGACAGATGTTTATATACATACATACATACACACATACATAAATATATTGCGCAACACTATATTCAAGTTATGACACTTTTGAGATTTCATGTATGTTCCTTTAGATCTAAAATTAGTGCAATATTAGTTTGATATACTAGAAGTAGTTTGAACGACGTAAACAGTGTGTGAAAGTCTCCCCAATCCCGATTTGGTTTGAAGCCGACGGCGAAACCTTTATATCTTCTCATCCCAATTCTGGAAGTTTGAACTCTGTGATATTTTTCCTCCATCAATGTTACACCTGAGTACTCCTTATTGTCACACAATTATCGAAAGGCACGACCAGCTGACAGCTGAGTGGGGGACAGGAGGCATTAAGACCACGCCTACCCATTTATCTTGTGGCGCTAACTGAAGGGATGGTTGGGAGGGTATCGTGGGCTACTGTGCCGTCTCTTTCCCCTCCCCCTGACGTCTAGAACATTCGTGATGATTTTCCGAGCCGCGAAGCTTCCAGAAACAGCGATCTTCCTATATAAGGGCTGCAGTGGACGAGTTAGTTCAGTTCTTGGGGAGCAGCCATGATGAGCGTCATGCTAGCGAACGGACTGGAAGACTGCGTACGTGTATCAGAGGAGTTGTATGTAATTGCTAGTGTGGAGTGGACCTGTAACAGACGAACTGGTGGATTGTAATTGTGTGTGCTATGTAATTCAATGCGATTGGCAAGTGTTCCAACTGTAATTCGGTGGAAATAAAGAACATTTTGGGTTTGTGCAATTGGACTTTTAATTCTAGGTACCCACAAAGTCACATTATAAACAACCAGCAATCTGCCCAAGCACAAGTTTAGAATTTAACAAAATGTCACCATTCCTACGTAAAAATTTGTGATTCTCCTTCCGTCTCTCTTCCTGTTCCTCGTTTTGTTACCATTACCAGGGAACTTGCGTGAAGGTAGTCACTTGAATTCTCAATTCTTTTAGTCTTTACACTTGTGAAAAAACCACTTCCAGCATTGAAAATTTTGACCCTGTTTGTGTATTCAGGTAGAACCGTCAGCTTTTCGTGAATGTTGGCATATGCTCTTTTATTAAAAAGTGCACAGATATTTACTGCGATTTCTTAGTCTGTATGCTAATTCTTAAAGAAAATGTATACGTATACTGTTTGCCCCCATAACTTTTTCAACAGCTCAAAACTTATTTTACAAATATTTATGTCGATTTTCCCGTAATCTTTTGTCACTTCTACTGCATGTGTATGGACCTCATTTATGAACCTCTGGAAGGATAATTGCTAATCAACATACATTTGAATGTGCTTTGGAATTAAAAATGCTCAAGCTTCAACTCCAACTTCAAGGTCGTTGTGGCTATGTCGTTTGCCGGAGCAGTTCCATTTAACTCTCGGAAGTAATGTGAGTGCAAAAAGGTGCTCATACATCTACATTTTTTTGTTGTATGAACGGAGTGTTAGCAGCAGGCATGGGTGTCAAGAAATATGCAACATACAAGACGTGAACAGGAAATAGCATTTTGCATCGGTCCTCAACAAAACTTCAATAGGATGAGTATAGTTTTAAAAATTAAATACAACTCTTCGAAAGATGTCTAGAATAATCACAGAAAGCGTTCGTATACCTCGAAGTGTTTCGAGAAAATTAATTCAGCATTACCATTAGCCAAAACTTACTTGTTTCCTCATATGTCAAGAGTAATGATAAGAAATATAACGGGGTTAATCAACAGTAAATGTCAAAAACACACAAAAAATTCAAAATGGGAAACAGTCACATGGGAGCCAGTGAACAAACAAGAAAACTGATTATTGAACTACATAATCAACGCAAATCTCTGGGAAGAATACTTCAACCTGATAGAACTCGCTCCACTACAGTAATTGACATGTTTTGAATTTGAAAATCTGTGCAGAATAGGCCAAGAACTGGAAGACCAAGGCTGCTGACAGTGCACGATAAAAGAATGAATAAAAAGGGGAAATAACAAGCGTATCAAAAAATCAATATTGTGAAATTGGTTGTGGAACCGGGATGACGTGATATTATTTTTTGGCCAGTATTGTGTAGAATCTTTATCAAGAAACCGGAATGGTCAAGTACGTCCGCCCAGTTGCGCAGGTTCAGCCTCACGTTCAAGAGGTTTAAAGTTCGAATCTCGGCCAGCGTGAGATATGAATATGGTTTATTCCGGGGGAATTTTCCTTACCTGAAAAATGATTTTCTGGTAATTCTAACCTCTATGGACCCTGGAGTCATTTAAGCACCATTTCATTCATCGTTCCATATGACTTAACCTTGGAGAACATAAATTTAAAAACTGGTCGTGTATCCCGCAAAATGATCTGAGGCAATAAGAGAAATCAAATTAAGCGAATAGTGAAGTTGTGTTACTAGTGCTTAGTTATTATTAATAAGCGAATGAATTTCACAGAAGAGTGTCAGAATAAGCTTCAGACTCCTTGGAAAACATAGTTTTCGACGAAAGCAAGTTTAGTGATTTTGATTCCGATGGTAGAGGTACAATCTGGTGCAAGAACTATACGCAGATGGATTTAAAAGATTAGTGTTCACAATAATGGGCCAGGGGTGTATGAACGTTTCAGGTGTGAGTTGACTTCACTTTTTAATGAAACAATGGACCAGAAAATGTATATGGACATTTTGAAACAAATTCTTCATGCCAATATTGGGCAACCAGGGCTTGAGGACAGCGACTTTTTTTTTCAGGAAAGCAATCCCAAATCGTATGTATGGAAATACTCGCTGAGGCTATTTTACAACATACCAAAGCAACTTCGTACACGACTTCAATCACCATATATCAATTCATACAGCACCTATGGTTTGTGGTCTATTTTAGAACAGAATATTAGACAGCACACATTTTTCAATAAAAATACTTGAAAGAGGCAATTCAAATAAAATTGAATATTTTTGATACAAAGACAACCACAGAGCTAGTGGTATCGATGTCACGGAGACTGGAGGCAGTTATGAAAGCAAAAGGGAAACCTATCAGATATTGAATTATTGAATTTGTTATTGATATTATAACAAGCACCAATCTCGTGTGTATCCCACGGGTTAGAGGCCATATGCGTATGCATGGCAAAGAGAGGGCAGATGAAATTGCTTAACATTACGCATTATCCCAAAAGTAATTTAGTTTAAAAAAGTCTACAAACACATTTTATAAAAAAAAAACATTGAAAAAATAAATTTTTGAAATGTGAAACAGTACTTGGATAAACAACGATAAAGGACAAATCACTTGAAATTTATTTGTCCTACTGTTAATGATCGTGTAAACTGCAAGTACCTTTGACCTAATTTTGTTTTCACGCCGTTTGCTATCGGACATGGGAAATTTAAAAGTTAATTTCAAAGATTCCATATAAACTTTCCTGATGGATACTTATGTAAATCTGAAAGCGATGATGAAAGTGTTGAGTATTTGATGTTTAGATGTGATCTTCATTCCAAGAAGAGATTTAATCTTATTCGACATCGTTTAACATGTAATACAGATCTTCAAACACCGTCTTTAAACAATGTTGCACTTCAGCCTTTGGGCACTTTATTGGCCAAATTTTTAAAACATTATATTTATTATCATTTTCCGTTATCTTTATCTCTGTATTTAAGTGCTTTTGTAACTACAACTCTGACATACCTTACCGGCAAAATAGAGATACTTACTCATATTCTATATAGAGATACTTAATTGGAGAATAAGCAGTAGCAATAAATATTTTTATTCTTTGCAGTTATACCCCACCTTTAACTGCAATGGTCATATCGGCGGTCGTTCTCCTTTGAAACATACGAAGTTTTTAACTCGTATTCGTTGAGCTTTTGTAATCATTAGATCATGCACACATTCACACTCTCATTCATACTTCTAAACTCTGGGGAAGATGGGGAATTATCTTGGTCGGAGGAAACTTCCCACCACCGGGATTTGAACCTGGGACCCATAGCACGACAGGAAGGTGCTCTACCGACTGAGCTACGCGGCCAGTAGTAATAAATACCGAAATCCCATTTTTAAAAACGTTAACTTAAGTTGTAAGTGCACAATCAATTTTTATGAGAAATGATATTGATATATTTTAAAGGAATATTGTTAACTAATTTGTATAATTTTGTGATATTTTATATTATAGTTCACGTCGTTCATTTATTGACATATTTGCCTTATATCCCTTCCTTTCCCTTCGTGTATTTTAATGTGCTTTCCCTTGCGCACACACAGGGTATGCAATTCTTCAACTACAGCGCAACCATAACCGTAGAAACTCCATGGATTTTCAAATTCGTGTATGTTTTTATGAAAGCATGACCAAGCGTATTCAATCATATCCTAGGTCTTTCTTCCTTTTACTTCCCTAGTTGTAGCATTATAGTGGTGTTATGGGATTCCTGGTCCTCTACTGCTTATGCCATTAGGCGTTGGACTGAAGAAACACAACTCTGGATCAGAGAGAGAAATACAGGATGGGTGATCTGCCCAATGCCTGCAGTGGGATTGTCAGAAGAAAAAAGTGAAATGAGGATGAAGTTGATGAAAGGAAATATGATATTTGAAGAATTGGTGGGGGAACCCGGAGATATCGGTGAAAACTCGCCCCAGCGCCATTTTGTCAACCACAAATAGCACATGCGGTCGCCTGGAATCGAACCCCACCCTCCTTGGTGAGAGTGAAGTGGTCTAACTTCTCGGCCACGGGCGGCTCATGTCCTCAAATTAATTAATTCTTTAGGATTGGGATTTCATTACAGAGGGGATTCGGTACGTAGGCCAACATGCTGGTCCCATCGTTCCTATGCCCCAAGTGGGGCATCCCCGGAAGGAAGGTTGAGGCGAAGGAGACAGAGGGTGGCCAACCTAAGGAGCCATGGCAGTACAGAGGGCAGGATCCCTGCAGTTAACTTGGATAAAGAACTTCCCCGACAGGCCAGGACAATGGACACGCTCCCATATTACGGAACGGCAACGAGCCCAGCAGCTGAGCCCATAAGGTCCATGACTGGCGGTCCGAAAAGGTCCCAACAGAGGATTGGAGACCGGCAACCAACCTACCGGAGGAGGAAGTAGTTTACCTCAGAGGATAACTTACCGTCATGCCCGCCGGAACACCCGCCGACACTTCTATCCTGAAAATGACCACCATCTGAGAGATGACCTGAAGTGATAATGGAGATGAAATGGAGGGACGGGAAATTTGGGGGATGCAATTAACCCACCCAGCATTCGCCTATCGACCAGGGAAAACCCCCAAAAAATCCATGGGTCAGGTAAGTCAGCTACGGGAATCAAACCCAAGCCTCCCAAATGCGGGCCATAGACGAAATCGCCTGAACAATCCCGCTCCGTAATTACTTAACTCTTTACAATTCTGCTGTTGGCAAATTTCTTGCAATTTCCTCATTATATATTGGTTAAAGTAGTAATTGTAGCCATCACAGAATTAAAGCTTTATTGCTGTAACAATTCAGCATATTGAGTAAAATTGTTTATTGGCTCAAGATGACTCTGGATGTCAAGAATCTTACATTCCAAACCGGCAAGCAGTGCTTCGTTCTAGAAGTATGGATTCTGAAATAAGTTTTGCTTCTTATTTGACAGAAGCGTGTAGAGGACAGGTATGCTATAGGTTTCATCTATTGAATTTTTTAGCTTATGGTAGAGTGAGAAGACCTTTTAAAATTGCTTACTATTTCTAGAAGTGTCCCGTCAATAATAAAACTGGAAGCAGTTTCAGTTCAACAGTTTCCTTTTGTACAGACATTAGTATCCTAACATGAAATCTGCGACTGAGTACATTCTCTATGTCATATGCTCTTAATAATTCTTCAGATAGAGAGAGAGGGAGAGAGAGAGAGAGAGAGAGAGAGAGAGAGAGAGAGAGAGAGAGAGAGAGAGAGAGAGAGAGAGAGAGAGAGAGAGAGAGAGAGAGAGAGAGAGAGAGAGAGAGAGAGAGAGAGAGAGAGAGAGTTAGCTCTTCTGCATGATTTGGATTTTGTGATATATCAAGGAATTTCCTTCGAATGCTATACATTACAATTTACCACATTGTTGCCTTAACAGCAGTCATTTTTTTTTTTTTTTTTGATGATCATACCACATAAATTGGTGACGTTTTGCTAACCTGTAGTATTTTGTGTATATACACTATCATTACAGAACGATTGTAACTTGTCATTGCTAGTTTTGTGAACTCCAAGAAATTTCCACTGAAAGAATAAAAATGGAGCTCAATCTATCATAATATAGAAAATAGATTAACTAATAAAGTCAACCTGATTTACGAACAGTGGTGCGTTTACTGGCTCTATCCTTTGCTAACTTACACTTGACCATCAAGCATTAATGGTTTTAACAATCTATATCCTTCATCACCCTACAAGCAAGGGGTAATGTACTCTGCCTTCTGTTTGACTTTAATTATGAAATGTGTCCGTCAACGTATAGTTGAATGAGATTTCTCCGAAGGCCATAAACTGTTATGGGCAGCATTAGAGATTCTGACGTTTTCATTTGCGTATTAAAATTTAACAAAGTAGAAGGAATGAACTCTGGCAAAACATCGAATCTACGAGGGCTGTTCAATAAAGAATGATCACAAAAAATTTTTGACAACGTACCTTTACACATCCTCATAATTTTGATGGTCCTTCTCAAAATAGTCTCCGCTAAATGTGATGCACTCTTCCCAGCGTTTCTGCCAATATTCAAAGACATACTGCAAACCACTTTTTGAGAGATGCTTCAAGATCGCCTCTGCAGCCTTCACCACTGCTTCTGATGATGGATAATACCTCCCACGAAGGCGTTTCTTCAAGTTGGGGAATAAAAAGAAAACACATGCGGCTAAATCCGGACTGTAGGAAAGATGAGGGATGCACTTAACTTTGAGTTTTGCAAGATATTCAGCAACAACATTGCCAATATACAGCCGCACACTATCGTGGTGCAGCATCCAGCCTCCTTCATGAACATGTGGTCTTTTGCCGCTGTTATGGTCTTGCAATGTTTTCAGGACATTCCCGTATTATTGTCCAGTTTCTGATGTGTGTGCAGCTACAACATGCTGATAAACCATTCCATGAATATCAAACAATGAGATGACCATAACTTTCTCAGCAGAAGCAACTACTTTTGCTTTTTTTTTGGGGGGGGGCGTTGTTGATGAAGTAGATTTCCACAGTTAGCTTTGGTGTTTGCTCTCAGAATCAAAATAATGTAGCCAAGTTTCATCAGCAGAGATAACGTTTGACAGAAACTCCGAATCTTCCTCTAACACCAACTTTAACTGCATGCAGACCTGCATGCGAATGTCCTTTTGTTCGGGAATCAACATTCTTGGAAGCCATCACGCACAAACACGTCTCATGTGTA
Organism: Mantis religiosa; assembly: GCA_030765055.1. Classification (NCBI taxonomy): domain Eukaryota; kingdom Metazoa; phylum Arthropoda; class Insecta; order Mantodea; family Mantidae; genus Mantis; species Mantis religiosa. The sequence continues at coordinate 709,238 of JAUKNK010000171.1, forward strand.
ATGTTTCTGTCGCCAACATGTGGGTGGCACCCAATGAATGTTCCTAATTTCAAAAAGTGATCTTAAGGTAAATCGTCGATGTTCTCTCACAATGGCTGCAGCAGTGTTGATGTTTTCTTCCGTAAGATCAGTAATTGGTGCACAGGGACCACCTTCCTTTGAAATTTATCATCTCCCCTCTTTAAACATTTTGAACCACTTTCGAGCTGTGCTATAGGGAAGAGCAGACTCTCCATAGGTCTCCTGTAACATTGTATAGGCCTCAACTGAAGATGTGTTGAGATAATTGCAGAATTTCAAAGCCGCATATTGTTCCTCGCGTCTTAGCTGCATTGCAGCGGTAAGCGATACTGAACATGTCTGAATTTGCCTGGTTCTCACAGGTGGGAACCAGGAGTACCAACAGTGAAACTACTATGGTGTGTTCGTTTACCATTAAGCTAACAGGATATAATAAGTTTGAATTTTAGTGGGAAAGATTATGACCGTAAAAGAATTATGAATATTCTTTATTGAACAGCCTTTGTATCCTTTACCTCTCAAGTGATTGCAGAACGCAGTATACAATGAACTAAAATTTTGGAAACAATATTGTTAGTACTATGGTAGTATTATATTGTCACCCGAACGTCGGAACTCGCTATAGAACCGGCATCTCCAGCAGGAGACGGTCGGTGTTCGCCACGCCCACTCGTTTTTCTTATAGCGGTAACGAGGGGTGGCTGGAAAAAAACATCACTGTGCCGTCTCTTTCTGTTCCACCTGAGTTCTCGAACTTACGGGATATTTCATCTAATCCAGAATCTTCTAGATTGGCCAGCTGACCCTATATAGGCAACACGTCGGGCTGGAGGAAAGCAGTCAGTCAGTGCTTGACGTGCTAGCGAACGGACGAGAAGACTGTGTTCGTGCATCGGAACGGTAACGGACGAACTGGTGAATCGTAATTGTGTGCATTACGTAATTCTGTGTAATTGGCAGGTGTTCAACTGTAAGTCGGTGGAAATAAAGAACATTGTTGAGTTTGTGTAATTGGATTTTTCATTTCACGAACCCACAAAGTCACACTGGTGTCAGTGAGCGAGACGACAACATCACCGAACATTACAACCATGGACGCGGCATTGGAAACAATTTTGGAGACGATGATGGAAATGAAGGCCGAACTGACATCGGAAATGAAGACGGCATATGACATCACCGAGAAAATGGAAAAGAAGTTGGAGACGGCAAATAACAACTTGGACGAGAGGATGAACGAGTTAACAACAACACCAGAAGCGGCAAATAACAACCTGGCCACAGAGTTGAAACAAATGAAGACGGCCAACGACAACCTCATTGCCGAGTTGAAACAAATGAAGACGGCCAACGACAACATCACCGAGAATATGGAAGAAATGAAGGTCGAATTAACAGCGAAGACGGAAACGGCAAACAACAACTTGGCCACGACAATGACCGCAAAGATGGCCGAACTGACCACGGAAATGAAGTTGGCAAAAGAGGCTCTCGCCACCAAATTTGAAGAACACTTGGCCGGCGTGTGGGATGACGTTACGGGGCTGGGCAAGCGGATGGGCCAAGTGGACGAGCGCGTCGAGGACCTGGCGAGCCGCGTTAACGACCTGGAAGGGAAGGCGGACAGCAGCGTCAAGTCCCTGAACGCCATGGTGAAGGACGTCGTCGGCAGAAGGTTGAAGGATTTGAAGGCCGACGCACCGGGACGCGACACAACATCGGCGCGCGTCAAACCTCCGAAATATGACGGCGCGTAAACATTTGAGTACTTCCGCCGCCAGTTCGACACAGTGGCCAAGCACATCAGATGGTCACCGAAAGAGGAGGCCACACAGTTAAGTGCCAGCTTTCAGGGTCGGGCCGCGGAAGTCCTGAACGCGGTTCAGTCAACGGCGGCACCCAAGGACATCTGGGAGGCCCTAGAGAATCGTTTTGGGAACCACCGCTTAGCCGCAGCGTACCGCAGCCAGCTGAAGGCAAAGTCACAGCAGCCAGGGGAGACGCTGCAGGAGTTCGCCCTGGCAGTTGAACAACTGGCAAGCAAGGCCCTAGTCGATCCCCCACCAGAGTTCGTGTCCCGGGAAGCTGCCTACACCTTCGTTGACGGGGTACGGGACACGGAGATTCGTCAGCGCCTAATGCTCGGCGATTATAAAACCCACGAGGCCCTGACAGCAGCATTAATGATGGAGGCGGCCAAGGTAACAGCTATCCCGACATCGAGGACGAGGAGTGTCCGCTACACCGCAGACAGAAGACCAGCCGAGGGACGCCGGCGAACACCAGTGGCCTGTGTTGGGGGTGCGGACAGCCCGGATACCTGAAGAGACTGCCCACACCAGGAAGTTAGGCTGGAAGAACGAACAAGGCCCGGCGTGGAGAGGGGCACGTCGGCACCATTACCACCATCCTCTCGAGTGACACTGCGCACCGTCAGCCGGCCTGTGGATGACAGCCTCGTCGCCGACGGTTGGGTGCGAGGGAAGCCGTGCTGCATGCTGTTGGACACTGGGGCAGCCGTGACCATCATCAGACCTGACGTGGCGAAGGGTTTGCCGATGAGGAAGCCGAGCCAACCATAAGTTCTTGTCACGGCATCGGGCGACACCTTGCCTGTGGAGAAGGAGGCCCTGCTGGAGCTGACCTTGGGGCGGAGTGCTGTGCGTCTGTGGGTGTTCGTCGCGAAGTTGGCTGAGGAGATGATTCTGGGACTGGGTGCCCTCAGGAGCCACGAGGCGACGGTCGACGTCGGCAGGAACGTCCTGCGGCTCAACGGAGAAGAGGTTATACTCCGTCAGCCCGAAGAGCGCCTTGGAATCTCTAGGGTCGGTCTTAAACGAAGACATGGTTGTTCCCGCTAGGAACGAGGTGATGGTGACGGCGCGACCAGAAGGGAAGACAGCAGGTTGGGTCCAGAGGCTGCAGGAGTACGACTTCACCTCGGAAAATCGTAGAGGGAAGAGCCACGGTAAGGCAGACGCCATGTCCCGAAGACCCTGTCCAGAAGTGTGCGGCCAGTGCACAGGAGTGGAAGAGAAGGAGCGTGCCGCAGCAGTCCGAGTAGTTGTGGCAGTGCCTGCGGACGGCCGGGATAGCGCAGGCCTGAGGAGGGAGCAGCTGGCGGACGCAGACTTGGGGCCACTCTTGAGGGAATTGGAGGCAGGGACAAGACAAACCTGGGAGGACATCGCACCGAGGAGCGCCTCCTACAAGTCGTACTGGGCCCAATGGGACTCGCTGAAGACCAGAGAGGGCGTGCTGTTCCGGGTATGGGAATCACCTGATGGAAAGACGCAGAGAGAACGGTTGGTACTTCCCCGGAGTAAGATCTCGGAAGTCTTGGAGGAAGTGCACGCCGGTACTTCAGGAGTACACCTGGGAGCGAACCGAACGATTGACAAACTACGGCAGCGCTACTACTGGCTGAGATTCCGAGCAGATGCTGAGAGATTGTGCCGTCAGTGTCACGTGTGCGCGGCTAGTCGTGGCCCCCAGACTAGGAGCCGCGGTCGCATGCAGCAGTACAACGTCAGAGCGCCATTCGAACGGATCGCCGTTGACATTGCTGGACCGTTCCCAGTCTCCGACCGAGGCAACAAGTACCTAATGGTGGTCGTGGACTACTTCACCAAGTGGCCGGAGGTGTATGCCATCCCAAACCAAGAGGCAAAGACAATCACAGACTGTCTCGTGGAGCAAGTATTCTGTCGATTTGGGGTGCCGTTAGAGCTACACAGCGACCAGGGTACCAGCTTTGAGTCCAAGCTAATGAAGGAGGCACTACACAGGCTTGGGGTGAACAAGACCCGCACGATGCCTCTACATCCCCAGTCGGATGGCATGGTCGAAAGATACATCAAAACTTTAGAGGAACACCTGAGGAAGGTCGTGGCCAGCCATCAGCGAGACTGGGACGTCAAGGTGCCACTGTTCTTGCTGGCCTACCGCTCGTCTACACACGACACAATTGGGATGACGCCAGCCAGCTTAATGTTCGGCCGAGAGTTACGCCTCCCTTGTGACCTGGCTTTTGGAAGCCCTCCGGAAGCGAAACAGCCAGCGACCGAGTATGTGGAGAACTTGGTGGACCATCTGCACGACGTGCACGAGATGGCTCGCCAAAACATCCAGAAGGCGAGCGACTGCATGAAGACCAGGTATGACAGGCAAGCCAACAGCCAAGGGTTCCAGCAAGGTGACCTGGTCTGTTTGTACCGTCCTACCCGGACCAAGGGACGCTGCCTGAAGCTCCAGCAGCCATGGCAAGTACTGTACCGGGTGGTGAAGAGGATTAACTACATGGTCTACCGCATCCAGAAGGTTCCCCGAGGGAAGATGTTGGTGGTACACCTGGATCGCCTGGCACGCTACGATGGTGCTGTTCGGGACGACCAGCTTTGAGGAGGGAGCAGTGTCATCCGAACGTTGTAACTCCCTATAGAACCGGCAGCAGCAGCAGGAGACGGTCGGCGTTCGCCACGCCCACTCGCTTTTCTTATAGCGGTAACGAGGAGTGGCTGGAAGAAAAGCATCACTGCGCCGTCTCTTTCTGTTTCACCTGAGTTCTCGAAATTACGGGATATTTCATCTAATCCAGAATCTTCTAGATTGGCCAGCTGACCCTATATAAGCAACACGTAGGGCTGGAGGAAAGCAGTCAGTCAGTGCTTGACGTGCTAGCGAACGGACGAGAAGACTGTGTACGTGCATCGGAACGGTAACGGACGAGCTGGTGAATCGTAATTGTGTGCATTACGTAATTCTGTGCAATTGGCAAGTGTTCAACTGTAAGTCGGTGGAAATAAAGAACATTGTTGAGTTTGTGTAACTGGACTTTTCATTTCACGAACCCAAAAAGTCATAATATTTATAAGAATCCACAGGACTCAGCTTGTACTAAAGGTTGGTGAACTGTGTGCATGTTTATTCTTTTTGGGCTATAAAATAATTACATATTTAATTCGTTAACGGTGCTGTTAATTTCCAACATCATTACAGTCTCGCCGTGTGCCGATTTATTTCCCTTAGGAGTTCTTTGCATGTCGGTAGAACTACTAAGGTAGAGCTGTCACTTTTAAGCACACTTGAGGTACCGGTGTGGGCCCGATTTGATCCCATGACCTTGGTAGTGTGCGTTTATGATATAAGGATTAAAATGAGTAATACTTAACACCAATGGCTACGATAAAGCTGTCAAGTGGTTAATCTCGTGGCTGAAGATCATTGTCACAAAAGCAAAGTCACCTATATATAACTAGCTATACTGAAATGTTAAATGAAAACTAATTTTTCCTTCACACTAGCCGAGTGTAGGACACTCTATACAAGGGTAGAGCCAGACTGAAAAATTCGATGCCGGGATTCGAACCAGGGATCTTATGGTTTCCGTCCAGCCGCTCTAACCATTTCAGCTACTATAGCCAACATGCCGACCTGACATTAAATTCTCCAACTGCCTCCCGGTAAACCACTAGGAGTTTTCATAAACACATGAGACAACTACCTTAATGGCAACTTACTATGCTGTAAGTACTTTAAGGCCCGGGCTTTTTAGTTCGGACCACTATTATAGTTCGGATCACTATTAGGCTTCAAATTTTCAGTCTGGCTCTGCCCTTTCAAAATGCGTCCTACACACGGCTAGTGTGAAAGAACAATTAATTTCTATTAATTGTACCTAATAGTTTTAATGAATGATTATAAAACGGAAATCACTTCGTCAAATACAGGAATATATCTTTAGAGATTTGCTTAATTGAAATCAAACATTTGTTTATGTAAATTTAAAACCAGACTGTGTAATAATATTCATATATTTATGTTAGTGTTTCTACCACAACGTTAATAATGTAAATTTGGCTAATTTATATAAAAATGTGTGTCTTACAATGCAAACTAATCGCGGGTAAGGTCTCGAACTGTTAACTTCACAAAAATCTATTTTTACAGAAGGTCTGGTTTAACAAGATCTGCATTTTTACAAAGTCAGATTTTGTATACGTCCTACGGTTTACTAGTTATACAAAATACTTTCAGAATGATGTGCACTTCAGACACAGTTCCCACAGGTATGATATTTCTCATGAAAATTATTTAGAGATATGCCAGCTAAATCGCGATCAGTGGAGCCATTTATGGTAACGTCAAATTTAATCGATAAATTTTCAATTTAAATGTAGTTTCTGTTTGGAAATTTTTTAAAATCTCTGTGTCAGGCCCTAGAAAGTCGCTGAAATTAATTTACAATTTTTCATTTAAGCGAATTTTCGTTTGTGAGTTTTCAACAACGCACACACGCACGCAGACACACGCGCGCACACACACTCACACATAGACCTTTTAGAAATACTTTTTGGGGTATTCATAAGCTTAAAAATGTGACTTTCTACTTAAGTATTATGTGAAACATTTAAATATAACGTATGTTCAGTTAACTGTTTTTATTTGCTCCATCTATTCTCCATCTACAAGTTATATCGGCGGCCGTTTTTCTTTGGAACATATCGAAGATATTAACAGGTATACGTTGGTTGTTGCTTTCTTAATCATTAGCTTACGCCCACATTCGCACTCACAGTCATACTTACAGATTATGGGGAAGATGAGGAATTATATTCGTCGGAGAAAAATCCCCACCGCCGGGAATCGAGCCCGAAACCCCTAGCATGGCAGGCAAGTGCTCTACTGACTGAGCTACGAGGCCATTCATTCACTTTATTTCATTTAATTATGCAGTAGGGAAAGAAATCTGTAACATAAGTTATGAGTTAGCGATATAACTGTTCAGGCGAGCTGTTTTATGACAGTGTCACGTCAGGCTCATCTTCAAGCAGAAAGTTACACATATTTTGGGCAGTATTCTCTGGCGGGTATAAGGAAAGCAGAAAGTTCTGTTTGTAAACCGGATAGAAGCATGCGAACATGGCTATAAAATGTGGAGGCAAAGAGTAGTAAACCGAACTGAGTCATAAAGTGGAGCTTCCAAGGATTTGCCTGTTCTCAAAGACGCACTTCTCTAGATCTCCCTGTGAGCCGGCCTACATCAAGTATCCATGTACGTATGTTCAGTCACGCTTCCCCATTGTGTCCGCTTACAAACCAACCAGGCAATTGGTTACAAGAGGACTATAGAAGCTTTCTGCTGGAATCGGTCAAGCCGACGCTGAAGCACTGGATCCGTGATAGGGCGTCACTATTACCTCTATTACAATGGACCTACTAAGTAAGAAATGTCAGTCTTCAGTTGTTAATGGACTTTGAACTGCGCGTTGCGTGGATAAGAATAAGTAGGAGCAGCTGTTCCACCTGGTATATATATATATATATATATATATATATATATATATATATATATATATATATATATATATATACGTCCATAAAGTAAGTTCTGTTTGGTAACAAAATTAAATTGTGTACAGATACAGAAAAAAATTATTGCACAAAATTCTACAACTCTTAAACTACTTTTCCACATAACTGCCCAAATTTTTCAGACATTTGTCATAACGAGGCACAAATGTTTGTATTCCTTCTTCATAGAAGTTTGCCGCCTGTGTTTTCAAACAGTTGGAAACATTTTCTTTCAGCTCTTCGTCATTAATGAAGTGTTGACCGCCAAGGAAAGATATGAGATGCAAAGACAGATAAAAGTCACTAGGAGCGAGGCCAGGGCTGTACGGGGGGTGATCAAACACGTCCCAGCCAACTCCCTGTAGGATATTTTTCGTGGCATTTGCAGTGTGTGATCGTGCGTTGTCGGGAAGAAACACAACACCTTTTGACATCGGAAGTTTGCAATCAGTAGACGAATCACAAATCTGATTTCACAAGCGGCGGGATTTTCAATCAACACCGACAATGTAAACAAGCACAACAAAGCGTACGTGGTTGACAACGATCTCACAATGGCGCACGTTTCTTCTCCTTGATACAATGCATCTACCGCGCATGTGCAGATTTGCGATCGCAGCGCTCCAGCGAAGATATATTGAAACAGAGCTTGCTTTCTGGACGCCCCTTTATATATATCTGGATATTTTCCCTGTTGTCACTAATGCAGCTTTGTCCATTAAATGTTTAAATTATACTCATTTGCAAGATGATGTACGCAGCTATTATACCGGGAAATTTAATTCAAATGACATTTGTACAGCTATAAATAGATGTGTGATCTAGCAATTAAAACAACTGAGTTGGGAAATATAATTTACTTCTTTGGAAATTGTATGTAAACTAGCTTTGGCTGTCCTCTAGTAAATGAAGCGGAGCAGCATCAAGCTAGACTACATTGTTGTATCGGATTCTCACCTCAGTGTTTCGTTTGTTTACAGTTGCTCCTGTTGTCAAAGTGCCGAATCAACTTCTAGGAGCGCCACTGGGGACCAATGTGTCACTGGAGTGCTACGTGGAAGCTTTCCCCAACACAATCAACTATTGGGTGAAGAACAGAGGAGAAATGCTATTGGATGGGTGAGTGGGCCGCACATAAATAAACAAACCCTTTTATTAGACACGTTCTGCGAGATACCTAGAGGGCTCGGAATTTATTACACTTCCTGGTTTAGGGGATGATACAACGAACATTTAGTTTAGAATAATTAACCACAAAATCAAACCGTACATGTATTCCTTACACACTATAGGAATAACTAGCATTAAGTCAGTAAGCGAGATTGAAATGCAAATAAGTTGCAAAGAATTATGATCGTTACGAGTAATAGTGCTGTGGAGATAATGTATAGGAAATATTTAAATACTACAAGTCGTTTGTCTATTTAAATCATCGCGATGAAAACAGAATATGAGATTTCTAGGCTGCATCATATTTGAAGGAGTGTGAAGTATTTCCTTCTTTGAAAAATTTATTGTAGGCTGATAAAATGGAAGGCTGATACATGGCATGGGAGGTAATAAGACAATTACGAGAATAACCGGCTGGTTAAGAATATTATGTCAACCCACACATCTACACACACCCTGAGATAAAAATACTCACTACAGCAGCCGACAGTAGAAAGGACACCAGAAACGGATATATTGGAGACAACATCAAGTTTTGCACACAAACGGAAAGTGATCACCAGAGACCGGAAATTTGGCAGAATACCTTTATAAATGTATCTGGTACTTGGAAGTGACTCTGTACGAGGTATATCTTTGTGACTGTAATGCCACAGTATTATGTTGCCTTTTTGTTTTGCATTTATTGCCTTTATTTCATTATATATCTATTATCTAACTTTATTAATTATTAAACATTCCCGTTTCAATAACCGTTAGCCCGTGACAGTGAAAGCTACTTCAACGAATGTATATTATTTTCTTTAATTTGCACCTCTATGGCGTAGAGGTTCTGCGAAGAGCTAATATCCCATCCACTTAGAAAGAATTTTACTTGTAAGCTCCAAAGATGGAAGGAGCAAGACTTGGCAGCCGGAACAGGCTAAATGCCCCAAAAGGTGTTGAAAAATAAGTGCCCATTCAGTTCATTATTTCCTGCGACACAAATAAATGTACAGATAACAGAAAGCGTTTGAATTACTGATAGTGTTTATTTGAAAAGGCAACAATGAGTGTGGGTCTAGCTTTTCTGCGACGTTCTCGTAATTCTCACCCTACTGTAACTAAGGTGGTGAGCCCTCTGGAGAATGAAGCATCTTCAATTGTAGCAGGCACGAACGCCTTAACTCTTCAGAAGTGAAAAATAATATTAATTGAGCCGAGTTTTGGTTCCTGTCACAATTGATCTGCCAGCTTAAAAAAAAGGTCAACCTTTAACGAAACCAGTGAACATTGTGGATCATGCGGTGCATTGTATACAGTTTACCAGGGAAACGGGGTTCATTATTTAGCAACAAGTGTAAAAAAATGTAATCGGAAAATTGTGATCTGGATAAACTTAGAAACATTTCCAAAGCTCTTCAAGGTGAAAGTTCCTTGCAGTTGAAATGGTTCGTACAATGATGCTATGTTTTAAATTTGCTCCAATGCACAATTTGCTCGATACTGAGAAGTAATCTTTTCATAAGAAAAATGTGTTAACTGACATGACACTCAACATGACCCTCAGAGAACTTAAAAAGGCATATGCAATGAATAAGGCATTGCAATACACAGGCCTTTTAAAACAAAATTTATCTTTGTGTCAATTACAACATTGGCATTTTGTTTAAAACTTTGAACTTCTTCAAAATATGATGATCAAGCTTTTGGACGGGTAATCTATTGAATAAATGGGTTTTTCTTATTGCCTATGTTACCTGATTTAGTATTTATAATGCCGTTTTGCATGCATATTTTAATTATCTATAATGCCTAAACTTCCGTTCTCTGGAAATCAGCATTTTGAAAATTTTTCATTTCATTTAACTAAGTTATAAATATAACTGCTATATTGTGCCGAGAACTCAGTAATAGGCACCTTCTTACCACAAGTAAAGATAACAGCTGTGGCCCGATAAGGCAGATTTTGTGATAAGCTTCTTATTGCGTTGCAAGTAAACCTCTATCAGAGTTTCCAAGTGTGAAAGCTGAATCAATGGCATATACAAATCATACATGTAAACCGCATATGAAAATAAAATTAGTGAACTTAAAATACATTCATAAAATATACACCCAAACAAATATTTACCATAACTTACAAACTATCAAAGTGTTATGCTACTAACAAATCTAGGAAGCTGTAAATACTGCACTAAATACTGCTGAAGTTGTTTATAATTCAGTAATTAATTCATACAAGAAAGGTACATATCTTCTGACCGATAAATAAGTACGGCCTTGAACTCAAATTCTGCACTCATTATTCCAGATGCAAGCAATTCATTTACCTTTACAGTTTTTGTGGACAAAGAAGGCAAGGAATACATAAACAATTTCTTAGCAATGGTAATTTTCAGTGCTTTATTTACTCACTCTATAGTCTTCTTCCTTTTACTGTAAATAAACAGAAAACGGCTAATATGGTTCCCTTATCATTTTAATAAACTAGGTTCTGCATTATCCTGGCATCTTCTCATTTAGGGTGCACTGCTCCCTTTTAATATTGTGACTTTGTGCGGTTCGAATTGCGTAGAAATACACTGATCAATTCTCCAGCAGCAGCAGACCAGCAGAAGAATCGAGTCGTCCAGGTTTACCTGGACGGAGTGTTTGCTGCCCAGCACCTAGGCGCTTATTGCGGCTTTATCTGGGCAGTATAATAGAGTCGTCTTTGTCTCAGGCGGTTGTCTTCGGCAGTGGTATGTCTAGCCTTATGCGCGCTGTCGCCCAGTGTTGTGCGCCCAGTGCTGACTGTGCTCTTCCGCCTGCCTGGGAGACATCTGAGCACAGTCCGCTTAACAGGCTACAGGGAAAGGAACTAACGTTTAAGTAATGAGCTTACCAAGCCCATTTCTGGGCTTGGGAGTTTGAGGTCAGGGGGATGTGGTCCTGTTCAATTCTGGTTACCCAAAGCATCTTTGGGCAACCGGTAGCTCGGTAGGCGGCGAGGTGCCCTGTGGTCGTAACGGCCAAGGGTGTTCACCAGAATGTTGGGATGGGAGTCTAGCTTATCGTAGACGGTACGGGATCTCTCCCGCACCACGTCCACAATCCGGAGTAGGTGTGAAGGATGTGGGACGGGAATCTACCCCCGGTATCGTAGATCATGCGCAGTGCCCTGTTCTCAATTCTCACGTTACAACATTACGTCAAATACACACCACAATCTTCCAAGGTCGATGACAATAGCAAACAGCTCTGCTTACCTCTCGCGACTCACTCTTGTTACACATCTTTACAACTTTCCACCCCTCTTGACGGGGCGTCGCCTCCTTAAATACCTCACTGATAAATTTCTAGATCATTCGAAAATAAACCAGAACTCGAACAGTCTCTATCAGACAAGAAGTAAGTATAAATGTCCATTTATCTCAGTTTGTTTGTTTCGGTAGGCCTTTATCTGCATGTTATCTTTGTGTGCCGGCTCTTTGTTTTCACACTGCCCGCCTATCAGTTCCTTTTGTGTAAACAAGCCGCGCGATCGTAGATACGGGTTCGCGACAATATATTAAAAATAGTATATCTTGTACAAATTACACTCTTGCAAAATTCCAGTCAATCATTTATCAAGTGGATCGTTTTAACCCAGTAACTGTAAGAGAATTAACAGTGCTTTGCAAATATATACAGGACGTAAAGAAGAATAAGTGAACATGAAAATGTAAACGGTCAAGGACATACTGCAGAGGTAACTCGTATTCTGAAATAACCACAAGTATTTTATAAGCATAAATATTTACACAAAGCTAAACAATTAACATATTGTCGCATTATAGATTGTGAACCAGGATGATATTAGACTACAAGTTGTGGATAGGGTTGTGTATACTTAAAGGCGGTTTACCGTAAGGGTTTACAATCTACTTTGCAACTGGAGCGTAGCTGAAAAGATAGGAGATCGGATGGTAGAGGTAAATGGTAAAGGGAATTTGTAGTCAGGATACAGATAGATAGAAATAGCGCAATCTACTACGAAATGCCAGTTTACTATAACATCATGATTTTCTGCAATACAAGTCAACTCCGAAGTGTGGAAGAGACTGGGTGGATTGGTGTTGATAGCTGCAATAGTACATTAAGACCCAGTCGAGCTTACCTTTGAGGAGATGCCGGTGCGTGGTGAAGTGAAGATTTGGCGTATCCTCCGGCCGCAACAATACACTTTATATTCCCGCGCGCCTCGATTATCACTGCTATAATTATCCACGGCCAAGGCCAAAATTAGGGGGCCAGTACACGTTGAACCTAGCGACTTTCTCCCCTTGTTTAGCAGAAAAGCTTCTGGAACATTCCATTCGCCATTTTGGTTTAACTCCAATGACCTGCTGATCATCCATTACCAACTACCGGGTTCAACACCTAGAGTTGCTGCGTTTGGTATTCTTACTTGGTTAACGCTCCAAAAATATGCAAATTACGGGTTTGTCGTCTAATACTCCACTATGAGGTTTCTACATCTTTACTTCCACAAATTAATAATTTCAATTGTATAACGAAACCTCATACTATTGAAATTTCCAATAAATTCCGACAACAAATCATGTTCCTTCAGTTCACCAAGGCATACGTGACAACATATCTTAAATAGTTATAGAAAGGCGTTATGGATACGTATTTTTCAGCAATTTCTAGATATTATGCAACTTAGAAATATTTATCACTATTCAGTGCATTATTGCATGTGCTATAATATACGTTCATGGGTATGTAATCTTCGCTTTTGCATTGCAAATGGATCATAGGGCACTATGAATTTAATTAGCGCTTGTAACCAGATGACGATAGGAGTAACAACACCTAGAACTTCTTCTCAGGGAAGCAGCCTTAGCAAATGTAAATTCAATTCCATTCTAAATTCTCACTGCACCATTAGTTATCTATAGGGATAGCACGTGTGGAACGATAGAGAAACAGAATGGAAACCACGCATCGTATATAGTTGTAATGGTTATACAATGTACTGTGGACGTAATGATACCAACTGAAGGAAAATAGGAGATTGTCTCTTTATTGTTTCATTTCATACAATTGTAACATATCTATAAACAATTTTGCCTTAATGTTAGAGCACTCGGAAACCTTTTTTCTGTTTGCTGTTCACAAAAGTTCAATAGTAAAAATTACAGTAAAATGTAGAGTGTACCGGGCTTACTGACCGTGGTTTAGTAGGAAAAACTGAAGTTGCGTCGAGCATCCACAGAGGACTCATGGCAAACCTGAAATCTACATCTTTTGGTTATTTTGATTTGAAACTGTGACAAAACTTCTGAAATATTAAGGAGAGCTCATGAACTATTCATACAGTTGCCAAGAATAGTTCCTGGCATATTAAAATCTTTATTGTGTTTTATTGTTATTTAGTGAAGCTGTTCCACAAGGCTCAGTTATATTAAAAAAAATAATACTTGAAAATTATGCTTTTCATTAAAGTAATGAGACGAAAATTTAATATTCCTATAAACTTAGGTGAAAAAATCATTAAATTTTCATTTATTTAACTTTAAGTTTAACATTTGAAATATGAAATTTATTATTAAATTATACAAACACTACTTAAGTTAGAAAAATTGCATCTTATCAATTTCATTTACTACTATTTTGTTTTTCTAAGCACAAAAATTTTCTGTCTGGTATGTTGAAAACTGCATCCTGTGGAACAATATGAACAGTGAACAGTGCTGAAAAATAAAACACGAGAAATCGAGAAAAACAAACATTTGCATTATTTCCACTCATGACAGTTAATATGATTACGCAGTGTAAATTTTAATTTTATGAATTAAGACAACTCTCACGTACGCTTTTATGCAAAGTGACGTACGAGTAGGTATATAGGATATGTATATACATGGCGGAGAGTAACCCACCGACTGGTTCCAGTCAAACTGCGCTGAGCCTTATGACAGCTTCTATTCCACGGCCGGGAAAGAGCTGTTGGTGGATGGAGACCGCCCGGATGCTTTTACCTAAGGGTTAGAATGGGGAGGAGCCAGGTAAAATAAACGCTGGTACGGCATGCCTGGATGTTGATAGGGCAAGGTATAGCAACCGCTTTGAAGCCCATTTGATAAAATATTGAAACCTACTGTTTGAAGTAACTCTTTTGCCCCCCTCGGTAGCGTAGATGGTAGCGTGTCTGCCTCACGTTCAAGAGGTCCCGAGTTCGAACCTTGGTCAGGGTGAGTTACCTGGATAAGGTTTTTCCGGGGTTTTGCCTTATCCTCAAAGACGAATGTCGGGTAGCTCTAAGCCCCATGGGCCCTGGACACATTTGAGCATCATTTCACCCATTTCATTCACCGTCCGATATGACTTAACTTTGGAGGACGTAAAATAACGAAAAAAAAACTTAACTCTTTTAGTAATTACTGAGTACTTCAGTATTTTCCCCTTGAAAGAAACACAGTTAAGACCATCTGATGATATGCGATGATTCTGAATCGCAGAAATTTAAAAATATGGCACAGTTGGATTTAAAAGTTTAAATGTGTCACAAGTACTATTAAAATGGTCGAACAATGGACTTAGTGGGTCATTAGAAGGTCAAGATATCAGTCTATTTTGTCGCATTAAAAGAAAAAATGTCGTGTTTTTGATAAAGAATCAGGAATTTTCACCAGTTGCCACTCACTGCAGCATGACTGGCACCAAATTCCAGTACAAGGATATACGCCCATCGCTAATACCTCCATTTTACCTGTAAAATCTACAACACGGTTCATATAGTACATAAACGCTTGTTGTTTACATACGACGTCGGAGTAGTTAAACACATACGCCCCTGTAACCCCAGTCTGCCCTACGATAAATCCCTAGAAATTTACTCTTACGTACTTTAGGTGCTTAGTCGTAAAACAACCAGGCAGGTTGCGTTTGGATAATTGTGTTTCACTTATAATAAAACTCACAACTTTTTATATACGTATTATGTTTACTTAAATACTTTGATGGTATAACTTATAAAAATAAGTTGGGTAAAACCATTAAAATGCTAATTTCTTTCATGTGTTCCCAAAAAGTGACTTAATTATGAGTGTAGAAAAGATATTCCTTATTTCTGGCTAGATGCCTATTAAAACAACAAAAGAAGTAATACAGAGAAAACACCTTTATTCAGAGTGCACAAGGTATTAGATCGGTACAACTAGATATGAAGCGTCCCTTATGCAATATATCAGAGTATACAAGATTGCTTTAGGCTATACAGGAAGATGAAATAGAGGACGCCTATTATGGAAGTTTCAGCATATGACCATTTTATTAGCAGCAAAGTTTTTATGTCACTGACGTATTCCCGCGCCACATTTATTAAATAAGTTATACTCGTACTTCCTTGATTAATAACCGAGGAGATGGCTGAGGCTATTTAGTCTATAACCCGCATTCGGGAGGCTCGGGTTCGATTACCGTGGATGACCTACCTGACCCATAGGTGTTTTCTGTAGGCGATTTCTGGGTAGGTTAATTAAATCCCACGAATTTCCTGTCCCTCCATTTCAACTTATGTATCATTTCATATTATCTCGCACATGGTGGTTTCTTTCAAGATAGAAGTATTGGCGGGAGCCTCAGCGGTGCATGGTGGAATGATATGCTCTGTGGGAAACGCTTTCCCCTCCGGCGGGACGGTCTTGGTTTGGAGCCGGTCTAGTGGACTCATTCAGAAGAGCGGCGGGCGGGATGCCGGTTGTGCAAGGCTTCCTGGAGTACTCTGCTCTGGGCAGGCGGTCTCCGGTCTCCACCGGCCTCGTGACTGTTTCAGGGCCATGGCAGGTGGATGCCGATTGTCCTAAACCTACTGCCGGGAGTTTCTATCTGGTAATGCGTAGGAACATCACCTTCTGTACTGCAGTGGCTCATTCGGGTCGGCTGCCCTCTGTCTCCTCTCTCCTCATCCTCCCTCCCGGGGTTGCCTCACTTGGAACATAGCCACAAAAGACGAGTCTGGCTGAGGTGCCAAACCCCCTCCAACCAATCCAATCCCTAATTAATAATATTAATAACATAGAACGTGAATTAGATTGAGATACCTTTGTTATTAATTTTTAAGTAGGCAATTCTGGCGAAATTCTTGCTTAAACATAATCAGTGCAGTTAGTATTCAATATTTTTATTAGCTTTACATTACTACAATTTGAATTTGTAAACCGATTAGTAGAGTCCTTAGAATACCTTTAACAGCTATTTTAAATTAAAGGAACTTTAAAAATTGAGGATGAACAGCAAGAATATATCTGGCATTGCATAAAGACACTATATCTTGCTTAGTAAAGCAACAGATAAAGTAATTTTTAATTTCAATTTTCAAAGGTTTGCATTGTTTCTAAGTTGCACAGAGAGGAGAGAGAAAGGTGGTAAGGTTGGTAGAAAGCGTAGACTGACAGAGTGGAAGAAAATGTGAAAGAAAGCTGAAAAATGGGACATATAGAAGAGTGGGAGGTCGAAAGAGTGAGCGAGATAAAGGAAGACAAAAGAGAAAGGAAAAGACAAAGAATTTCCACACATAAAGAGGTTCTGCTAGTTTATTTCGTAGTGCAGTTTGTACACATAGTACAAAATTGCAGAAGGATTAAAATTACTATAGCTTAGCTAAAACTAAATGGAGAATCTTAGAAAACGTACTTTATGCTTGGATTGAATAGACTATATGTGAAAGCAAATTGTTAATAAATGTACTTGCAGTTTTTCACTTTTGTCAGTTCTGCCTTCACTTAATGATTCCACACTTGGTAGATATTATAGATTTTATAGGTACTATTACTATATAATTTTGTGGTCTGTGTGGGATTGCAATCATTTATGACACCATTTATTTCAATATCGTTGCAGGAAATGGTAAAACTAAATGTTTTTTTTTTTGTTCCCAAATCTTGTCATAACCTTAATAAAACATTGTTTGGAGCGTAAATATGAAGTTCCAAACGTTAATTCAAGAAAGTAAGGGTAAAACGTTTTAATAAAGGACAATATTTCTATCAGTTCTTTGGCACGCCCCAACATCATAGCACCAAATGAAGGAACGAACATACCACGCAGCCACTAATAATTTCAACGCTCAACGTGGTTTATATTCAAATATAGTCGCATAATTTTGGGTAATCCCGCCCACTATCTCGAAACTTTGCTCGTACTTAGGAGCTCTTAACATATTTTCCCTAAGTTGAAGTTACTAAGATACGTCAAGACTTAATACAAAGATGGGAAAAGGGGAAATCTATTGCTACTACTTGCTTAGAGCAGGAGTATAAATACCTTGCTAACTTGTAGTTTTATATTAATCGTATAACGTTAGTAATGGGGAAAATAAATTGTTTGCACCGAGTCAATTGCGAGAATTTGATATTTAGAAATGAGATTATAGTTTTCTATCCTATTTTGTGTAATTACATTTACAAGTGCCTGTAAAAGGGTACATACATTCTTCGTTACGTTTTATCTACAATAAAGGCTTAATAAGACATTACATTGAAATTCAATAACGTTTTATCTCATTTATAATTGTTTCATAATAGAAACCCAAGTTTGGGTTGTCCGTTCTGTTATCTGCACTTCTTCGTTACATGTTTCTCCATTTTTTATACTTGTTATTGTTTTTCAATATTGATGGCTCCTATTAACAACATACTTGATTCCATAATTTCAAAATTCATACAAATTTAAGAGAAGAAATCGGAAAACAAAATAACTATTTAGCAAACGAAGGTTGGACAATGCACTACACATGGGTGAAAGGTCATGTGGGTAATAGAGGAGGTGAAGTGGCAGATGTAGGCGTCAAACGTTCTGCAAAAGGTGCTTCAATCCCTATTAGCTACCATAAAATACCATTAAGTGTAGCATTAAGTAAACCTGAGGAAGAAACAGAGAACTGCGGGAACATGAATTGCAGAAAACAATGTGGTTAAATGGCAGATTAAACACCTTTATTCCATTGTCAGAATTATCACAATCTTTCTAACTGCACATGGTAAAATCCGGTTTAAAGTATAACGTAAATCTCCAACCCCCCCCCCCTTCCCCAGTGTCTGAAGATGACCCGAACATAATATGTCTATGTTAATTATAGGCTACAAAATCGAGGATTTTTTTGCCCGTTTACCTATTTTTTATTTAATGGTCCTTTCCATAATAGTTTCGTTTTTTAATGTATTTCTTTAACTATAACTTATTTTGATTATATTTTTCCTCTTCAACAGAGTCTGGATAAATTATAGAAGTTATAACTAATGTACACTCTTAGGACTAGCTACTGCTGGTAACAGGTGAGAGGACCGTTTATATTGCTTTCAAGTCATTAGCACCAGCAGAGGAAGTAGTAAACCCTCTCTAAATTCCGGTTAGCTTTCTCCATAAGATTTCATTCGTTTCAAGTATATGCCAATGTCATCCAATGATGTGCAGAGAGATTTTTCAATGTTTTCGCAACGTGTTCTCAGAAATAGACGATCCTTTACACCTACGAATTTGGAGATGACTGTTGTGATATACTGCAACGCCGACTGAGCTAAGCTTTCTGAATTTAAATTTCTGTAACGCCAGGGAGGTTAAGCCATGTATGATTTCACACACTTTCACGGAGGGTTGCCTATATTTCAACTTATATTGATATAGTGGAAATTAATTGTTCTTTCACACTGGCTAAAGTATAGAAAGGTAGAATCAGATTTAAAAATGCAATACCATAGCCGGGATTTGAAACATGGATATTCTGGTCTCCGTCCAGCCGCTCTAGCCAATTGAGCTACTATGGCCAACGTGCCGACATGACATTAAGTTCTCCAACTGACTCTTGCTTTTCCCGGTAAACCACTTAGGAGTTCTCATAAATACACGAGACAACTACCATAATGGTGACTTACAACGTGTAAGTACGAGGTCCGGTCAATAAAGCATGATTACAATTTTTTTCTGACAACATACCTTTATTCAACCTCATAATTTTGAAGGTTCTTCTCAAAACGGTCTCCCCTGAATGCGATGCACTTTTCCCAGCGTTTCTGCCAGTCTTTAAAGACATGCTGGAAACCATTTTTTGAGAGATCCTTCAAAATCGCCTCGGCAGCCTTCACCGCTGATTCTGATGATGGATAATGCCTCCCATGAAGGCGTTTCTTCTAGTTAGCGAATAAAGAAAAGTCAGTCACATGTGGATAAATCTGGACTATATGGAGGGTGAGGGATGCACTTCATGTTGATTTTTACAAGATATTCAGCAACAACATTGGCAATATGCAGCCATGCCATATGGTGGTGCAGCATCCAGCCTGCTTCATAGAAGTGTGGTCTTTTGCTCCTGATATGGACTTACAATATTTTCAGAACATCTCTGTAGTATTGTCCAGTTCCTGATGTGTGTGTCTAAAAATGAGATGACCATAATTTTCTCCACCAGAAGCAACCAATTTTTATTTTTTGGGGGTTGGTAATGAAGGCGATTTCCACACTGAGCTTTGCTGATTAATCTCAGGATCAAAATGATGTAGCCAGGTTTCACCAGTAATGATTACGTTTGAAGGAAACTCCGGATCTTCCACTAACATCAAATTTAACTGTATGTTACCTACATTGCATCGGTAGGCGATACTGAACATGTGTGAACCTGCCTGGTTCTCACAGGCGGGAACCAGGAGTACCAACAATGAAACTACTACGGCGAGTTTGTTTCACAGAATATAATAAGATGGAATTTTAGTACCAAAATTTATGACTGTAAAAAATTATGATTATTCTTTATTGAACAGTCGTCGTACTTTAAGACCCGGGCTTTATAATGTAAATTAATTGTTCTTTCACTCTGCCCGTGTGCAGCCTAACGATTGGAAAGGTAGAGTCAGATTGAAAAATTCAATGTCATAGTCGGGATATGAAGCACGGATCTTCTGTTCTCCATCCAACTGCTCAAACCAATATAGCTGCTATGGATAACGTGCCAATATGACATTAAATTCTCCAACTCACTCTTGTTTTTCCCGGTAAACCACTTGGGATTTCTCATAAACACATGAGAGAACTACCGTAATGGCGACTTACAAACTTTAAGTACATTAGGGCCCGGGCTAATTGACCACTATTAGGTCAATTAATGGAAATTGTTCTTTCACACTGGCCGTGTGTAGGCTAAAGAATGGAAAGGTAGAGTCTGACTGAAAGTCTTGTAAGTCATTAAGGTAGTTGTCTCATGTGTTTATGAGAACTCCTGAGTGGTTTAATGGGAGAAATAGACACAGTTGGAGAATTTAATGTCATTTCGGCACGTTGGCCATGGTAGCTTAATTGGTTAGAGCGGCTGGACGGAGACCAGAAGATCGGAGGTTCAAATCCTGGCTATGGCATTGAATTTTTCAATCTGACTCTATCCTTTCTATATATTGATATAAATTGCTGCTATCATCCTTCAGAAGGAGGGAATGAGGAGATACATACACAGGCGGGTACAGGCCGCAGGTGACTGGGCGACCACTCCTGGAAGTCGTCAAAAGTATGTTAGTTCCCCAGAGAGGGCCCGGCAGCTCATAACGCCACTAAACTTAGAAGCACGCCTAAAATATGAGAAGAAAAGAAAATGAAGGAGTAATGAAGAAAATGAAAGGGTTATGAATGAGTAGGCAACCCAGGATTAACTTACCGAATAGGGAAAACTATGATAAACTCGAAGTCCAGTTGATCGTTCTTGGGAGTCAAACCTTGGACCTCCTGAACGCAAATCCTAAAGCTTCCGTGGAATATACTCTCTGAGTTTTATACAGTAAGCAGAAATATTGTCTTTTATCAAAAAAATTGCATACTTATGTTTCACCAGAATCATGGTTTCTTAGGTTTCATGTATATTAAACCGCGTGATAAGATGGCACACCTGTGTGTATGTGTGTGTACCTGTGTGCGTGTATGCGTGTGCTTTCAATAAATATTCAATTGAAAATTAAATTATGAATTTCTGCCACTTCTTTACGTCGTTTTCCCCGATTTTAGGTCTTTTTTGGGGTATTTTTTAATCAATGAAAATATCTAATTTTGACAATGTATAGGTCCTCAACTTCACAGCCCTACTAATTACAATGTTTGGATATATTAAACGACGTTTGTTACGCAGCGCATAAAGCATAATATCAGATTCTCCGAAACTCGTGTTCCTTTACTACACCGAACCTTAACTGGCGCTTCTACGTTTATGAAGGTTGATATCAATTTGCTAACTAAACAGAGGGATCGTACTCTTGACGAACAGGGGTAGCTAGGCAATCATACACCCTTCACAGACTGATAATTCCCTTCAAAACACTCGGCCCTTCTGCTTGTAATTAGAGAAGGGACCAAGCAGACAGAAAATCTCATTTTCGGAAGCAATTGGCTTGATTAGTTTCTCACACACTCAAACGGCGCGATGAGCATACACCCCTTTCCCTACCTGCCCCTGTTTCGTGACTCATTTTAACGCCGCTTTCTCTTTCTGCTCACGTCACTCTCCCAAGAGATTAGCCCCTGTCAGCGCTTCGGGACTTATACTCTAGATTTTTATCTACTCTCCGAATAATCGCTAGATAAACTTTGCGGATTTTTCCTTCAAGCTCTCCGCAATCCTTTCACGTGTCAGGGATCTTAAGTCCACATTGGTGAACTCTGAAAGGATATAAGGATATCAACACACCTTTATCTAATAGACATAAACTTAAGTTAAACTCATTTACTTTTCTGAAAAGTTTGCAGTGCCACAGTTATCGTTTTGGAATTTTTCATAAACCGGAAACCGTATTCATTATTTAAATATCGACAATGTATGAATTCCTAACAGATTTCTCTCCTGTTTATTTTTAATTCACGAACGAACGAAGCAGAATGGGGATATTGGTTTATGAAATAATTCAAATTAAAGGCCTTTATTTGTCTATTTTTGAATTTTCATTAAGTTTTGAGCTATGCTTAAGTTTTCAAAGATTATCAGATGCTATTGCTAGAAAATTTAAAATATGCTTTGGTTTTCTCCTTAAAAATATTTTAATATATGATACTTTAATCGTCGTTAGAGCCATTTTTGGAAAAATTAATAAGGTAATTTGGGGTAGAGGGTTGGATTTTCTGGATAGCGAGTTAATATTTCACTAAAGTCCAAATATCTGGCTCATCGGGAATTTAGTTTCAAATGAATTACAGATTTTGTAACAGAGAGACATTTAGGAATGTAGTTAAGATTAAATGCTGATTTTTACCAATAGAAATCGACATCCCACTTGCAAGCCTTGCACATTACATATACATAGAATCGAAACATCATTCTGTCTATGTGCGTCTTATTACATATACTATTGTTATTGGTTGTTCGATGTGTTTTTATTCAACATACAGAACATCTTGCTACATATTAATACCACTTAGTTTGCACAGAGGAGTTTTTCGTCCGAAATACGAGCTTTAGTGATGTGTGTAGCGTTCCTCCATTACATTTTTATTCATGTTTAAACTGAACCAGAATATTGTCACCGGTAATGCATCTGGTTACTGACGCCGGAAAATGCGAGTTCCTACCAAGGCTAATAATTTGCCAGATTGGTTAATAATAGTGGGGAAATACAATAAACATTGTGCTCCACATTGTTGCTTTTTGACTGTTTCTGGAAGATTTCATTTCGAGAAGGAGCTGCATGGGTTGGTGCTCTATGCAAGTGGCGAGCAGTCGTTCGGTCGATCGGTCGGTCGGTCGGTCGGTCGGTCGGTCGGTCGGTCGGTCTGTCTGTCTGTCTGTCTGTCTGTCTGTCTGTCTGTCTGTCTGTCTGTCTGTCTGTCTGTCTGTCTGTCTGTCTGTCTGTCTGTCTGTCTGTCTCTCTGTCTGTCTGTCTCTCTGTCAGTCTGTCTGTCTGTCTGCCAGGTTGTGTTGAGTGGGTCCAGTGGTCGATGCAACAGTTAAGAAGTCTTCAGATGACGGTTGCAGTGCGCCCTGTGCTGAAGAATACCAGTTGTGGTACAGCAGTTATTGCCTGGTTCAATACGATTCGACGGACTAGTTGTGTTTATTCTGCATATGTGTAATGGTGATTTAAGTATAACGTTAACGCTTCGTTCACCCCTTAAAAGGTCAACAAAGTGAAGTTAAAGTGTAACTGCTGTTACAGGATAGGGTAACTTCAGTTTTCATTTGTTACAATACAATATAAAACTTGGGTCAGACTGATGATCACAGATATAATTTGTAGAAATAAAAGCCACAAAAAGAAACCAAAAGAAGTTTTTGCTACATGTACTATAGAAATGGCTTTCTGGCCAAACCTCAAACACCTTCATATAAATTAGCTAAGTGATCAAGACGTTTGACGGTTTCTCTGATTCATGCTATTCAGTTCTGATTGTAATCCTCTTGTAATTTCCTTAAAATAGGATCCATATTGATCCTCTCTTTATATTCTTTCTTATATTCCAAGACCACCGGGAAAACGTCTTCTTGTTTCTATGAAAAGTGCCATTAAAATGGACTTATAAATTTAGTTTCCCTGCCTATATAGTAAAAGGTAAGTCGATAGCGATACATTTCTATGCTGACATTTTGATTTGAGTCATTAGTAGAAAGAAGCGCGGAATCACATGTACTTAAAATACGGTAGCCTTGTACCACCTACTTCCTTCATCGCACTAAGGGGAGAATGAAGTTCCAGTAATAAGGCGATAAAAAATGGGCTGTAGTTTATTTGTTGTGAGGTGTATGAAAATAAACTGGACCTGTTTAGAATCAGTATGTTGAGGTGTGAGAGACAGAAAGAGATGGACAAGATAAAGTACAATCGAATAGGTAAACATTAGCTCACAAAACTTGTATGAACTTACATAATCGTACCACACATGCCACTACCAGTGGGAAGAGCAACACAATGAGAGTGGTGTATATTAACAGTAGAATAAGACACTGAATCAAACATGATATTGTTGTAATTTAAAAAGTAGTAGTTTAGATTTTAGAGCCTACATCTCTGTAACAACATATTTAAATGAATAATAATGCCTTTTCTATATCCTAAAATACCAAACGAAGCACATCACTCTATAATCCTAGGTTCGATGCCTAAGGTTGTAATCTGGGTGTTGCATTAAACGAAATGAAAAGCTACTGGAAATCACTTTGTGTAGTAATACAATTTTTGGACTAAAATTAAAGATATATTTTTACAATGCTCAATGCCATTGCACTGCAGATGGTTTGTTATAAATTAGTTGCAAGATAATTTAATTTTTATGTATCAAATATTACAAATAACGGGTTAAAATCCCACTCAAATCTTGCTCACTAAACTCAGTCATCCTTTTATTGGCATTTTTCTGGTTCTAGTTTGTCAATATCACTCTTACAGTCTAAAAGAGGCGTTACATCTGTCTGCTATATCATAAATTCCTTTCTCCATTGCTATGCCCTTTCTTTTTCTGTCTCAGTGCTGCTTCCTTTGACGACCTTTAATATATATTCCTTTTGTCCCATCTTCTCTTTTCTACTCTCTTTCAATCTATCGCATTCAAATTATCAGGCGTGTGTAAAGTTTGTCCAACTCACAACTTAATAAGCCCTCTCATTCCATAATGTGAACTCCAAAAGTTTAAACATCAATTTCGGCACAGGGAGTTTCAAAGAGACAAGTCTCTACGGACTACTAAGTTCCAGGATCAACAACAACTATCAAGAGCGGTCAAATGAAAGTCCCACACAATAATACTGATCTTTGAATGGAAATGAAAGCAAAATATAACAAAATTCATCAACTATATGAAAAACAGAGCTAATTTGTTAATATAATTAACTAAAGTATGAATTCTTGCCCATGAATATGAGTTTAACTTGAGACCTGATTTCATATTATTTTCCGCTCCCTCAGATGCACAGATGGAGAACCAATTAAACCTTTAGAAAATCTGTTGCCGATTAAAGTTCCCTTAATGAACAAGCACGCCTCTGTAGCGTAGGTGGTAGCGCGTCTGCCTTACGTTCAGTGCGTCCCGAGTTCAAATCTCGCCCAGGGTGAGTTATTTTGATAGAGCTTTTTCTGGTGTTTTCCATTACTCTGAAAGCTAACTATAATCAGAATGGATGCTGGATTAATTTAAGTATCATCGCACCCATTTTCTTCATCGGCCAATATGACTAAACGTTGGAGGGAGTAAATTGAATAAAACATTGAATAAAAAGGTGGGGTAAATGCAGTATACCTTTATTAAATTAGCGAATGTGTTTAAAATTTCGTGAAGTGCAGAGATGGGTGACCCTAATGTGACTGCTGCTTTTGGAAACGTTTTAAACTCTAAATACCTTAACTGACGGAAATGGAGGTTGTATCAAATAACTCATCTTTTTAATCAATATATCATCATTGTTTTGACCATAGTATATATCTGCTTTGATTTCCCTAAACAAACTCGCTTTTGAACCTAGTGGGTCATACACACTCTCTTCTACTACATGGCAAAGCGAGAAAGCGTACGGAAAGAATTAGAAATACAGAGATGTTCTTATTTATTTATTTATTTATTTATTTATTTATTTATTTATTTATTTATTTATTCATTTATTTATTTACTTATTTATTCATTCATTTATTTATTTATTTTGTAATTTACGTCCTCCATCGTTAAGTCATTTCGGACGGTGAATGAATTGGGTGAAATGATGCTCAAATGAGTCCAGGGTCCATGGAGCTTAGAGTTACCTGACATTCGTCTTTTAGGACAATGGAAAAGTACGGAAAAAAACTTATTCAGGTAACTCACCCTGACCGAGATTCGAACTCCGGACCTCTTGAACGTGAGGCAGACATGCTGCCATATACGCCACCGAGGCGGGCAGAGATGTTTACCTCAGCTTATCACACATGCATTGCAAGTTCAGTGTATGTATAGTCTGTTTAGATGTAATCATATCTTTTGGACAGCAACGTGTCATACATTAGACACACGCAGCTTCCAATCGCCCTCTTTGTGTTTCGTAACTTACTGTACGTCAGCTTACTAATATTTCACTTTTGTAATTGACCAGGTAAGGTCTGTCAAGAAACGAATACAGCGCTGGTCACCTGAATGTCAATACACCTTAACGCTTTGTCGATTAATACAAATAATATGTAAATAGGTGTTATTTGGCAGTCAGGCTAGTGTAGACCAGGTGAGCTCTGTGCAGTTCAGACTTGAAAGTTGAGAAGAAGGGATAACGACAAGGACGACCATAAACGCGCTAGTAGGCTCGTAGTTCCAAACGCCTCCAATAGGATACCATCCTGAAGCTGTCTAGCCCTGCCATATCTACCCTTGGTCTGGAGATATAGGAACTAAGCCACACTCTCAGGAGGAAAGAGGACTCAGCAGTGCCACTGAGTGCAGGACAAATCTCTCCACAGTAAATAATAAAATAAAAATAAACACCTGCCTGCGTTAATGCATGACATTGCGATGACTAGTTCTATAATCCTGAAATAGGTAAAGTGAAGCTAATGACAAAAACTATTTGTTGAAGGAGAACCATCAAAACATTTGATTACTAAGCCCTGGAAAGCATGAAGAAATTCAGTGGGAATCGAAGACAAAACTACCCGATTGCAAGCCTCAGTTATTGCCCTGGAGCTACATACCTCGGAAAGCAGAAATAAATCGCTTCCGTTAAGTGTAATTTAAACGTGAGCTGCATGTTCCGTGTTTCAAATGAAATGCGTTTTATTTGCTTATTTTATTTTAATAATTTGTATTTATTATTTTCTCCTACAATTTAACGAGCGGGACATCTCAGGCGTTTTCGTTTGTGTCTTGCATTTGGGAGGCCTAGATTTGATTCCCGTGGCCGACCTACCTGTTTGAAGTTTCGTGGGTCGCTATTCGAATGCTGTCCACCAAAATATCTGACCGCATTTCAACAACATTATCGTTTCATATCATTAACTGAGTGGTCCTTTTCAGGGCATAACAGTCGGCAGGAATCTCGGCGGTGCATGGTGGAAGGATATACCCTGAGTGAACACTTTCTCCTCCGGCGGAGCGTACTCCGGTTTCCGAGCCGGCCTAGCGGTCCTTTTCAGGAACGCGGCATGCGGGATGCGGGTTCTGCCAGCCTGCCTTGATCCCCTGGTGTGGGCGAGGGGTGGCCTGCGGTCTTCGAAATGACCTCGTGACTGTTTCAGGGCCACTGTATGTGGGACGACAATTGTCCTGAACTACTGCGGAGTTTCTATACAGTAAATTATAGGGATCCCGTCCTCTACTGTAGTGACTCCTAAGGGTCAGGCACCCCCTGTCTCCTCTAACTACATCCTCCCTCCCGGGGGTGCCCCACTTCTGGCATAGGTACAAAAGACCAGTGTGTTCTAGGTATCGAATCCTCTCCAAACAATGCATTCCAATCCCATCCTACCATTTAACAAGCTGGTATACAAGAGCCACATTGAAAAATTCTGTAGTAAAATTTCACCGAAATTACAGATTTTGAGTCTAGAAAATTCCTTTGCTATAAATAGGCCCCTCTCCTTCTCTGTTTCATTTGAACGAAATGTTAATCCCCATAGTACCTAGCCACTTAATGCGGATTTATTTGAGCGATAAAATGTGTTATTTTTTTATTTTTAACAAGGAAACAAAATAAGGCTTTAAACTCGGCGTAACTCGCAGACATGCATGACTAGTAGGAAACAAAGTGAGAATGTTTCACACACACCTTTCTCTTTTCACCATTCCATCCCGCGCTGAAAACATTTTTACCTAATCAGGGATTTCACACGATTATCACAAATCAGAGCCACCGCTGCCCATTGGCTTTCCAGAAACGTGAACTGGCTTTCCACAACAGGGACGTACTGTTAGGTGTTATAGTTAACTTTATGCTTAATACAACACTTAAATTTAAAATGTTGCTTATCAATATGGTACCTGAAGGACAAATACGACTTTTATTTTTCTGCATCACTTGAACTTTATGAGTAATTTAAAAAAAAACAGTCGCACATTTTTAGAAGTATGTAACAATAGACATATCACATGCAATTTGTAAAAGAATATAAAGAACGGCACTTTTGCAAATATACGTGTTATTGAAAACACAATAAGTATGAAATATTCTTCTTATCCTGTACTTCTTGTCTGTGATCAGGTGACCTATTTTTCTCAAGAACATTCATTCAATTATATTTGAAACTATTTCAAGCTCTGAAATCTCCACAGATGTTTCACTGGTGGAGGATGTAATTAACTACTACTAATACCACACTCTTGTTTTCTAACTCTCGTTCTAGTTTTAAGAAAGTATTTATGTAGAATGCTTATATATAGTATAAATGTCGACTCATTACCAATAAGTTTCAAGATAAAATACGTATTTGCGTAACAGGTGTCTTGTCAAACGGCAAATAAACAAATGAGATTATTCTTAGTGACACTGAAGGAAAATTGATTCTTGCTGTTTGGAACATGGGAAAGCAAGTAGATTCTCACCTAACTTTATAAGAAACACAAATATTTTTCCTACATTACTTACTGGATTTTCGCGTGTCTACAGCGCAATAAATTCTAAGATCGCTTTCTCTTTCCCTTGTAATGTATTACGGCTAATGGATACTACAATATTTAAACTAAGTAAAGCTAAGTAATAGATAAACATAAAACTGTATGTGATTTAGTAGTGTGAAACAATAGGAAACGCGCTGTGAAGTCAGAGCAACGTGTTTCATACCTTATCCAATCACAATTTCTGACGTAGTATGTATTCCAGTGGAAACGTAGAGTCAGACTGAAAAATTCAATGCCATAGCCGGGATTTGAACCACGGATCTTCTGGTTTCCGTCCAGCCGCTCTACCATTGAGCTACTATAGCCAACGTGCCGATATGACTTTAAATTCTCCAACTGACTCGTATTTTCCCGGTAAACCACTTAGGAGTTCTCATAAACACATGAGACAACTATGTCGATGGCGACTTACAACATGTAAGTACTTTAAGGCCCGGGCTTTATAGTTAACCACTATTAGGGTAATTAATAGAAATTAATTGTACTTTCACACTGGCCGTGTGTAGGCCAGAAGATCCGTGGTTCAAATCCCGGCTGTGACATTGGATTTTTTGGTCTGACTCTACGTTTCCAAATTTAGCCCACACACGGCCAGTGTGAAAGAACAATTAATTTCGATTAATTAACCTAATGTATTCCAGTGTTATTTCCTTGGATCAATGGTTTACGTACATTCATAACGATATTATAATATAAACTTTTTATAGTTTGTGTAAAGAATACTGCCAGGACACAGTTTAACTTCCATTGATTGACCCAATAGTTGTTCCAACTAAAAAGCCCGGGCTTTAAAGTGATTCCAGCAGAGTAGGTCGCCATTGAGGTAGCTGTCTGATGTGTCTGTGAGAACTCCCAATGGTTTACCGGGAAAACACCAGTCATAGAATTTAATGTCGTGCTGGCATGTCGACCATGGTAGCTCAATGGTTAAGAGAAGCCGAACGGAGACCGGAAGATCTGTGGTTCAAATCCCGGTTATGGCTATAATTTTTTAGTCTGACTCTACCTTTCCATACTTTGGCCTATACACGGCTAGTGTGAAAAAAAATTTCCATTATAAAATTGTTTGCTAAATTTCTGCCTTAAAATTGTTATACTCTTTGAATTGGTATTGTAAGAAGCAACTGAAGTAACTTAGAATTGTTTCATTTCTATGAACTGAATAATTTAAAAAATTGGACCAATTCACAAAACTAAGTAAATATACCTTCTATGCCGTATGCTTTTTCTAGTCCTTTAACTTTACCGATGATTTAAAATTTCGCAAAACTTCTTCAGGATGAAATAGAATTCAGACTGTTGCCAGAAAATTTAACAGATGGGCTTTATTTGAAAATTTAAAATGAATAACTATATAGGCAGGGAAGTGCAATCAAGATGGTCACAGTTTTTATAAAGGTGACTTATACAATGAGTGTTGAAAATTGGATGAGCAGAGTCAAATAAAAAGGATATTTATATTTTTAATTTTTTTCGGACAAATGTAGGATACAAATGATTGTTTTCGTTACAGAGTTGTCGTTTAACATGCTTCACCCAACGCGTATAAAGTGCGTAGGAATTACACCGATTGCCAAGAATAAAAAGTAAAGGCTTTGTCGTTTGCCAGGACAATCGCTCCCTCTTTCTTTCTGTCACCTCTTTGAGTGGTCCAGTGTGACGACGAAAAGCGTCATTGCTTGCTTTCTCTCTTTGTTTCGGGCTAGTGCTGGTGTGCCCAGATTTCGTCTCATGTAACGATTTCCCCAAAGATAAAATCACACTCTTTTTCAAAGAGCCACAGCAGTTCTTCACAAACGTCAACGCGTCGACGTTTTATTGCTCAAATTAGTTTGCCTTGGCACCGATCTTGCAAACGCTTTGGGAAACATCAAAATGTTATGTATGATATGATGTGCTGTGCCATGAATAATGTACAGATTTGCCACAGTTTCGTCCATCTTCTCATAGCAAGTTTCCCTCATAATGGCTTCAACTAATGCAGTAGACATTGGTGTCACTAGGTGGAAGAGTGTCAGTTACGACATTTCGGAACTTTTCAATCCAATGTATGCAATTATTGCAGTGGTAGACATGCATCACCATGTCGTCGATGAATTTTAATAGATTTCGTACTTTCACTGCTTAGGAAACGTATGACAGAACCTTTCAGAAATGTTATGGTGGTGTCTGCAATATTGTACAACCTGTTGAGCATTCCTTATATCACTCACAACAGCACAATTAACAGAAGAGTGGCACGAAGGGTAGATTGTAGTTTTAAGGTTTTATATAATTCCCCATCGTATTTAAGTAGCCAGATGTATTTCTTGAATATTAATGCTTGTAATAGTAAGTCTTGTTAATAGTTAGAGGTTAAAAACATATGCATTGCTCATTTCTCCTTTGAATCAACTTTCGCAAATTTGTTCGACACCACCATGTACATTCAAACCTGAAAGATGATATTAAAACGAATGAAGTAACATGAAGAAAATAAGAACACGGTAGATAAAAAATCATTCTACGTGTTGAAGCAGATCTGCCATTTGTAACATAAATTATGGTGTTGATGAAGAGATGGTGGGATGTGGTTGTCCCAAGTCGCTGCAGCATTTGTAGCCGTATTCTATTGGTGATGTTGCAATGATGCAGATATTTTGATGCAACCAGGTTCTCATTTTATTTATAGCTCCGGTTTACATATATTATCTTGGTTGTAGTATCGGATACTTGGATTTTGGAACTTGATGTTAGGGAAATAAAGAATTTAAAAAGTTCTCTATAAGTTAAATAAGAATTTAACTTGATTTGTATTTGAAATCAATAACATTATACATATTTAAAACAATATTTTTCCCATTTCAGAAATGATTAATGCAACTGAAATTCTCTGATTATAAACCAGACTTTAGCAGATATGCATCACTTATCATCACTCGTCCGTTCACTTTGAAATCACGACACAAAAGACGCTATCTTGTCCCCTTCACTTATTGACTTTTACCTTATCAACATGGTAACTAAATATTCTACATAAATTTTCCCTGTGGCCAATACATTAATTTTGAATTTTGATTTTCCATATATAAAGCACTAAAACCAATTTTCTTTTATAATTTTAACTTTCTATTTAATTTATATATTTACCATTTCTATAGATGAGATATTACCATTAATCTTCACCTGTTTGTGACCTACTCTGTTCGGTCATGGCCACCTATAATTCATACCAATTTAATGCAAAACTTTCGTCATTTTAACCATATCAACATGAAACCTAAATGAATGAACTTCACAACTTTTTGGCACTTGAAACATTAACATCTGTATCTGTGTCTAAAACCACATATAAAACCAAGACCCGACGGGATTTAAACTCGAGACCTCACACTTGCAGCAAACCGCCTCCCTGGAGCAGATTATCTAAGTGCAGTTGTCGTCATATCTGACTTTTAGTATTATAATCGTGCTGCTCAAAAGGTTACCATGACTTCATCAATACAAACCTCTCAGATAACGTACTGATCATTCTTGTAAAATTGAGAGGAGCACTGACGCGTTTCTCGGACGTGTGCCAAGCACCAATAAACACATCACTTCAGCCAATGGGATCTCAGGAATCGCAGATGACAGATGTCAGTCCACTTCATGTAATCAGGTATCATCTTAGAGGGTTTCTATCAACAAAGATAAAGCCAGTGTACACTTTTGAGTAGCAGGATAATACAAATACTTTGATTGAAGGAAACCTGAAAGGGCATCTAATAATGAAAAAAAAAATATTCCTCAATATGTATTCTATTTACTCCTTAGCAATATCTATTGGTAAACCTAGCATTATTCTAATGTTTGATAAATTGTACCATTTAAAAATTATATAATTGAGATATATTTTGGCAATTCACGGGACTGAGTAAAATAAGTGAGCCATCGTCCCGTTAATGGATAAATGGTAGGGTTACATTACGTAGCGGTTATTCTAAATATTTATATGATTTCAAGCTAAATTTTACTAAGTTTAGCAAGTGTAATAATGTGCTTAAATTAAATTTATTGCAAGCTAAAAGGGCGCTAGTTATTTTCACTAGAACAAGTTCAATCTCTTTAACTTTGAATCGAGCATATTTGACTGACGAAGTGCTACAAATTATGGAACATTCCACCAGAAACCCAGACCTATAAATGTATGTTAATATCATGAAAGGCCAATATTTACGCATGTGTAATTACATGAAATATCTAGAGAACAGAACGGATGTTTGGAAGTAGCAAACAGGTGATGGTTTGTTAAACTCACAAATAAAATGCTGTGTTTATTATCACATAAAATAGAGCTTTATAAAAGGTTAGGTGCATTTACTTTTATGCGTTACATACTGAATAATATTACATATAAAGGTATTATATGCTACCCCGAAATTCCTATTAATTTTTCATCGAAGTCGTGCCTTTCCATGTTCCTGGATTGAAGTGGAAGTAGCTTTTAGGAATTTATCTGTGGCACTCTGCATATTTATCTAATGACAATACAACACTAAAATCTTACCGCAAATCTAAAACATAGCGTAAGTAGCAAATGTCATATTTTGGTTGGGTAGAGTTTAAGCTCCACAGGGGAAGGGTTTTCAAACAACGTACACTCCTTAAACAACCATTTATATACAAGAGCATTGTTCTTCTTTTCATTTCTTAAAATAAATTTCTGGAGGCGTTTATTAAAATTCGCCGTGAATATTATATTAAGAAGCTAAGTAAAATGTACTTATATTCTCAAACTCCAAGATATCAGATGAAGAATTATTGCTGTTTATTTAAATGGAATGTTATATGACGTAGTAGCCTGAGTAAAAGTATAATTTAGAAATATTATAGAACATTATCCCTCAAATAGCTTTCCATTAAAACATTAGCCAATTGTCAGATATTCATATATTACGAGGGTGGGTCAAAAAGTAATGCCTCCTATTTTCTTCCCTAAATAAGTAAGTTATGTGAAAACTTTGAAATTGGCGCAAGTTCCTCAAACCTTCTTCTCCTATCCCCTGCAGTAGTAACTTCCTAAGACAACATGTGGTAGCACTGCATCCTCTTACAAAGTGGCTGACATCGACATTCGTATTAGACAGAGTTATGTGATTGAATTTTTGACTGCGGAAGGCGAAAGGCCAATTCGCATTCACCAAAGGCTAAAAAATGTGTATAGTATTGCAACGGTGGATGTCAGCACCGTTAGATGATGGATTCGTCGCTGTAACGAAGCTGAAGGGCAAACACCAATGGCAGATAAAAAGCGAAGCGGCAGGCAAGTGACTGCAGTGACTCCATGCAACATTCAGCGAGTCGATGAAATCATTCGTGATGATCGCCGGGTGACAACAGGTAAATTGTGTCGCATTACCTCCCTCAGTAAAGGCAGTGTGATGACGATTATTCAACAACTGGGTTACTCAAAAGTTTGTTCACGTTGGGTACCAAGAATGATAACCGCCCAAAACAAAGAAACAAGGAAAACAATAGCCTCCGAACACTTGCAGCTCTTCAATTTGGAGGGAGAGGAGATTCTGGAAAAAAAGTTTACTGGAGACGAATCGTGGGTTCATTTTTTTGATGAATCAAAGACGCAGTCAGTGGAATGGCATCACACAACGTCGCCGAAGAAAAAAAGGATTCAAAACTCAGGGGTCGGCAGGAAACGTAATGGAACAGTGCTTTGGGATTCAGAGGGTGTGCTAATGATTGATTTTTTGGAGCAGAGATGCACTATAAATTCTGTCCAATACGTCAGAACTCTAAAAAATCTGAGAGCACGTCTTCGCCGAGTTCGCCCAACAAAAGCTATGGCGGATATTC
Organism: Mantis religiosa; assembly: GCA_030765055.1. Taxonomy (NCBI): domain Eukaryota; kingdom Metazoa; phylum Arthropoda; class Insecta; order Mantodea; family Mantidae; genus Mantis; species Mantis religiosa. The sequence goes on from JAUKNK010000171.1 coordinate 744,149, forward strand.
TTCTTTTGCATGACAATTCAAGACCACACACCAGCCGTTACACCACTGCAGAAATTGAGAAATTGGGGTGGTAAGTCTTATCTCACCCCCATACAGCCCTAACCTGGCACCATGAGACATTTTTCTGTTCGGGCCACTAAAGGAAGCTCATCGTGAGATTCATTTCGAAGATGAGGAGGCTGTGAAATTGTCCGTGCCTCAATAGCTTAGGAAGCAAGTCCGTGTGCTTTACCATGCCCGAGTTTAAAGGTGGACTAAAAGTGTGGAAAAGGACGGAGATTATATTGAATAGTGACAAATTAATCGTAAATGTTGTAGTTTTCAAGCCATGTTAATTGGATTAAATTTCTTGGCAGTTAAAATAGAAAAAATAGGAGGCATTACTTTTTGACCTACCTTCGTAATTTTAGTTTTACAATGTTTTAAACCATTTGCTTTGTAACACACTTATAATTGCTTCTCTTTAAGTTCAGACAAATCACATTTAATCTCAAAGCAGATATTCCTAACGGCTGATTCTCTGACCACAGTTTGTGTCTGCAACATAATTTTTATTAATAATAGTTCATAGTTAGTGTAAAGTATAAGAGAAAACATGTGTAGCACTTATTTTAGATACTTCATGTTTTATTAAGAATAGTCAACGAGATTAGGATTTGCACAAACATAAAGAAATAATGTAAGGTAGGAAATGGTGTAACAATGAAAACGTAATATGATCAGAAGTTGTTAAATATTTTGAAAGATTTTGTTCTGCTTATGAACGCTGTCGAGGTGAGACGTATACTAGTTTGTCCGAGTGTGTGCAGAAACAATTTTGTGTGTGATCACAGATGCATAAGTAGCGTGTGCGCAAGAAAAGAGATAGTTCATCGTGGCATCTACCGCTGTTTGTAAACACACCACATTAATAATATTTAGAATTGTATCAAAGAATCTAAAAATATTTATGAAGAATTAAATTTGAATCTTTGAACAAGAAAAGGATTATTTGTTCTTCCTTTAAAAGTTGTGATACTGAATCAGCCCCGTAACCGCGACCTTGGAAAAGAAAAAGAACTCATTGCTCAAGAATTACAGATGCACCTAATTATCCAGAGTTACAGGGAAACTTCTAGATTTATTCAAGATCGTCACCAAAAGTGAACAATGCGTCATCATAGCATCCTCAAGCACCATCATTTCTCTACTCATTCCCGCATAGTACGTGTAATATCATGTTATTTGCCCGCCTCGGTAGCGTAGATGGTAGCGTGTCTGCCTCACGTTCAAGAGGCCCGAGTTCGAATCTCGGTCAGGGCGAGTTACCTGGATAAGCTTTTTTCCGGAGTTATCCCTTATCTATCAATACGAATGTCGCGTACCTCTAAGCTCCATGGAACCTGGACTCATTTGAGCATCGTTTCATCCAATTCATTCACTGACCGATATGACTTAACGTTGGAGGACGTAAATTACACACAAAAGTAAGAAATTATTTACTTCGCTTCATTGCACAGTATTTAAATTTGTTTAGAGATCTTGTACGTTTTAAAAATTTGTAAAGTAGTGAGAGCAGAACTTTAATTAGGAGTATTCCATGTCAAGGGAATATACGGGCCTACGGTGCTAGGAGTGCTGCTTTCGGTAAATCGATTATTATTAAATCAATTGAGGAGCTCAAATTTTTTCCAAAACTCAGTGCATTTAAAATTTGACGAAATTGAGTTATATACAGTATCGGCATAATTGTCACCTTCTGCATCGTTCTGTGAAATCAGATTATGCAAAATTCGATTCATGTTCTGTGTAGAAGTTAGGGTATATTAGCAACCTTTTTTTTTTTTTTTTTTTTTTTTTTTTTTTCAAAATCTCGATAGATGCACTTGCTGAATTAAAGTAAAAGACGATAGATGCTATTTTATAGTCCAGCGTATAGCAACCTCTAATTGCCATATATTAATCAGAAGATCTTGATGTTAAACCGAATTTCATCTCCTACACTTAAAAGATGACAATGATAATTTTGAACAACAATCAATTCAAATTTTTAGAAAAATTCTTCATTGCACTGGCAAGCCGTTTCTTCCTCTTAAGAGGAAGATTTTGATTTGAAGCCAAAATGATCATCAGAGCAAAATGAATCAACAGTATTTGAATATTGACTTGTGGTTCAAATGTGTGTCGTTTGCTATATTTGTTGAATAACCGCGTTACGACAGGATATGTGTATTATAATAAGGGTTTAGGCAAACGGTGTTTACGCTGTACTAATAATGTCCTGATATTTGTTTTTCAACAGGTCAAAACACTCTATCGTCGAGAACCGGACGTCCTACAAAGTCCATCTGAAGCTGACTATTAACGAGTTCAGTAGGAGAGATCTGGGCACCTACATGTGCGTGTCTACCAATTCTCTGGGTCACGCTGATGGAACTGTCCGACTTTATGGTAAGTTAGCTACAACGCTTCGTTTGTGATCATTAGTACGAGGCTAGCGATGTAACTGTACATCCGCAGGTGTGTGCTCCGTGTAAACAAGATACGTCCAAACGCGTTATATCACTAGAACCATGTCGCTTCTCGGAAGCATCCCGTTTATTTTGGTTGAATATTAGCCACCTTGTTCACAAGAAATACTGCTATAAAAGTAAGTAGTCTTTTAAATGATTGCGGATATTATTTGAATTAATTTAATGCACATGGAAATGTTTTATACAAAAGGTGATGTATCTATTTAAACGCTTCCCATTTTAAAACCTGACATTGACCCCGAGGAAACCGACAAGGGTCCCAGACGTACCTTAGGCCCATCAAAAGCTCAATTGTATCCTATAATTAACACTATATCCTGTCTTTCATCCTACAAGTTGTGATACTTCCTAAAAAAAGATACTTCCTAAAAAAAGATACTTCCTATTATTATAAATCTATCATTACGCCAGTAAGGGACAGAGTCGCGGAAGGGCAAAACGTGAAAGCACCTTGTCATCGAAGAAGGATGACTCTTCAAAAACACTCTATGCTATTACCTTTAAAACCTGTTTCCGTATTACTGCCTTCAAATTTGTAAGTACAAAAGTGTAGTTTAGATCAACTAAATAATTATTTATGAAGGCCGTGTGTGCGACACAGGTTACTTTATCTTATGCTTTATACTATCCCCCAGGCTAATTTTATAAATTGCTAAATCAAAGATTCTGCTTTAAGGTGATACTTCTGTATAATTCACAAAGCAATTTCAACCTATAATAAAATATCGCTATTCCTTCATAAAATGCCAACTTTCGCCCAATATACAGTACGATCCAAATAAACCTGAACCACTTCGATAGACTATAACTTCTGAACGAATAATAGGACACAGGTACAGTTTTGGGGGAATATAATACAGAATTGGGAGATTACATTACACTTTTTGAATCGTTTATTTCAGAAACCATCTAAGTGCGCTTTTTCAACTTTCGGAAAACTAACAACAACAACAAAAACAGTTTTGCAGCTTAAGTACAGATCTAGTCTCCTTCAAATATTTTTCTTTACCAAATCAAAAACCTGCTATTGAAATTATATATATTTTAAATTGTAGTTAGGTGGTTTCTGCAATAAATGATTTTATCTAAGTATTTTTTAAATTAATATTGAAATTAAGTAAAACCATTATTTTTTACCTGTTTTGGTATCAAAGGTAAGTAACAGACACACTTAAGTTTAAAAAGGGTGTTTTTGTTAGGCATAAATTTAAAAATACATGTAGGCTAGGGCTATAGTATGTCTATATACAAAGATCTGGCCTTATTCATATATTCAGCTTCTGGCAAGTCTTCTGGCAACTCCTTGTCAGTTGTTGGCCATTGGATGATAGTGTCATAGAAGGCTTCATATCCAACAGTGTATTCCATCAACTGTTTTATATCGTCTATCTTGTTTTTGTTCATTGGGACCTAAAACCAAAAATCTCAAGTTGCAAAACCCGAAAAGTTAAAAAAAAAAAAAAAAAAAAAAAAAAATTAGCCTACAAAAATGTTTAGCTAAAAGTAAAATATAAACGTTTAAAATAACCATGGTAAAATAAAGGTAATATACCTTCCGCAAGGGATAAACTTTCTCTGATGGTAGTTCCGGATGGCTGGCAGTTTTTAACAATGTAAAGGTAGATGTGATTCCTCCAATGAATTCGCTTGCTACCACTTTTCCCGGAGTATCCTTGTTGTAGAGAAACTGCTTGTACTTGGACACTTTGAATGGCTGCTTATTTTCTTTGGGTACTTCCCTGCCTGATGTTCCGTCCGAATTTGGCATTTTCTTGTGTGATTTGGGCCACCAACTTTTAAAACTGAGAACATCGTCTGATGTAAGGTGATATACAGTAAATCGGAGACTTACTAGCTTTTATCATGAACTCTGCATAATCATCAGGCGTATAGATCCTGTCCATCTTTCTCAAGAGACGCTTTATGCTTCCAAAATCTCTGTCACATGGGGAAAATCAGTGGCCACCAACAGGGTGGTTGTGAATTATTGTTTCGTACCGACCTGAGTCACAGAGGTTTATTAAAAAGCGCACAACTGTATGATTCTTATTATTTATAACCGACACGGGTGAAATTTACCGCAGAAAGAACCTAAGCGACGGCTCTTGGGTTCTTTATGAAATAAAAGATAATTTTCAAGGCTGAAAATAGCATTGGTGATATGAAACCTAGGATATTTCTGCACTAAAATATTTATTTACCTTTAAATTGCACAGTGCCACCAAAAAACACATTCTTTGATATTTTGTCCCTTAGGTCGTTTCTGAAATAAACGATTTATTTACATCTCAGCGAAAGTGTTTCACGTGTCCACCAATAGCATCTATGGATCGTTGGTCCCATTTTTTTAATACGACTGTAGACACTGAATTTTATATGGATATCTTCAGGACACTTGTGGAACAGCTGGATGATATGGAATTGAGAGAAGGTTATTTCCATCAAAATGGAGCAACGTGCCATACACGTAATGACACATGGAACTTGTAACCAGTTTCTTTGATAAACGAATAATCTCCCAGATTCCCTGACTTAACCTTAAAAGATTTTGTGGGGGTATCTAAAAAACTAGTGTGTACAAGAATAGGTCACAGACAATTGATGTTCTGAAGGAATCCATTCGAACCCAAATAAGTAACATTGGCAAGAATACTCTCCGTAAAACTTTGGATAATTTGGTGAGACGGGTGCAAACATGTATAGATGCTGGTGGAGGACACTTCCAACATTTTATCTGAGAAGCAAATAGTGTAATGTAATATATTCTCCCAAAGTTACACTGTGTCCTTTTATTGTTTGAAAATTTATGAACTATTGAAATGGTCCATGTTTACATATATGGACAGCTCTACATAAGGTGTGAGGGATATATATGTTACCAGACTCAAGGACAACTCCCTTAAATAACTTTAAAGTTTAGTGAATGGTCGTATAATTAAAAATAAAATTTATCAAAGCTTTGATCATACCTTTATAATTTTATTTTGCATTTAAGATAGGGATGTAGAGCTACAAAAGGTGAGTTATTTGTGTATTTACAATATGTTGTGAAATGATTCGTTTGGTCACAAAATGATATTAAAGGAGTGGATTCCAGCGTGTCTATTGCAATCAAGTTGTTGGCTTACGCTTGGCAAATCCTTAACATTGGCGTGTGTGTAAAGTGAAAGATCAGGATTATTAACAGTAACAGTGTCTGCCACGACACTTTACAAAACAGCGTCAGTGCATCAGATGTATTATATGTATTCAGAACTATGACAGTATATACAGATCAAGAAAATGCTTCTTGCTTACGTCACAGCTTACTGCAGCACACGCAAACGCAGCTCATGGGATACATTTCCCAATAGGAAGATTCCAAACACAAGAGTCATACCACAGGACTATCGCAGCATATTTTGAGTATCTACTGTGGATATCATATTGATTGTATTAACTTTCCCGTTTTGAAATATGTGATTTTGGTTTAATTTCACACGATACATTTGAATGATGCATTTCTACAATTTACAATTGAATTTGTTATTCTTGATCGATCTCGTTTACCGTCTTACGTAACTTTTAGTTTAGGTCTCCTAAATATGATCGAATATCTTAAAGAAATACCACAGCCCCCTCGTTACTAGCACTACCTGATAAACACAGGCACGTGGCGTACCGTGTTTAATCGCTGGCCTGGTTTATATTTTCACCTGCTGCAGATGTGAGCGTATACCTGGCTGCAAACCAAAACAAAAATATCCCTTTCTGCAAATCTACTCTGTTGCCAGACTGGGCAGATAATGTATTCGGTAATGTTCAAGTATGTTCTTTATTTTTCTATATACAATTGTTACGGCATTTTATTATTCATCACATTTGGATCTCACAACTCGCAAAATCTGCGGACTCATACCCCTAAATCCTGTGTTCTCATTACAATATATTAATTCCTTTAACCGTCCTGAAAATTAAAGATATTATAGCTACTCTATACTGGTTTCAATTAAGCTATTTTAATTCAATGCACCCTGTTTGCAACTGTCTCATTTGGGATCCTTGAAACCTCTTCTCTCCCAAAAGTACCATTAAAGTTTTGTGTAAATCGGCCAGAGGACACTTAGTTAGCTTTCGGATATTCATAATTTTTAAATTTAAACGCATTAATATCTCATGCAGGTTATAATACGGTAACACATTCCTTGTCATAGGAAATGTCATGGAAGAACTATACCAGGTAAGTCAACTGCCCCTATTTATTCTGACGCAGCTTCTGTCAGCTAGGAACACTGAGGAGACATATAACTTGATATCAGAAAGACATTAACATAGACAAACCAATAAATATAAATAAATGACGTATACCAGAATAGATATATGTCATAATGCTAGCATTTATTAGAGAGACCGCCACAGTGACAAGGCCACTCTGCGAAAATCAGTAAACTCCCTTTGCAATCCCTGTAAACAAACAGCCCTAACCTATCGTCTGTCTTGCCCTAAAGGCAAACTTGGTGCCATCTAGTCGCAAAGCCACCAATAGTTAAAATCCCATGCGTGCTTCTAACAACAGGCTTTAAGATTTTGACCGACGCTCAGAAAGCATGTTTCCGCACAAATTTTGGCATGCGGGCCGTTACAGAAAGCGTTTCTTATATTATATCCGAAACTGGAAATTCTGAACATTGATCATAAGTGGGGATAGGTATCAGCCAATGGAAAATTAATATGAGTTCACGTGATTTTTCAAACTCCAAAAACTACCTAGAGTGGGGATAATTCAAAGTGATGGCTGAAAGTTGGTTTTTCTTGTAAGGGCACTTCGGTCCTGTAATCTACGTGAGACGGACGCGCATTTGGCGTCGTCTGGCAAGTACACTCCCACGCCATGCACCAAGATAAAGTGCAGTATTTAACAGTCACTCCAGTGAGAGTTAGTGCAAAGAGTAATATATAAGAAATGCGATAAATATATCTAGTTCGACTACGCAGTGCTATTGTCTCTGCACATCACATCACAATATTGATGCGGGATAAAGTGACGCTGAACACAGAAACCACACGCACGACAACTTTACGGTGGCAAGCAAAGGAGTCTAAGAACAACAATAAACTTCCATTTACCAAATTCGAGGTGTCGTCATTAAACCCACAACTAGTCAGGACGAACCCACTCCATGAAGTACAGATGAGAGGTCTCGTGTGAGAGCACAAGTCACCTCGAACCGGTTCAAGTTTCCTTATCCTTAATCCCCATACGATATCAATCCTTAATTGTGAGGCATTGAGCACAAGGGAGAGCTCGACGTGGTTCGATATGGGCCGGACCGCCTCAAATCTTAACTATGCAACTCGCTGTTTATACTCTAGTGTGAAAACATTGACCATTTTAGCACAAAAGCCATTATTGCAGCTCTGCCCTTCAGTTTTATAATGTACGAACCCAGCTTTAATACTTACAGCCCTAAATTAAGACCAAGAGGCTTAAAAAAGCTTAAATGAAGGACGTCTTTTCATGCGCATAATCCTTGTAAGGTGATAAGCGAATGCCTTCCCAAAGAGCGATATAGAATACCTAGCAGCTGGCCGAGTGCATTAGCTGATGGAATATGGTGATACAAAAACAAGGTTTGAAACTATGATACATTCCTTTCTTCTTTCCCCTAATCTTGATACAAAAATGTTTTGTATCGAACAAAGTTCCACGTTGTTGCGACAATTTGTAACTAATATGATTGGCAAGGGTTCCACGTTGATGCTACTTTGAAGCTATTATATTGTGTGGCTCAGGGTAAAACAATGAGGTTTCTTACAGGGTATGCGTGGATGTGTGTGAGAAGGATATTTAGTGACACTGGAATGCCCGTTTCAAACTTATTTATTTAATCTTCTTTTTTTAGATCATCGAACTTGAAGTTGCCGAACAAGGGTTACCAATATCCCTGTTTGGAGTTACTGACGGCAGAATGTTTGTTACTCGATACACTTTATTTGTTCCTCGCGTATATATGAACCGACAAAAATCTTCTCTCACCTCTTCTGGTCTGTCCTTAACCAAGACAGAAGAAGTGGATCGCCCCAATCACCCTCACGCCTAGGACCGCTCTAATCGGCTCCACGCCGAAGACTGTTCTCCACAGCTGCGCGTGTGGGTGTATATGTCACTTTCACTTTCTGAAAGCTCTCTTCACACAAAGGTTTCCTTTGTGGCTATTTTGTCGCCATTATGAATGATCCAAAGAATACCCTATTCAATAAGTCAAGTGAGCCCCTTTAGAAATATGCTAAGGAAACTATTTCTTACATTGCTTTTGTTATAACAACTTTCCCCCTCAACTGCTATTCGACTCAACTGCCCTTGCACGTGATGTAAGAAAGAACCAACATTCCTTTGAAATCCGTCATGATTCTTTACTTATGGCAAACCTTAATTTCAGTATCAATCTTTATTGTCTATATTTCAGTTACTGATTTATTTGTTGTTGCTATTGGTTCTCTTGTGAGCTAAAGACACAAGCATTACAATCACATAATTACGGATCTACAGGGATTATCTCACCATAAAACTTGCGCCGAGCTCATCCTACCGGCAGGTAGGAGAGGTCCTTCTCTTTAAAGGATAACTATGGGCTATCTTTATCGTTTATTGTACATCATATTTAACTTTGGACCGTTAAAATCTGTACCGTATCTGATGTAAACCATGTTACTTAGTTGGCTTTCATTTTTACGAGCATATCGAGGATATTAAATATTGTAGCTTTTGTTTCATGCTTAAAGTTTATGCTTCACTTTGCATTTGTGAAATGTTTGAAAGTTGGTTGAATGGGTAAGGCGCAACACCGACCATAAAATATCTGCTACGAACTGCATAGTCATAATTATCTGCTAGTGGAAAATATGGTTATTATATTTTGTAATTGGTTGCTTGACAACACTCCCCACATGGCGCCTTGGTCTTCGGGATAACGTCGACCAAACAGGTGATGACCGGACCATGGGGGCACCCAGAGGGCAGTTCATTGCCACCAATGCTGGGTGAAAGTGAAGATGACGCTGAGAGGACCTATAGCTTATACCGTGGACTCCGAACCACGTTGGGCATAGGGGACACTACACATGTGCTATACAGTGGTGAAGGCGTGAAGGGCCGACTTAAAATCGCCAACCCCAGAGCCGAGTTTCGAACTTAGGATCCTTTGCACGGGAGCCGGAAACGAAACTACTGCAATACCCCGACACCATCATCATATTTTGTAAACGTCCATAAAGTTATAAAAATGTTATTTTAATTATAATATAAAGTTATAGGCCCAAAGATGGAAAACAAAGAGTAATAAAATACTTAAGTTAAACACCAAGGAATTGATTTATTCGTTTTTTTCTTTTTCTTACATTACTACTATTCTTAGAACTATGGGGTGTTTACAAAGGTTTGCAGTTCTTGGAGCATAATATACGGTTTTGCAATTAGTGGCACCAGGTAAACATTCACGACTTGTTGCTCTATTTGTGAAGTATAATTAATGCTGATAATGAATATTTAATTACAATCCTGTTCAAATATATCATGTACTTAAAACTTGGACTTCTAAACTCTTTATATGTTTAGCTCTCGATAATATTATATAATTAGGTACTCTTTGTCATCGAAATTAGATTTTTTTTTTCTTCTGCGCAGCGAAAATTTGAAGCTTCCTTCATTTTCCTTATAAGCTTATTTCCGTCAAAGAACACAATTTGGAATGTTACTTTTGTATCGTCTCTTTTCTGAAGATTTAAAACAAGGTCTCGTACTTATAATAATTTCAACATGAAATAAACAAAACGTTATTTGAACATTATATTTACCATTACTCACAAAACACACTTTAACGAAATTATCCCTTTCTCATATTTTCATAGCGATCATGAAATTGTAGGCCGTCATCTGGATGGCTGTTTGTTAGGCGCTGTCTTGTTGGACATAAGGTCGTGGTTTCAAACTAAGGCCATACCAATAATTTTAAGTGTACCTAATAAGCGACAGCCCTATGCCAGTAGAGTTAATAGCAAATGAAGTAACTGCTGTAGGATAAAATTACAGCACAGTAACGGCGCTAATATTATCTAGCAGTTGACAGAAAACACGAGTTTATTGAAATATTAGGCAATTATGTTATTTGAATTAATTTTTTATGTATGTTATTAAAATTTGTATTACTTTATGTAGTGAAGAATGCATAATTCTCTTACAAATGTTAAATATTTCAGTACTGAAAATCAAACTGGTTACACAAATTGTATTTTAAAGACATATTCTATAGGTAGTTGAAATACATCGGGTATAAATATAAACGAAATCATAAAATTTGTTCATAAGTTCCTTCAAATCCATACCTGGTCATTTTTATAAAAATCACAACTAGTTTTCAATTCTTTTATAGGTAACTGCTTCAATTTTCAGTGTTTAAACAAGGGAAATTTGAAAAATAATATATTTACTTAAAGTTTATAATTAATATTATATTATTAAGAAAAACATACTTACTATTCGCAAATTTTGTCAGTTTTAATTAATTTAACAGCTTGCTTTCATTTACTGTGTGGTCTAAAATTATTCCAATAAAGGAGAAAGCATCACACATTGTGTACTCAGATACATTTTGGAGATTAATCAAAGGGAGAAACAGCTAAAGAATCCGAAAACATACATGACCACTGACGTTCTGTAATTACGTACAAGCTTAAATTAAGCCAGGAATAATAAATATAGAAGCACTTTTGGTTTGGAAAGAAGGAGGAAAATACCACATTTTAACTCCATGTTGCGTAATCTCAACACAAAAAGGAGATTATACAGGCATTCTGGCTAAGTACCCTCACGCGCCAGTAAACTTTAAGATTAGAGTTTATCTCCCCTTTTGCTTTTTTCTCTCGTCCTTGTGTGCATCGTCTTGTTCTGGTAACAAAATAGCTTTTTTACCTCTCTTTGTTTGGAACGTGGTATTCCCGAGGCGCAGAATACAATGAAGTACGTAATCTCAGATTACATAATGTAGTGTAATAAAATGCTGTACGAATAGCAAGCTAATACATCCAGAAGTGAAAATACATATGGATAAAATTATAAATTCTGATTTATTATGTATATCTAATTTCCAATATGATTGAGCAACAAATTAAAGGCATTGCCTACAAGCTTATGCACTTCTTCCTTATCTATTGATTCTTACTAAAGACTTAATCTATGTTTGCCAGATTTGAAAGTTTTAACAGGTATGCACAAACGAGGTTATAAATTGCTAGATATATAATGCATGGGTTTATGTTGGTAAGAAAATAACAATAAACTTCTCAAGCTGACTCCTCTCCTCCCACCACTCACCTAGCACCCCTCAGGTGAAATGTTTCCATTCTTCTTTCACTTTCACTGTGGAGCGGTTCCCCTCCTTTTGGGTTGGATTTATATCACACGATGCGGTGACATCTCTGAAGTTGGATTCGCCCCTTCGTGAGGTCTACGCCCCACACGCGCAAAAGTTCGCGCTCCCTCGGTGTGACGACGCATGTAGAAGCCAAACCTTACCTTGATGCAGAAGCGATGAACCTTTCGTCTCAAAGCCCTGAAGATGAAGATCTCGAAGATTTCTATATATCCTCTCTCCGGCAGCTGCGGCGAGCGATGAGATGTAAAACTTCTCAGGCGTGGTATCGATACAAAAGGGATTTCACTTTTCGGCAACTATGGAATAAAATAATTTACACCGTTTCAATTTACTTGGAATTATATTTCTCGACATCATTTTCTTCTCTACATGTGACTTTTTCCACTGATGTATATAACCATTTATTATGTATTAATTTTCTCCTTTTATTTACAAATGATGCAACGGTTTTTTACTTAAATTATTTATCGTAGCGTCGCGTCTTCGAGGTATATTTTAAACGTTTACTAAACGTTCATAAATAATGAACTCCAATAACTTCTCGTATTTACCCGAAGTCTTTTACCGAAAACACGTCTACCCTCTTCGAGTGTTAAAGCCAGAAGAAAAATTTAAGAATAAAATCATTGGTTCATTTTCTGTTTTTGTTGCTAAGCCACCGCAATACTTAATTCTGATTGGTTCTACGTCACAATTTGGAATTTCAATAAACCTAAGCATTTGTTGCATCATCTATATGGCCTGCTTGATCATTAACTTACTTGAATTACAGATGGCCATGTTTACCTAATATGTCCATGTATGCAATATCAGCTTCAACTGCCTCCTAAGTCCGTTATAGTTAATACGTGTGTGTGGCCTTCGGAGGTTCCAACCAATATAAGATTAGCTCACTCAGAGCTGGAATAAAACCAGGTTGATAAACGAATTCTGCCAAAACAACAGCAAAGACAACGCTAAAGGGGTCCAGAAGCTTGCAATCATTCATAGCAGTCGACTGTACACTATATAAACTTATATTTACCACATATGTGTGTTTACTATATAAACCATGTAAACTTCACATAAATTGTATCCTTCTGTGTGTTTACTTTTTAATTCAACACTTCATTTACATATTTTAGTCGAAAGATTCGATGGGATTCCGCTCATTTCAAATTATGGTGTTATAAAACAAATAAAAAAATTTTATGTTGAACATAGAGCAGAACTGTCTTTATTAATCCTTTAAAGCGTACAAATGTACATACATATTTTACTTACTATAACTGTGATCAAATAAAACAGCGAATGTTGCACAGAAAGGAAGTCTCAGAATTAAGCCCGGCCCTGGGGCTATTAGCGCTCACAGTACGTTTGCATTTTAATCAAATGTTTTTCCCACAAATGAAGCTTTTCTTACCACTGCACCAACGCTCACTTCGTGAAACCCGTAGTCCACATTTCTGGCATTTCATCCAGTCTACTTTGGTTGCTGATTTCGGAGAGTAAAATTTTAACCCACAAAATCCACATGATGCATCTTCCTCATCACTGTATTCTATTAGGACTGGAACCAAGTCATCACTTGACTCACAATTCTCTCAATTTAATTTTACAATAGGTAAACGGTTCTCATTCTTTTTGCTCCAGTGTACATCCAAAGCCTCTTACTGCCACGTATTTTAACCTGGAAAGTAAATCTTTCTCCTCTCCAAACTGAACACTATGACTAACTGATTTGTACACTCCTCCTCCTAATGCTTCTTGACGTTGATGTGCATGAACACGATCCTTGAGTGTAGAGTAAGGCACTCTGAAAAGGCGCGCTGCTTTTCACATACTTACATCGCCGTTTAATACGCTCGTAACAGAACGAGCAATGTCGTCCTCTGTCCAGTTTCGTTCCAGCTTCATTTGTTTATGTGTGTACCATTTGAAGTGATCAAATAAAATTTCATTAATGCATGTAATTAGGTTAAAAGAGTACAAAAATCTATATTATAACTGGGCCAGAATAACCCTTGTTTGCTTGGGCGGAATAGCCCCAAATGTTGAACTATTGAAATTGCGCACCATGTGAGAGCTATGATAAAAGAAACACGCCATCTGCTATGCATGGACGTAACCCAAACTATAAGTTACACTGACACTGATTTTCAATAAAATATCTCTCTATCTGTAAATATTAGACCCTAAGATACGAACGGTATTTCTTATACGAGGCAAATAATGCGACGTAAGTTACTTACCCTGTAATATTCTTCTATTAATACTATTAGAACAGCAGCCTACAACCTCAAGTAAATGCATAGAAACGTCGCACAAACACCAAGCTTGACAATGAACTGGCAGGCAAGTCATCGCTGCCCATGGTTGTTGGGCAGTAAACCAATTTGTATATTTCGGGCGGAATCGCCCCGTGATTGGAATAGCCCCGCCCTACCCTATCCAAGTTTCACAGAAATGTTACATTTTGAATCCCGCCTGCAGTAAAACACAAACAAAATATGTTGTGTGTTCGTGTTTATGCGTGTAACAAATATAAGCAGAGTGGGGAATAGAGAATGTGTGTGTGTGTGAGAGAGGAGAGAGAGAGAGAGAGAGAGAGAGAGAGAGAGAGAGAGAGAGAGAGAGAGAGAGAGGAGAGAGAGAGAGCGCTTCCATCTCTTAAGAACGAAGGATTGCATACGTTCAAGAATCTAACTTCAGGAGGTTAAAGATAACCCCTTCCTTGTACATTATAACCCGACTTCAGGTTCAGAGTCGAGAACCACTGTGCACTAGCTAGCGTGTCCAAGGTGTCGTCAATCCGGGGTAAGGGGTGACAGCGTTCAACTTCCTGTAGTCCACGCAGAAGCGTAGCTCGCCGTTCTTCTTCGTCACTAGAACTACAGGGGAACACCAAGGGCAGTCAGACTCTTCAATCACTCCCTTGGATTTATGTCATCTACCATATCCAGTACCGCCGCTTGTTTCGCCAGCGGAACTTGTCTAGGATTGCATACGTTCAAGAATCCAACGTCAGGATGTTAAATCTCCATGGATGAATGATGATGATGATGATGATGATGATGATGGCAAAGGCCAGATATAAAACTTTCTAAAAACCATACAAGTATAACAAAACCTATTAAAAATACACGTACATAAAAAAATCAATCAAAACCTACTAAAAATTTTGTTCACCTATTTCACCTTTTTTTTCACCTTTCCACCGACACGGGTCTCCACGCATGGCCTACACGAGGGTGGACCTGTTGACCGTCTCCTTCAACGACGAAGAGGAGCCCACACGAGGGAGACTGTTGGCTCGGGACCCCAGGTGCGCCAAACCCGTATCTACCAAAGTAGGCCTCTGGGGGGGGGGGCAGGATGTTAAAGAAAACCCCTTCCTTATACATATATTATCATAGGTAATAATTTTTAAAATCACTAATGATGGATAGATTTTTTTAGTTAATTGGTGGATATAGGCTAAGGTTCTTGATGGATAGAGTCAACATGAAAAGTTCAATCTCATGGCTACTAATGATTATTTTGAAAATATTTTCAGTGATTTTGAGGGAAATATCGGAGGTTTCGTTATTAATTAATAGCACTTATAAATTGTCCATATTGAATTTTATTTCCTTCACTCCCTCAAACATGGTTACTTTACAAAAATAATTGCATATATAAATATGTTGTGTAAAAGTTATCATTTTTGCTTAACTCGCTTCCCGTTTATTTCCCTTTAGTTTTAAATTTTACAATTCAAGCTAATTACAGACTTTATTCTCTGTCCCTTATTTTATTATTCATAAGCTTAGTTATAAAATATTGGATATATCCTATGGGATTTATTTTTAAAACTATCCCTTATACCAGCGTTAATAGCGGTTATGTGTATGTACAGCAGAACCGCGTTTAATCGGATGAGCTGAGACCATGGCTGATCTGTGTTAACAAAAAACTGATTTATCCGGAGAATGGCGGATAAACGAGAAAAACAAAATATGTACATCATCACCGAAACGTTTTTATATGGAGTTAAAAAGTTAGTATGGGCACACTTTCACCTGAAAGCGCATTCACTATATGTACTGTAATGACCTATGTATTTGTGCTGTACACCATATAGCTACAAACTAGTCGGTAGTGAAAAAGGCAGTGAGCTTCTGCTGTCTCAGTTTAGTGTATCGTTTACGCGCTGCATGATCTAGCGTCAGTTTCGACATTAGTTCATTTTGGCAATGTTTAGGCTTGACTCTCGAAATAAGGCATCAATTTCTCTGCTTGTTACTGCTTGTGCGTAGGTCATAACACTACAGCTGGTTCATCAAACCTCTCTGAATCTGAATAGCCTTTGTTTATATTTTCAGTTACACTGCATGATGCAATAAGCTCTATCATTGTCAATTTTTCATCAGCATTGGAATAGCCATCGATACCTTTAAAACTATGTATAGAATTTTCTTTCATATTATAGAAAATTGTCAAAGTATTTAAAAGTGAGAAATATTTAATGTTAATTATGAATAGCTGACATGCTTTAATTTATAAGAGTACTCACTCAAAATAGTAGATGTTCAAATTTTCCTCCGAAAAGGTTTTTCTGTCGCCATTGCAAACATCGTTCAGCGAAGTATGCTGCAGCTACTCTTCTTCCATACTTATTTTTTCTTCTTCTTGTCTTATTTTCTGGCAAGTCACGCATATTAGACCAGGACTATTTCTATTACTGTGTCAAAGTTTCTCTTATAGCGTGGTTCCAAGTAGGTGGAGTGATTGCAATGAATTCACCCGCTGACAAGAGAATTCAAATAATATAGCTACAGATCATAGCTGCCTCACGTTCAAGAGGTCCCGAGTTCGAATCTCGGTCAGGGTGAGTTACCTGGATACGGTTTTCCGGGGGTTTCCCTTATCCTGCAGACGAATGACGGTTAACTCTAAGCTCTATGGACCCTGGACTCATTTGAGCATTATTTCACCCACTTCATTCATCGTCCGATATGAAGTCAACGTTGGAGGACGTAAATTTACAAAAAAAGGGCTTACTTACAGATCATAGCAATTTATGCTCTGTAAAGCAAGTCTTCATTTACAACTCTAAACAACGTAATTTATTTTTTCAAAATTAGTCTGGGTTATCTTGACTTGTGGGTTAAAGAGGTCTGGGTTAGCGGTCTTTTACTGTATATTTATTATGTGTTTCAAATGGGAAGGTGTTTGTCCTTGAGCGCTACTAGGTGTGCAACCAATCGGTTGTCGTATTGCATTCCCGCTAAGTGGTGTGTGACGAGCGCCAACCTAATCAATATGTATGGAATACTATTCGCTCTAAAACAAAAATTCAGATTTTGCCAAAACTGATCCATGTGCTAGGTAGAGAGTAATGTATCTAACATAACCATGAAAACCCCATATGTTTAGCTCAAATAGTTTTTCTAATAGAAATAAATAAAGCACTATCGCCTGTGTTATAACAATACATAGCGACGTAAGCAGTGTAATGAATAGCATTATTGGTTGGCATGTATGCGTGTACATATATTTGTAATTACTCAGAACTGAAACGTAAATGTTTGACATGACATGATAAAAGAATTACTTTGAATAAGCCAATTCAAGCGAGAGGAAACAATAAATTTCCTTCTGTCCTGGCAGAACGTGTCTGGTCACATTATATCTTTGATTATGAGTGGTTCGTAATCTCTATTTACTCTAGAGAGTACAAAGTGGTTGGTGTGTATGTACACATGGTTTTAATAACTCAGAACTGAAATGTAAACTACTGACATGACGGATAAAAGAATTACTGTGAATAAGTCAAGGTGTTAAATTCGAGGAAGAGCAAACACTTCATTTCCTGTTAGCCTGTGGAATGCTGTATGCTTATGTTTATGAATGAATGAATGAATGAATGAATGAATGAATGAATGAATGAATGAATGCTGGATGAGAAGTTTTTATTTACTCTGGGGAGTTCATATCAGTATCATTCTGTTGTTCTTTACACAACAGTAGAGTAAAATAATGCAATGGCTTCTTGCGGTGAATTTAGTGGCGAGTAAAAAAGGTAGGTATTGCGAAGTCAGGCTCGAAGAATTATTTAAAAAAAAATCCTCAACAGGAACTAAAAATGAGTTATTTCAAGGAGTACTTCCGTTTAAAATCATGAAAAAGTGTATCAGCTGGATCAACTTGCAATTGAAACGCGTCATGAGGTAATACGCCTCCCACCTTACCACTGCCAATATAATCCAATTTAGTTGGTGTGGGCTCAAATAAAAAGGGGGATTGCAAACAGAAATAGTACTTTTAAACTGACGGACTTTAAAAGACTTGTTCACGAAGAAATTGACAAGGTAACACAACAGGACTGGGAAAACTGCATGAGGCATGCAGATTTTAAGAAAGAAATAGCTCGTGACGTGATTTTGGAACCTATAATCATAAATTTGCAAGACTCAGAAGATGAAGTAGGTGACAATGACGAATTGTCTCTTAACGGAAGTGACATTGACAGAGATATGCATGAGCCACTGGCAGTTCCATTGGATCAGAAAAACATGTAATTTATAAACTATAATTATAGTTATTGTATTTTAAAATATACTTAATACGCAAAACTGATTTTTCCACTTTTGATTTTGGCAACTGTATCATTGCAAAAGTTTGAAAAATATAATTTCTGCGCCAAGCAGACCTGCATGTTGTATGAGTGTGGGAGAGAGCGGGAAATATAAAAGGATTGGGGTAACAAGCTGACAACGTTGAGTGTGTCGTGTTTAACGCCCGCTTTTACTACATACGGCACCGCAGGCAATGACCGATGATGCATGAGATGAAGATGGAGCACCGGTGGAATGAGATGGCGGGGGAAACCGGAGATCCCGGAGAAAACCCGCCCCAGCGCCGTGTTGTACATCACAAAACTCCCTTTGCGGTCGCCTGGGATCGAACCCGGGCCGACTTGGTGAGAGCCAAGCGGTCTAACCTCTGAGCCACGGCGCGGCCCACGTTGAGTGTGAAACGGCATCTGATTACCTGGACTCCAGAGCTCTTCCCATTTGAAACACATAGTAAATGGACCTTAGTATCATTTTATGAAAATTATAAGGATTACCAAAGTGTAAAGAAAAAAACTATTTGTTTCTGTTTTTATTTAGTTGATAATTTCACGATATATTTACTAACATGCGGTTTTTGCATGGATGTCCAGTAGTATTATTTGAACTCATAAGGTGTACACTTTGTTACGTAAGAGGCTATATCGGTTCGTTACTTAATTCCTGCTGCCTTATTCCAACAACAGGTTCTAACTTCCTCAACACCTCTGGTGCACGTTCGACTCTGCTTTCCATTTCCCTAATGCCGTTGCGCTTTGCGAAAGGGATACATTTACACACTTACCCTAATACCTTGCCTCAGCCACTATGAGGCTCGTTTCTTCCTAGTTGATGGATTTTACATTCAAGAGCAACAGGGTTTTGGTATTACCATAACCCTTAAAGATGATGCCTTGCTCTATTACTTGCTCTCCGTGTTCTTTACGGAGCTACACAACGACATAAATTGCTGTGGATTACTACATGCAGAGTGCATACTCCGGAAAGTGTTTTCCTCTATTAATACATTCTACTGAAACTAACATTAATGTTGAAAACCAAATTTAATGGACAAAAACAATATACAGCAAGGCTAATCTCTAAGATAATATGCAAAGTAATGAAAATGAAACTGTATATTACGCCTTATTAAATTATATGCTTAACTAAAATTACGTAATTCTATTCGCAGGCTACTGCAACCACAAAATTTTAAAATCCGCATTTGGCAATCTATTTTGTTGTAATTTAATCAGTCATCATATATAATGACGGCGGAGCATTTATCCCGGTTCAAAATATTAGCTTGGATGGTTATTTTCATTTTGTTTTATTGTGTAAATTAATCATGCCATTTGTTTAAATTAATATGAATCAAATTAAAACACATTTTCTTCCTTCTAGTATTTAAAATATTTTTGTTTAAATTGTATATTTTCATGTATCAACTCTAACCCTAATATACCACTGTGTATAATAGGGTTCAATAAATTTGGATAAATGAAACACAATCATGCCATTAAAATTATCTACATATCAATTTTCTAAAACACTAATTTTGAAATTTACATTTTACAGAAGAAGGTCTTAAGGAAAACGATCACTTCTGTTTTAAACACTAATTTTTGTACAAAACTTACATTTTTCTACTGCTAATTTCTAAATTTTATAAAATATATCACTTATTTTTAGGTCCTGGAGTATAATTTACTTTATGTAGTTTTGAGAGATAAAAATCACATTTTTAAGCAAATGAGTAAAATTTTTCTTTGTAAGGAAAAAGTTTGAAAATATTTAGGCAGATAATAAGTTTTCAAGATTGTAATGTTCCTGAAATAGTACGTCCCTGTCCATTTATAGCTTTGGTTAATTAGAAGTTTACATGTGCTCCATTGAAGTTTGAAATTCATACCATTTTTTTATGATAAGAGCTGAATTTTTTGTAAATTGTTCGACAGGTTTCACACATCAACTGAAAATTAAGTTTTCAGTTAACTTTTCATACAATATTGTCCTTCAAAGATGCCCCAGATGTAAGCAAATTATAATGAACTTTCCATCTTACATCGCATATTTTAACCGCAAAGCATGGACGAATAAAAGGCGTAAAATTAGGCTCAAATGTTCTCAGGATACAAAGAGTTTGGAAGTTACTCGACGTTCATCGTCTCAGGATAAAGGGCAAATACGAATACACCTGGTACTCCTTTACTGGTACAGGACGAAGACCAAGACTGGAGCCGTTCAAGAGGTCCCGAGTTCGAATCTCGGTGAGGGTGATTTATCTGGATACGGGGTTTTCCGGGGTTTACCCTTATACTTGAAGACGAATGTTGGGTAACTCTAAGAGGTCTCGAGTTCGAAACTCGGTCAGGGTGAGTTACCTGAGTTGTTTAAATTTTCAGCAAACTCAGAGGCAATAGATACATTTAAACTGCGAAACACTTTCTTGTTGCACTTTGAATTCGCTAAGGTACGAGAGAATTAATTTTATCTCTGAAAAGAGTAAAGATTGGATTAATTTCTACATGACATAGTTTTATATTAATATTTAAATTAAATGGCAAAATATTTTCCTATCTCATACCTGTGTTCTAGAAAATAAGTTTTCAAAAAAAATATTAAGATGTCTGCATGAGATTTAAAATATGTTTATTGTTATGATGGAAGGGTATTTTTGAAAATATTTAGATAGTTTCAATATTTACAAATTTTACCCATAGTAAGCCTTAATTTCTGCACTTAACTTTTATGGGAGAAGAGGTGGGAACAATTTCAAGCATTCTGCCTTAAATATATGCTAAAGTAACTGTGAAGATGTCGTGACACAGCTTCAAACTTGTGAAATATTTTCAAAGTGAAGCAAGAAGTTGTGCAGATACTATACTTAATTATATCCTCTGCAGTATTTTTATTTCAGCTTTGATAATTTACGGTAATTAACCAAAGAAGGGCAAATTAAGACAACAGTTCGCCACATTTTCGAGTTTATTGTGGTTATCCTATAGAAGCTTTTTGCAACAATTTTTTGTGACAAGTATTACGTTTTGGGGTTTCAAAATAATTTAGAAATGGGTAATCTCTGTAGATCTATTCAAATTTAAATAGTACTTTTTTAGTTAATTAATGGAAATTAATCATTTCTTTGCACTAGCCATATATAGGCTAAGGTTTTTGATGGATAGAGTCAACATGAAAAATTCAATGCCATGGCCGGGATTTGAACCACGGATCTCCTGGTTTCTGTCCAGTCGCTCCAACCCATTGAGCTACCATGGTCAGCGTGCCGTCCTGGCATTAAATTCTCCATTTGACTCTTATATTTTCCCGATAGACCACTTGTTGGCTCTCGCATCCGAGATACACCGTTTGTGGCGACTTACTGTAGTAAGTACTTAAGTCCCAGGCTTCAGCATTTAACTCTTATTATTTTAGTTAATTGATGGAAATTAATCATTTCTTCACACGAGCCATATATAGGCTAAGGTTTTTGATGGATAGAGTCAACATGAAAAATCCAGTGCCATGGCCGGGATCTGAACCACGGTTCTCCTGGTTTCCGTCCAGTCGCTCTAACCCATTGAGCTATGGTTGCTAATGATACTCGAGGAAGTTATGATTATTTGCCAGCTTTTGTGTTGCAAATGTATTTTAAGAACATAAGGCATTTTCCCATGTTTCTGAATGGTGCATTACATAATGCTGATAAGCACAGTAAACAATTACATTATTTAACAATACTAAAATAATGAACCTAGAATGTGTTTATGGCCAAATAGGGTATCAATATAGACTCATAGTTTGTGCCAAATACTAAGGTTTTGACGTAGTAAGCCACTATCCATAGGTGGACGACATGAAAAGAAATGTCAAGTACATTAGCTGATTATGGAATGGTTATTACATTCATGGTATATAATAGAAATTCCTGTAATGTATTGAAGTGAAGAGTATTACTTAAAACGAAACGCTGTGTAGTCTGCAAAAGGGTGCAAACAGCGGGCGTGTTTAATTGTGTTACTGCGAGATTATTTGTGATGAAACCGAAACTGGGTTTTAAGTGCGCTCTACGGAGAGTGGAGAATTGCTAGCCGGGGTGAAATAAGGCAGTTAAACCAGGAGTTGTTATGCTTTTCAGCCAAGTGTTTAGAGTGGTGTAAAAGTGAGCTCCACTGTCCCCATATCGAATCCTGTAGAAGGTCTGTTGTATCCTTTTAATCCTAGACGTATGTAGGTTATCATCAAAATTTAAAATGAATAAGTTAACACAGCAATACATATTAATAACGCTGCCTTTGATTTAACTTATAGCACATATAAAATGATACAAATACAAGGTGCTTTTATACACATCCTTCTATCCTTGAAGTTAAGATTCTTACTCATTTTTTCGTTAAATTATAGAATACTTTGCGAATAACTAAAATAACATTAAACATAATAAGTAATAGGAGTTGATACATTTCTCCAAAGTTAAAATGGAATGCAGCTTTTCATGCTTTTCCTCTCTGATGCATCTATTTGTCTGTGTGCCTCACATTTTTTGTTTTGAATATATTACAGTTGCATCTCAATCAGCGAGATGGCGTGATAGGAACACCCCGTTGTTGAAAAACTGACTATGCTAATTAATTCATCAGTTTGGTAAACACACGCTTGTATATGAGAAAATGAATTATCTTGGAGTTTTAATTTCATTTGTAAATACATTAAAATACGCTCTTAAAATGTTATTTAAATATCCATGTGCGGGGAGAGGGGTGTCTTTTTAGGGTTTATTCCCTAAAGTTGGAGAGACAACGTTTTGAATTGCTTGAAAGCAGCTACATCCGTTATTTTTCTATCTTACTTGATAGTACCAGTACCAACAATTTCAAAATTTCAGATTGGTGGATTACGTGGAAAAACAGGAGTAGAATGGCGGCAATGCACAGAAAAAGCAAACTCTCATGTAAAGTGTGTATGATAAATACGAAACGAGAGATACAAAACTGTGCTCTCTTGTTTCACATGATCCGCTTGCTTTCATCTTCCCACCATCTTTCAATTCTTTATCTCTTCTGAGAATTATACAAAAGGTTATTTTTCTATATGCTTCAGTTCATCTAGATAACGTAATCAGAAATGCCTTTATTATATAACTCGTTTGATGTACAAGCTGAATAGAAAAAGCTATAAAATATAGGTCGCTATAAGCCCTTTTTTTTTAATTCTGTGCACTTCGTATATCATTGAAACAAAGAAAAGGTTTCCCAATACTTAAACAGTATACATTTATTGGAGATTAAAACAAAGGCAACGATTTCTCCAAAATTTTAATGTTGGAAGGAAACTGACATATTTGTACATTGTAACTAAACTAAATCTTTTATAACACATATTTAATCCCATAGCATTGTTGTTCCTTCATACTGTTCCTGTACTGTTTCTTTCATGCTGATTAATTACAATCAAATTTGGAGCTCTGTGCAGATGTTCTGCAGAATATGCTACACTGTTTCAATAAAATTGCTATTAAATAAGCAATTAAATATCAGGAAATAAATCGATCTATGCCTTCTAGAGGAATGAACCTAGGTAAGTGACAAAATAGTGTTAGCGTAATAATAGATCAGATATCAGACTTAAAATATTTAGGATGTAAGGCCTTGTACCAGGGAGAAACTGCTGTGGAGAAAATAAATACGTTTAACTACATCATAAGTCCATAAAAACAACATTAAAAAGTAAGGCTCGTAAATACTCCACATTTTTCAAATCAATGACAGTGCTAGCTCTGATATACAGACCAGAAACATGGACACTAAGAAAAATAAATAGTACGCGAATGCCGAAATCAGAGATGAAATTTGTAGAGGCAATAGCTGGTTACATTAAACAGATAAAACACCAAGTCATGATATTAGGATATAATTAAAAGGAGAAGAAATATATCTTATTATTGACAATAATAGAAATCAATGGTAACAGCGTGTTCAAAGAATGAGTTATAGCAGAAAACCTAAAACAGCCATAAACTATAAACCCAACGGTACAAGAAACTGGGAAATACCGAAGAAAAATTGGAGCCGGGACAGTTTCAAAAGTCGAAAGTTGTGAAATAAAAGAGCAAGAGGAAAATGCGGAGCTCTGTGGTTCGAGCTTAGGACGACACTTTTAATATCCAAGTCTGAAAAAGCCTACCAATTTATATCTTAGCGTTATCATTCATAAAATATTATACAGACTACCTATGTATTCGAGCAGTAAGAGTTTTGAATTCTCAAACTAATGGCCGAGGGTTCATTTCATTCTTGTAAGGAGATTATTTTTAATGAAAATGACCTTCTATTATCAGGTCTGGAAGTATGGATGTTACACTGTTTCTTAATGAAACTCGGTGAATAACCTATTCATAATAAATATTTACAGTTAAAAAGTTAGTTGTTTTTAAGTCAGAGCCTTACAGTGAGTATAAAACTTCAAGGAAGTCAAAAGAACACAAAAAAAAAAAAAAAAACGTCGGCGAGCTTTGGCAACAAGTAATGACAGGCCAATCACACTTTAGGATAAGTTTTAGTACTGTTAGAATTATTGGAGCTAACTTTGGTGGAAATGAAAAGTATACATGAGGAATCTTCACAAAAGTTTCAGAACTTATGCTTGAGGACGCAGAAATTTTCATTCAGCACTTTTTTAAAGTTACACGGTTCAAACACACTCAGAAGCAAACACACAATATTTATTTATTTTTTAACGAAAATATATACTGTTAATTCGGTTAGACATAAGAATTTCTCATATGTAGAAAAGATACCAGTATACATTCAGGGAATATTTCTGATAGCTGAGGGACCAAACGAAATAGAAACCAAAATATTAGGTTGCTAGCTTCTTAATGGTAACCAAAGACTTAATCACTCAATTCTGAGAGCCTGCTGCACTGCAAATCGCGGCTTTAAGGAGCTTAATTCTGTTTTATAATTCACATGTGACTTCTCTGGAAAACTTTCCTTTTAATACAAGCACAAGGATAATTTATGTTCATTTTTATAGAGTAATACGGTAATTATTTTAAAACACCACAGTAAACATGGTTTCGAGAGCATTCCAAACATGAAAATTCCATTTGTTGATTATATTTTCGTTTTGTGCTTGTAGGCAATTGAGACGTTTCATCAATATTCCTTAATTGAATTGTATTGGCTTCAGAGAATGGCAAAATTCTCTGCATTTGCTGGATAAGTTAGTAGGTCACTTGCCTCTCACAAATGAAATCAAGCCTACGGGTTTCATTATATGCAAGCTCAGGGCCTTTAGTACTCTTCATTACTAACCTCAATTTTATCTGGTGGTTCGAAATAATCGACAAGAGATGCACGTTAGCCATTATTTGATATAAACTTGTACAACATTTTCTGAAAAGTAATTTCAAAATACCATTATTTTCATGTATGTTTCTTCCTTGTGTATTTATTCAATCGAATGATGAACACAAACCTTATTATTTGATAAATCTCTGCAAATCACCAAGAGTTTCTCCACGTTCCTTACAGTCCCTTCGAAACAGATCTATCGGCAGGATAACGTTTTCCATTTCACTACTGATCATTCCACTAATGATTTCTATTATGATGTTACATATTCAAAATATTCTCATCTATATCTGAGAATAGCCGGCGTGGTCCTCTAATTGTAAATGACGTTTCAACAACTCTTATACATTAAAACAGAGAAAATATTACTGTACTGTGACTTGTGGGTTTGTAGAATTAGAACTGTAGTTTGCATAAATTAAAAATTTTCTTTATTTCCGTAAACACATGTTCGTGTACAGCCCTGCCAGTAGCAGAATTACGTAACATACAGAGATACAACCTCATAGGTCGTCTGCCACACGACCACAAACAAAAAAGTTCTCTAATAAATACGTAAAATATGAAGCTATTAACAGTGAAGCAAACAAATATATACAAATATAACAATTTGTAACTTAAAACCTCACTTATATTACAAGAAAAGAGGATAATTTTCTTATAAATTGTTTGAAATCACGATTTCTTGTGAAAATTTTATATATCTTCAGCCGGAACCAACAAAGCTGACGCCATCGTTACGAACGCTAGAAGTTAAATATGTTTTTGTTAGCACTTCCAAAACCTGAAAATAAAACAAATTTAAAAACAGAATCGACTGCCGGTATTTCAAAATTCATTACGCAATGTTTGCTTTTTAAAATAAATACCTTTTCCCAAACCATTAAATCTATCGAACAATTTAATTGTTTTAATATTTTAACTTCTGGATTTATTCTATGGTTAAATGTCCAAAAATGTTCTGCTATGACCGATTTGTCAGTCTGTTTTACTCAATGTTAGAAAATGTTCTTTCGTTCTGGTTTCTGAATTACGTTTTTTCTTTCCAATATAAACTTTATCACAACCGAAACAAACTGATAAATACCAGATTTTGTATTATTAGAATATTATCTATTTTAGAGAAATGCAATACATTTTAATGCTATATTTATTTTGAGGTACTAAAGTTATACCAAACTCTTTAAAATGTTTTTTAAAATCTTTATTAACCCAAGGATGGTAAGTAAATTTTTTAAAATTATAATCGTCTTTTATTTTTCTAGGAGTATAAATAACATTAACAGATTTTTTATATTTGAATTTTCAATTTTTTTATTTATAAAATCATTATTAAAACCATTAATTAAATCAGTGTTAATAATATGGTTATACTCTTTATTAAATTCATCTTTATCCAGGGGTATATATATTAATCAATAAATCAAACTATTGAAAACAACAAATTTGTGTGAAGAAGGGTTAAAATGTTTACTTTGTATGTAATTATCAATATGAGTAGACTTCCTATAAATACCAAAATCATAAGATAAATAAAGCTACAATTTGTCGCATTTGTATATAAAAGAGTTCACTTTCAAATCACAGCTGAATGCATCCGATTATCAAGTCAAATTAGACTGTCCATTGACCAACTAGCCGCGGCTTCTTTTATACCTCCACTCATAGTTCTAGAAATTAGTGGAACGTTCTGTCATAATCAAGACGGCATCAACGGATGCGCCTTGGTACGTAAGAAATCAACAACTGCATAAAGAACTTGGTCTCCTTCCTCTTCACCGGTACATACGCCAGATCGCCTCTCGCTACTTTTCATACCTGCCAGATGTTCCAGGAGCTGTGATGTACGACATTGGCGTACGAACCCGCCAGCCCACGCGCCTGAAGAGACGACTCCCACAGGATCTCCTCGTTAGTGACTCTGATTGAAAAAAACTATGAATATTGTTTCACAATGACTGTTGTTTTTATCTCTTTGATAACTTTTTGTTTTAATTAACTTATTTTTCTCTTGTATCACAGTGTTAAGAAGATAATAGGAGCCAACTTGGTTTTACTTACATGTTATTATATAGTTCATAGAGATTCAATCAGCCAACAAGGATCTGTAAAGCATGTACTGCTGATCGATCATTGAATAAAATAAAAAAAAAAAGACGGCATCAGAAAAAGAGAAACTTCCAAAAATCTGTCTCTTTCCTTCTCTGTTTCGGCAATCTTTTATCTCCACGCTGCACTACCTGTCTTCTTTCGCACACCGGCCGCGCTCGTCACAACAATGCCTTGTAAACAATACGAAAATGGAGACCTTGTTAAATACAACATGTGTGTAAAATATTTTGTGGCGTTAGCAACTTCCCAAACATACTTTTTTTCATTTCCTTGAATTTTCAAATTACTATTTATACCTTTATTGTTTAAAATCCATTATTAAATGTTTTTAATTGCACAAAGAAAACGGTATATCAAAGCCTTTACAAACGAAATTGCTTTTAAATAATTTACTATATTTTAAGGTTATTGTGTTTCCCTAAAACGTTAAAGGATATATACAATGGGAATATCTCTCAAGTAGACAAGCATTAAACGAAGAAATAACCTTTGGAATTGAATTTAGTGGAGTGAACAGAGAAAGTAATGCAAATGAAACTTAACAGACATTTTCTGATTAAGATGGTTATTCTGTCATGCCCCTAAAGGGTGGTATGAGATCTTTGGCAGAACATTTGCAATTCAGGGCTAAAAATATGTACTCCAACAATTTTTCAATTCCCACTTTCTTCATAAAACTTGGAATATTGCAGAAAAAATTTCACATTCTTCAGACGTATGGCAATATCTCTTATTTGGTGTTCCACATTAATTGTGTGCCTGTGTATTGCATTAAGTTGAACAGTTAACCAACTTAAATAAGTCAATGCTAGTAAATATGCGACAATGCAAATCACCATTTAGTCATATTTCTAATATCTGAGACCACGTTGAAAACTTACTGGCACACTTATATAAATGAAAGGATTTTTAACGGTTTAAGAATAAAATATTTCAACGTCTAACTCCGTCAGCGTCCGCATGCTATTCTCATGCATTTGAACCATGTAATTTATAATTTCAATCAGCAGCAGTGCATACGATATGGTCTGTACTATTTCTGACTGTTGCAAACTGTTTATCTAACACATGCACATTAGTTAACGCCTGGGATTATACATGAAATAATAATAATTTGTACACTGTAATATTCGTCCATACAGTTCACATCAACTGCGTAGAGGGTGACTCCAATTATGAGGCCTTTTACGCTGTCTACAACATACTGGCCGCACTTAGGGGAAGTATTTTATTTCATCCAAAAATTCTACATCAATTTAATGCAAGTTTGAGATCATAAATTCAAATATGAGTTTCTATAGAACTTCTCTCCTCCCCCTCTCTCTTTCCCCGCTCTTTCTCTGAGCCTGTATATAAGTGTCTCTCTATCAGAAAAGAAAGAGGCAGCTAGTCCAAACATGCATCACAGAGAGTATTTAAGAAATAGACAGAACCAGACTGTTCTACACATGAAATATTTGTTAAAAAATTTGATTTCCTAAAAAAGCTCTTAACAATTTTGACAAAAAAACCTTACATTTAAGATATTTATTCATGACAAATAACATATAATTATTAAATTTTCTATAAATAGCCTCCAAAATTGTGTAATTAAATCTATTTTTCAGTGGTCACTAAACCTTGGGGAGAGAGATAAAACCTCAATATACAAAAATGTAGTTGAAACTTAAAATTTAAATGATATATTAGTTTCCAAAAGTTAAGTATGGTTTAATATTTTACTACCAAACTATCTTAATTGTACAAAAGTTAAGCCAAATATCATATGTTGTTACCCTTGCACCACACATGATCAGGAATGAAATAGAGTGAGAAACAGCATACCCATTTTATTTCGGGGCATTTTTTCACAAGCACAAAATCTGACGGTCACTTCCACAATGACAACAATGGTGCTGAGAGGTTAATATGGGATGTGGTGACCGCTCATATCTACACAGGTCTCGCAGCACCGAGGCACACTCTCTATAAGGTGGTTCCAGAGCTCCGCAGGCAGCAGTTCCAATTCCTCATGGAGATCATGCCGGAGGTCTGGTGCTCTCCTCGGTGGGGGCTGGCAGGCTGCAATTCGTCTTTCTAATGATCTCAGGAATGCTCTATAGAGTTCATATGCGAGGACATAGCTGGCAAGTCCAGGCGCTGGATGCCTTCCCTCTCCCCATAGGAGAGGGGACCCGTCCCCTTCAGCTGCCGTGGTGCGGGCACTGCGGACCCCACTCTTGGTTACTCTGACGTTACCAGAGGAACATCGAGCCGAACATTCGAGCCCCTTCCTGTTGGGAGCTGTTCGGACTGGGTTGAACTTGAGGGGGTAGTGTGTTTCCGATACCCGTGGGAGATCGAGTACGTCTGTTTAGACGGGGTTGTGGAAAGTCTCAAGTTCTCGGGTGCTAGCCTGCAGAACTAGTAGTCGTCTGCTAGATCACCGGGCGCCCTGACCGAGGTTATTCGGTAGTTTACCCCAATAGGTTGACTTCCGTAAGTGGCGCATTCACTTTCACCATGTAATGAGGTCTTGACAGCTTCTAGGACTTGTCCCACTGGAAAGGGCCCCGGACTGCGCCTGGCGCCCCTTTAGGGAACAGTTTTGGTAACTCGAGTAAAGGGAGAGGGTTATTTACCACCCACGTAGGTACTCTTAGGCGAATGAATGGATGAATGGATGAATGAATGAATGAATGAATGAATGAATGAATGAATACCTTCCCTCTCAAAATAGTGTCTACAGGAGGGATATAGTTCTCGATACCCATGGGAGATCAAGTATGTCTGTTTAGACGGGGTTGAGGGAAGCCTCAAGTTCTCGGGTGCTAGCCTGCAGAGCTAGTTGTTGGTGTGCTAGATCACTGGGTGCCCCGACCGAGGTTATTCGGTAGTCTTCCCCGATAGGTTGACTCCTGTAAGTGGCGCATTCACTTCCACCCTGTAATGGCGGTCTTGATAGCTTCTAGGACTTGTCTCACTGGAAAGGGCCCCGGAATACGCCTGGCGCTCCTTTTGGGAACAGCTTTGATAACTCGAGTAAGGAGAGAGGGTGGTTTACAACCACGTAGGTACTCTTAGGCGAATGAGTGAATGAATAAATGAATGAATGAATACCTTCCCTCTGAAAATAGTGTCTACAGGACGGATCTATGTACGAGTAGTCGTGCATTATATTCCTTAAAGTGAAGTGTTGTCCAAATGCACCACTGAAAGGTCACACGTGTGGTTTCAGTAGCTCGTCTCTGCACCTTTGAACATTCATTATATCGCCGTCGAAGATATGCAGAGCTGTAAGTCCTTTGAACATTATGCCTGCCTAAACGATTATGACACCACCACCAAATGGGCGTGTTTCCACGATGTTGGTAGGTTGAAACCTTGTTCCACATTCTCTCCAGATATTTTGCAACGAGAACTACTGTTTAAACTCAATCTGGACTGTTCTGTAAACAGCACGTTCCTCCAATAATTCAAGGTTCAATGTCGACTTTGCTGACTCCATTGGAAATGGGACTCTATGTGTATTCGAGGGAGTGGGCCACACACTGCTAGACGTCTGGAGTAAAGATCGAATGCCCCGACCGTTTGGTATACAGTTTCCCTCCAAACTCAAAAGCCCGAGGTAGCTGCAAGCTCGGAAGACAGTTGCCTCAGGAGCATTCCCCGATGTCGTCATTCAGTTATGATCCCGTATGGATCCTGTTGCGGCGACCACGTACAGCCTGCCACCTATGGGCGACCACGTACAGGTATCCGATGAATACCTGCTGTTTCTTGGAACTGTCGTCAAAGCCTGAAAGTGACAATTTGTGGCACATTCAGGGCCTGAGATACCGTCGTCTACGTCTGATCGGTTTCTATGCGGCAAATGATTCTATACTTCAAAGCAGGGTCCAGTTGACATCTTTGTGACTTGTTGGTGCTGTCTTATAAACACCTTTCGATGCAACTACTCGCTGTTCACAATGGGAGAATAATAAAGAATGAATCTCAAGCTGGATCTGATACTGTGGTATTGGTCTGCTGCTCTGGTTTTCTTGACCTATAAAGCCTAAACCTGCTTACCCATCAAGTTAGGAGAGGTGCATATCCTAATTACATTTAATGGCGCTCGCTCACTGTTTTTTCTTTCAGTTCCCTGTTTTCCAAATTATACTTAACTTTTGGAAACTAGCCTATTTTTGTGGAGATAACCACTCTCCAGATGCTGTTGAAATCGTAAGGCTGAATGTTGGAATATGAGTGTCTGCTGATAAATCCCGGGCATCACATGGAGATGGCACCACTCGGCCATTTTGACGGATATCATATAATAACGACCATAGAGCCAACTTTCGGGAGACGACCATCTTGGCAAAACGCAACAGTTACTGGGAGCAAATAATTAAGGAGACTTTGGCTCTATCTTCAGAGAGGAGCACGCTTAATCGTAATGATGGATTTCAGTTCAGCTGCTCATGGAATCCGGCCTTAAATTGTAAATCCGTCGACTAAAGAAGCACAAATCAATACAGTATGATAATCAAGTTTAGTAGTTGCGTTTATTTGCCCCAATTAATTTTCTATACTCACGACATCTCCTGACCTGGCATTTAAGTTATTGAAAACAGTCTTTTGTTCAGTAATGTGAATTTTGATAGTGTTTTGTCTTTGTTTATATTTGTGTTATATGCAGTGATTCATTTGTGGTTATAACATTTAATAAATATTGTGACTTTGTGGGTTCGTAGAATTAAAAGTCCAATTTGCCGAAATTCTAAATGTTCTTAATTTCCGTAGCAATACACTGTTTAATTCTGACGTAACAGCACAATTTTCCAAGGTCGATGACAATAACAAACAGCGTTCAGTTTACAACATCAGCTCCCGTTACAACAACACTCTCAGCTGTTCTCTGCTTACCTCTCCCGCGACTGTTTAACAAATACTCCTCTTGGCGAATCATCGCTCCCTTAAATACCTCACTGATAATTTAGAGAGATTTCTGGACCACACAGGAATCGAATGTTCTATCACCTTCCAGAAGCGTAACCCTATCTGTGCCTAGCAGGTTATTTATCTCGGCTATCTTTATTTGTTCCGGCATACTCCTTATCTCCAGGCTCATAGTGTACACAAGCCGCGCTATCGCAATCAGGTTCACGACACTATCCTCACGATGGGCGAGCTGCACACTTCCGAAACGTCGATTTCTGATCTTCTGTTTACCTGGCTTGCTTCCCGAGAACTACTTGAGCATCATCATATAGTTTAACTATAGGCTAGCTTTTATACATACAAGCTATCCATTTGTGTTGTTTATTAACTGAAGAATGATACGTAACCGAATTTTCTTAACTCTAGCCATGGCATCTTGTGAGTGGCATTACCAAACCGAAGAAACCTAATACATTTTCCAAAACACGAAAATAAAAAAGCACTTATGGGACCACCTAATATCAAGTACCACGTGGCAATAAATGAACATATTCTCGCATTTAAATATTTTGGAAGTTGAATTATGGCATTTATTCTTCCCGTATATTTATTGAATTATCAAATAAACATTAATATATGCAATGTATTGACGAACTGTTTCCACCTGCGCGTTACTATTTCTCTCGCTCTAAAATTAGTGCTATGGCATAATGTTGATATCCGCATACTCTTTAAATTCGGACAGAGTATTGTCAAGAAAGTGTAAACGAAGCTCAATATGAAAACCTATCCCTATGATTCCGAGCTCAATCCGATAAATACTTCATCAGTCAAGGTAAAAGCGGAACCTCTGTAGTACCAGTTTAATATATTGTTATTCTCTTCCTTCGACACAAACGAAGATATTCTGCTTTAGTGTCAGCTATTACAAATTCGTTAAATTCTCCCCGATACACTGGAAATTGCTAGGGACGTCAAGAGTTTAAAGGAACGAAGGAAATCTCTCTGCCGGTACTCTGTGTACCTATTTTAAGACATTTGCAATTCAGAGAGCTTCTGCATAAAAGCGAGTGAAGGGAAACGCGATCATCTTAAATCTCACAAACTGTTACTAAAGTATTTCAGACGTTGAATCGCGTCAAAAGGCCGTGGCCTTTTGTTTGTTCCAATCGAGATATGACGCTCTCCGTCCTTGAATTTGTAAAACAGCGAGCAAAGAAGAGAGCATGAAAAGGGAACGATGAAAAGAGGAGACTGATAAAAAAATAAAAGGGCAAAATAAAAGGCTCTCAGGAAATGCTGATCTAATCATACGCTCTTTTACACAGCAACGACACAAGATATACACTGGAGCGATAAAAATGGAAATGTTGCCTCTGAGAGGTATGTACATGCAGTTCAGAAAATACACACAGAAATACAACTTGTATTTTTTCATGGAGCACAGGAGGCCGTTTGTGTACCGTATCGTGTAATAGAAGTCACTGGAGCGTTGTCACAAATAAATACAATGTTCTCTCAGTTTAGAACTTAAATGTGTTACCCGATCAATTTAGAGCTTTTAATAGGATGCTGGTGAAATATATAGGTGGTCTGAAAAGTTTCCGACCTAATAAGTATACAAGACTTTTCCATATTTTTTTCAACATAGTTTCCTTGTAACTGCACACTTTTCCCAGTGATATGTCCAAATTGTACTCGGCGCTTTTTTCTGAGAAGTAATTGCTCCCGAAGTTGACTGCCTCTTCTTTTGATGAAAATCTCTGTCCTCTGAGTGCAATTTTCAGATGAGAGAAGAGAAAGAAGTTGCTTGGGGCTAGATCTGGTGAGTAAGGTAGGGGGTCAAGCAGTTCAAATCGTAATTTGTGGATTTTTGCCATTGAAACCGCTGAGCTGTGAGATGGTGCGTTGTCTAGGTGCAACAGCATTTTATTTTTCTGCAAATGTGGCCGTTTTTCCGCAAGTTCTGCCTTCAGCTTGTCAATAAATGGAGCGTAGTATGCTCCTGAAATGGATTTTCCTTTTTGAAGATCATCGATTAAAATAACTCCATGACTATCCCAAAAACCATTCGCCATCACTTTGCCAGCTAAAAAAAAAACAGTTTTGGTATTTATTTGGGAAGGGGAAGAGCCGGTTACCCCTTTGCAGTCCATTGTTTGCACTGTATTTTGGTTTAGATAATGGTGTATGCAAGTCTTCTCTACAGTTAATCGGTGCCAAAACTCGGATTTATTTCGCCTGAACTGCGCCAAGAGAGCCTTGGAAGTGTACATTCGAACACGTTTTTGGTCCAATGTGCGCCAACGTGGCACCCAACGCGCGGATAATGCAGATTTATCCATATTAAGAACAATTAGGTGCAAGAAGTCTTTTTACGTGCAGTTTCAAGAGATTGTAGACGGTAATGTGAATGCAACGCAATACATCAAACTAAACACTTTGTAACAGCTGAGGGGTGTTTTCTGGTTAGGTACTTGTTCCTATAACAATAATAATGGATTAGAGGCAGCATGAAAACAGATTCAAATTGCTATAGTGTCAATATGAGAGTCGGGAAAGGATATCCCATACTGTTTATATCGGACAATATTTTATTCGGTAATATTGTGTTTTATTTTATTAGGATAATGTTAAAATGAAATAATGATTATGTTCTGCTCAGACCTAGCAATTGAAACAGTCAATATGGCCGAGGAAAGAAACAGTAGCATTCAACATTCATCTATAACAACATATTCTTAGAGATACTAGTTTTTCGCTTAATATGATAAAAAATTATGTGGCTAAATCGAAGGAACCATTGGGGTAAGTAATTCTTGGCATATATGAACTGAGATAGAGAAGGATTATAAACATTTTAGTTCATGGAAGGGAGAACAAGTTTTGCAATG
Source organism: Mantis religiosa (assembly GCA_030765055.1). Lineage (NCBI taxonomy): Eukaryota > Metazoa > Arthropoda > Insecta > Mantodea > Mantidae > Mantis > Mantis religiosa. The sequence goes on from JAUKNK010000171.1 coordinate 779,910, forward strand.
GGAACTGATCAACTTACGAAAAATGTTCCTTCCATTTCTTGTAAAAGAAATTAAACTTGCAGCATACGCTAAATATAAACTTGCAGTTGCTGCATGTGTCTACTTTTCTTCTGTGCGTAACCTACACACGTATGCTTAATTAAGCTCGTTGTGGAGCAGTCATCAAGGGAAACAGATGTCTACAGAGCGCTCTGGAGGTAGGATAGTTTTTTTTTTTTTTTTTTTTTTTTTTTTTTTTTTTTTTTTTTTTTTTTTTGTAATTTTACGTCCTCCAAGTCATATCGGACGGTGACTGAAAAGGAGGAAATGATTTTCAAATGTGTCCAGGGTCCATGGAGCTTAGAGCTAACCGACATTAGTCTGTAAGTATAAGGGAAAATCCTTCAAAAAACCTTATCCAGGCAACTCACCCTGACCGAGAGTCAAACTCGGGAACTCTTGAAAGTGAGGCAGACATGCTACCATCTAAGCTATTGAGGCCGGCAGGATATCAGGGCTGCTCAATAAAGAAAGATCACAATTATTTTTTTGGAAACGTACCTGTACTCATCCTTATAATTTTGATGGTCATTTTCAAAATAGTCTCCCCTGAATGCGATGCACTTGTCCCAGCGTTTCTGCCAGTCTTCAAAGACATGCTGGAAACCATTTTGAGAGATCTGTAAAATCATCTCCACAGCCTTCGCCACTGCTTCTGATGATGGATAATGCCTCCCACGAAGGCGTTTCTTTAGGTTAGGGACTAGGAAAACGTCACATGGGATTAAATCCGGCATAAAGGGAAGGTGAGGGATGCACTTCACGTTGATTTTTGCAAGATATTCAGCAACAATATTGGCAATATGCGGACGCGTATTATCGTGGTGCAGTATCCAGCCTGCTTGACGGAAATGTGGTCTTTTGCGCCTGATATGGACTTGCATTTTTTCAGGACATCAATCCAGTTACTGATGTGTGCAGGTACAACATGCTGATAAACCATTCCATGAATATCAAAGAATGAGATGACCATAACTTTCCTAGCAGTAGCAAACACTTTTGATTTTTGGGGGCTGGTGATGAAGGGAATTTTCACTCTGAACTTTGCTGTTTGCTCTCAGGACCAAAAAGATGTAGCCAAATTTCATCAGCAATGATTACGTTTGAAAGAAACACATTATCTTCCTCTAACATCTATTTTAATTGCATGCAGACCTGCATGCGTATGTCCTTATGTTCGGAACCCATCGTGCACAAACACGTCTCATGTGTAATGTTTCTATCACTAACGTGTGTGTGGCACCCAATGAAATGTTCAGTATTTCAGAAAGTGATCTTAAGGAAATTCGTCGATTCTGTCTCCCAATGGCAGCAGTAGTTTTGATGTTTTCTTCCGTAAGAGCAGTAACTGGAGCACTGGGTCCAGCTTCCTTTGAAGTTGATTGTATTCCCTCTTTAAACATTTTAAACCACCTTCAAGCTGTGCTGTAGGGAAGAACAGACTCTTCATAGACCTCCTGTAACATTTTACAGGCCTCAACTGAATATCTGTTAAACGAAAACAGAATTTCAAAGCGGCATATTGTTCCTCGCATGTTACCTCCATTGCAGCGGTAGGCGAGACTGGACATGTCTGAACTTGCCTGGATCTCACAGGCGGGAACCAGAAGTACCAACAATGAAACTACTAGGGCGTGTTTGTTTCATATTAATCTAATAGAATATAATAAGATTGTCTTTTAGGGCGAAAAATTATGACCGTAAAAAGATTACGATCATTCTTTATTGAACAGACTTCGTAGTTGTGATGAGATGTTTGTGGCACAGCCATCTTTATTATATGTATACATATAGGTGTTCAGATCCATTAAATAGTTTCTGGTGCTGTAGTAGTAAAAGTAAAGGCAATGAAACTTACACTAAAATGATGTTTGGTTTTCCATACATTTTTGATAATGTGAACTTAGAAATAAAATTAGTTTTGAGCAAACAATTCTGCAAGTCCACATTATTTCCAGTATTGCTGAAGTAATATTTGACATTAGGTAATGAAATAGGAACTGTTCTTGTTAGGTATTACGCCTATTTGATCTCAATAGTTATATAACGTACATGGTTTCGTATGTAGTAATAATGAGAATTCTATTGAATTAAAATTCCATTACTAATTTGAGTTCTTAATTATTCTCTTTGTTGTTTTATTTTCTATATTATCGCTATTCCGGTTAACAAGCATTAGCGCAGTACGTGAATGAAACAACATTCTCGCTCAACAGCACATTTCCCTGATCTTTTTGGTATTCGTTAGTAGTGCGCTCATTAAATTAACAAAGGATGTTGCTGGATCATTAGCAAAGGCTAACTCTGGCCACCATAAAGTTGCGAGCACAAAAAGAGACCTAAGCTGTCATTACTTTCTACTGATACATTTGCAAAAAACTGTTAAAGTATATGTAATACAACTTCGCACAAACTTAAAAACTGCATAGTTTCGTAAGTGGTTACGGTTGATTTATCCCGTTTACCATAAACACAAGTGGTTCACCCAATTGCTAATTTCCGGTAGTTATACATGTTTTAAGTGCACGTAAAGTAAAACAAAGAATTTTGGACAAACATATTGTATACCTCATCTGCTGATATCCTTAGCCATCACACGCTAACCAAATACCAAAACAGTGCTCTAAGGTCTGGAGTACTATTTTTTTCAGATGGCGATAATATATGATTTTATAAGCTGAATTGACGGAGATAATCAAAGTTGCGAGGTCATTACTACCGTTATGAAACATTGCTTCTATTGCACAGCTATAAGGAGTTTAATGTAATGAATATAGTTATTAATGGAAATGAAGTTTGAAGTGGGAACTTCATTGTGACGTTTAGTTCCTGATGAAAATGTCACGCGTTGCATACATTTTACACTAAGGTCCAAAAGTTAAGCATAATTAAATATATTGTTACCAATGTATCACACATGATCTGGTACGCCATAGAGTGAGAAATAGTAGACAATTTCTTCCTCGGGGCACTCCTTTACCAGGCACTACATTTAATGATCTATTCCACAATAACAATGAAGCTGCTGAGGGTTAATATGGGCTGTGGTGACCCCTTATGACCATACAGGCCTCGTCACGCCGTGGCATGCTCCCTATAAGGTGCGTCAAGATCTCGTAAGCAGCAGTTCCTATTCCTCACGGGTAGCATATCGAAGGTCAGGAAGTGTCTTCGGTGGGGGCTAGTGAGCAGAAACTCGTCTTCCTAATGCATCCAGGGAATGTTCTGTAGGGTCCATATCCATGGACATCGCTGGACAGCCCATGCGCTGTCATCCACTAGGTGGACTCTAAGTGGACATGCACTATCTTCCATTAAGATGAAGAGTAGACCCATTGCACCTCTTAAAAGTGGCGCGTGTGGTTCCAGTACCCCGCCTCTATACCTCCCGGCATTCACAGTACCACCGTAGTATGTGTGCAGATCTGTACGTCCATTGAAAATTATTTCTGCCCATACGAATACGCCATCATCACCAAATTGGCGTGTTTCCACGGTGTTGGTGGGATGAAACCGAGTTCCATGATTATTGTGCGACGAGAATCATTGTTAAGGCCTAATCTGGACTGATCTGTAAACAGCGCATTCCTCCATCCATTCAAGGTCCAATGTTAAAGAAACTGACTACATTGTAAACGGGAGCCAATATGTATTTGGGTGATTGAGGCATAACTGCTGGACATCTGGCACACAAGCTGACTGCCCTGCGCCTCGTTATACAGTTTGGCCCAAAACCCGAACGCTTAGGGCGGCTGCAAGCTTGGATGGCAGTTGTCCTGCGGGCACCCTCGGATGTCGTCATGCTGTAATGATCAAATATCAGTCCTGTTGTGGCTTCGTGACCTGTGGGCGAAGAAGTACAGGGATCCGTCCAGCACCTCTTGTTTCTTGGAACCGTCGCCGAAGCCTGGAAACGACAGTTTGCTGCACATTCAGGGCACGAGGTACTGTGGTCTGTTTCTTATCTGCTTCTAGATATCAAATGATTCTATCCTTCAAAACAGTGTTTAGTTGACATCCTTGTGGCATGTTGATACTTCTTGTAAACACTTTCCGAAGCAGCTGCTCTCTATTCACAAAGAGGTAAATATAACTCATGAGCCTCGCACTGGTTTGGATACTCTGGTATTGGTTTGTTGCTCTGGTTTTGTTCACCTCTGAAGTTTGAACCTGTAGCTAGTAAGCCTCCGAAGATTGGATATAGATTGGTTATCCTGAACTTTTCCTTTATGTTTCTCTATGTTCTTTCTTTAGTATTGTTACCGCTTATTTTTTGTTTATAAAGTAACTTCAAATAAAACAGATTTGATAATTACACAAATCTTTATTTGAACACATCAAGAGCAACACATATAACCACAAACCTGTGTATCTATCAGAGACAACCAGTAAAGAGAGGAGACAGTGTGATAATTGTTTATCGTGCTAGCTCATCGATTTCCACTTCAAACATGTTTTCCGAATTATGCATAACTTTGGAACACTAGTTTATATATTGGAAGTCAAGGAGATGCACGCGTATAGTGGCGCTGTTCGAACGGTTACCATGGATTTATCTTTGGTAATAAATACCTCTCAGATAACGTACTGATTACATACATCTGGATTTATGATTTATGATTTCTGCTGATTGCATTGTTTGAAGTGATACGTTCATTGGTGCTTAGCACACGACCGGGAGGCCCGTCAGTACCCCTCTCACTCTTACAAGAATAATCAGCGTGATATCTGAGAGGTTTCTGTTAACAAAGATAAATGCATGGTAACCTTTCCATCAGCACGACAATACTTACATGTCGATCTCGTTGGCAGCGCTTATCAGACGCTGGCCTCAAGACCGCAAGGTCTCGCGTTTAAATCTGGCCCAAACCGAAGACTTGTCAATTATTGTGCGACAGCGTCATGTTAGCAGAAGAATTCCTGTGGGACTCCTTCTATCTGCGCGCTGACATTTCTGTCTACATATAAATTTGTATACAAATTATAAAAGTGTAGATGAAATTGTGAAATTTAGTACAAACACTTTCGTACACAGCCAACTTGACCCACCCTGTCAAGTTTAAGTTCTAAAGAAGATCCATTCAAAGTTTTGCCACAGTAGCGCTGATATTATCCTGGCAGCTGCGTCGTTAACAAGCAAACTATTTAATCACACACACACACCATTCACAAACACACAAACCCAATGAATTACCTACAGTGTAACTCCAAAATATTTAAGGATATTTATTATTATACTATTTGGAAATAGTCCTTGTTATTAATGTCAATATTCCTATACTCATATTTCCCTTTATTGGAAAGTCGTTTTTTGTCTTTACTTTTCACCAAGTCATACAAGTAAAGCGGAATAACGGAGTCATTACTACGGCCCGAAGGTTAAGCCAAAAGAAGAACAATACAACAGGATACTAGTGACGGGGTTAGTCATTACTTGCGTCTCGTAAACATAAGGGTGTGGGTTGAGTGCCGTGCAGTCGCTCAAGTACTCGTACAACCAAGGTCACGTGCAACGGTAATCTATCGAACGTAGTGACACGACGGACACAGTCTTAGAATATAGTGTAATTTACTCATAAATTATCCAAATTTATATTTTCCAGATATATAAATCTAAACAAAAGAATCATTAACATTAATAATGTGCACAGTAAATGAAAAGCTAGTTGTGACTGTCTGTGCATATGCTTTGATACAGTGAACATGAACATACATTTTGAAGGTTTCAAACGAAGATAATCTTTTGTTCTCCTCCAGACATTTAAGTATTTGCAAAATACTCTGTATTGGGAAAAACTTCTCTCTACATCGCATGATGTGGCCGAGGAAATTTTAAACCAAACGGAGGTGCTTCTGTTTCCTTTCTGTGCATTAAAAGTTTCTCTAGAACCTTGTAGTTTATCCTAAATTTTACACAAAGTAGAATATTATATATATATATATAATAGAGAACACGTTATAGTTTCTGCTGCACTTGTAGATGCATTCCGCCTCTACTTGGCGTAGACAATGCGCATGACCTTCCACCAATAGCACGAATTTATGATTAATTTCACGATATATATATATATATATATATATATATATATATATATATATATATATATATATATATATATAACCTCGGGCACAACTAACTTCGCGAATTTTTGGCTAATTTCTGGACCCTAGTCATAACACAGGAATTAGCTCCGGAAACATTTGACTATCACTTAAAAACGAACCTCGGTAGTGTAAATGGTAGCGTGTCTGCCTGGCGTTCAAGGTTTCCCGCGTTCGAATCTCGGTCAGGGTGAGTTACCTCAATAAAGTTATTTTTCCTAGGTTCACCCTTATTCTGAAATGTGAATGTCGGGTAACTGTAAGCTCTAATGACCCTGGGCTCATTTGAGCATCATTTCACGTATTGCATTCACAAAGATATGACTTAACGTTGGAGGATGTAAATTAAAAGAGTAAAATAAACTGCTTAAATCTACTGTATTCTCTTAATCCTATTTTACAATATGTAACGAGCAAATATTTAACTATGTCACAGACATCTATCTCAATTAACTTGACATAGAGAGATGAATAAGCGCTTAATAGAATAGCACGAAAGAGTCATTTCTCCATTACACATAATTGTAGTAAGTTGTAAGTTGTACTCAAAACAAAAAAGGCGATGAGATTTTATAAATTTTAATGTAGCTTAAAGCCTTCTGTAGACATATTTCCCTTGGAGTGCAAGAAATAATAAAAGTTTTACAGGATATAACTCTAATGATGTGCAATATTTGAGGGATGTGATTCTGACACCAAAACTGTAAAAACAAACCAGACACCAGTTTATGTATGCAGGAAGCCTGTGTTCAGGGCTCCGTTGGTTCTGCTGGAACGTCCTGGTGTGTTTCGTAATTTGTCTAATCCAGTTTGGTCGCGTTCTCTCAAAATGTCAACATCAGAGTCAGGAGTCCCATAAACCAAGGAATTCAAATGTTTCCATACGAAGAGATCCAATCATCAGAGCAAGAGGAAGTCAATTCCTTCAGTTTCGTAACCTACAATTTTGTGTTTTAGCTTTGAAATAATTGATTTTCAGACTCACATACATATGATTTTTTTTCTTTTACTGTTTTGATGTCAGAAATGAGTCCCCCAAATATATGACATCAATAAAGATATATCCTCTATAAATCAATATTTTTATCCAATAAACAAGAGATGTATGGATTTTTTCTTTCAATGGGAAGAAGCAAGTTGTTAAACCCTCCTGCTCCCAGTTCCCTATATTTAAACAAACATTACTTCCACTGCACGTAAATGAGTGTATTAACAGAGAACAGAGATAGATAAGCACAGCATAATGCCATCTCCAATATCAGGAGGCCTGAGTGGAATAGTAAATTATTCCACTGAGTTTTTATACATTGGCAACACTGTTAATGAAAATATCAGCGAATATTTTATTTCATTACAACAGCTAATGCGCCTCTAATTTTATTACAGCTCTCATGGATGGCCGGATCAGACATATAGATATTGAAAGTGCCCTGCTGGGGCCATTATTGCATGCACACTTAACAATTTGGTGATAAAACTGTTATCTTGCCTGTTATTTAATTTTTACAATTTTGGTTGAAGCATGGTAAAAGCCATTGCCATCAAAGGCAATTAGAGCTAATAATACAGTGCCCACATCAGGAATTCGAGACAATGTAGATAATATCTTCATTACAGATATATATTTATGAGACATAAATCTATAAATGTTAATTGAAAAGGGTAATGTATGCAAGTTTGTAAGCAATTTCAATAAATTGTACATAAATTATTTTTATTGCTGTAATAAATACGTCAAAGTATTTCCAGTTTAATTTCTTTACTTTAATTTTAGATTTGTTTAATTTTCTCATTCCTTACACTTATGTTTACTCATAGTTATAATTTATATGGATCCCATATATATCCAAGCCATGGCCTTTGGTCTCACAGAAAAGAAAAAAAGAAAACCTTTAGTTCTCTTCAATATTTTGTTCAATGGCCTGATCCACTTTTTCTATACTTTCATCACTATTTTCCCAGATAATTTAGTAATATAATCTCTATACTTCCTGAAAATTTAGTTTTGTGTTATCCTCAATATGAAAATAACTCAATTATTTGGTTGAAGGTGTCCTGTTGAAGTTATCTAATGCGCAGATAGAAGAGATGCTTCTATGCTTGAAGCCAAACATAAGCGTTTTACATTGCTATACAATTACTTAATGTCCTGCACGTGGCGTAGCGGGCAAAGGCAGCATGCCTTGGTCCCTGGCCACGGAAATGGCCCGGGTTCGATTCCACCTATGTGGTGGGGATTTTCGATCCCGGTATAGGACCGGTGCGCACTCAGCATCGTGAGGAAGGTGAGGAGCTTACGATAGGAAAGCGGCCCTGGTCACGGAAACCAACATTCCGGCTGGGGGATGCCGAGATGCTGACCACATCTCCCCGTATCGGTTGGATGATCGTCCACCTCTGTCGTGTGTAAGTGGCCGTGAGGCCGGCAGTCGGGTTGGTAGGCCTTGGCCCTCTAAGGGCTTTCGCGCCATGGGTTATTATTATATTACTATTACTTAATACCCCACGAAAACGCATTGCATTCAGGAGTTTCCAGATTCGATTCCAGGGTTACTCACTACCGGTTACTGTTTCCTTTGCTTTTTTCATAATTTCTCTGGGTCTATGGGCGACTACTGAGATATATCCTCCTCTACCACAACGTTCTTCTGTCCATAATTTCCTTTATCGTCAGTTTCAGAGTGGAAGGGCCAGATAACGGTTTTTAACGTAATGCTGAGCGATGGTGGTGCCTTTCACATATTTCCTTAAGTCACTGGTATGCGTACTAAAAGAAAAAATATAAAAAATCTGCACTTCATGGTCTCAGCATCTCATATCTAAACCGAGACCTCTTTTCACATATTACTTCTTTCCTCATTTACATGTTATTATATTATACATAGTATTTAAATAATTTGGCACTTTTACTAAAGCAGCAGTCCTGTTTGAATGGCTTTTTCTATGGGCTTGAGACTTGTGAGAAGGTCACCATGTCGTCGGGTGTGTTCGTTAAGGACCCCGTCCGGTCTTGCGTGTGTCGCCAACGGAAAAGATCTCGGAGGTCTCTCACCTTATTCCCTAACAAGGTGTAAGTTTGAAGTCTGAAGAGAAAAATTAGCCTGAGTGCAGTCTTCCGTCCCTACTTTGGGGGGCACCTCCATGACAAATATCTTTTACCTTGAGTTGTACGTCCTTCTCCCTTCTCTCTCTCTCTCTCTCTCTCTCTCTCTCTCTCTCTCTCTCTCTCTCTCTCTCTCTCTCTCTCTCTCTCTGCCTCTGCTCATCAGATATTTCCATATAGCTCTCTCAATTTAAAGACCTTTCTCCATTGAGGCTTTTAAATGATGCTTTTCGATACAGAATAAGAATGCAGTTGAAAACAAGGAAACACGTGGAATGTATGTAGAATACTTTCAGTTCAGTGTTTCCAAAAGGGACTAAGGTTATGTGCCACATCGTTTTATTTCTACAATAGTGAGAAATAGAAACTAAAATTAATCACTAACACAATTTCAAGGTACTGTGCTGACTGCGATCGATTGCTCCCGGATGGTAATACTTGTTAAGCCAACAAGATGGCTGTGCAAAGTAAATGCATTTGTAAAATGTGTTCATTAATAATATACAACGAGCAGCAACGACATAAAATGTAAGTAGTGAGCTACATAGTCAAATATTGCACTTCGGTAACAATGGCCACACATATGAGTGGCTGGAATATGTAATATATTTACTTACCGCTGCGGTGACCATGCAAGGTGAACAGGCGATACAATTTCAAGTTTCCACGTCGAATAGTATGAGCGGAAATAGATAAAATACACATTCGTCCAACTACCTCGCTTTTTCGCGTTATCAATTTCTACTTTTGCCTTCTATCAGGAAGCTTTCTGAGTGCGTCTGCCGATATGAACCATACTATACTTTAATACTTTGTACTTCCGAGGGAAAAGCCTTCGTTCATTCCATTAACATGCACAATGAAAACAGTTTGGGCATGAACTAACAAAACAGGTGCAGTAGAAATAGTGGAATGCTAGTATTTAGTTTCTACCATTTTCTTAAAAGTCACTGCGTCATTTGATTAATGTAGCATATTACGTATGAATTATTAAATAACCTTCAAAATCAATTTTGATGTTAAAGTAATATTTTGTCAGCGAAATGTTGGTGTCATATCGCCATCGTTGACATTACATTCGTTTTTGTGGATGTGATATAAATAGGACACCAAAGTAATAGTCATCAATTTTTAAGGTACTTCAGCGATTTATTTAATTCGGCTGCTAAATATTAAATTTTATATTTGCAAAACTCCATTTCATTATACAACATAGTTCTTGTGATATAAATACTTTATTTGTCGTAAATTGTATCAGTTATATCACCATCTCCCATGAGGTATTTAACCAGGTTTTAGTTATATTGTGTTGCATTCCTCAATATAATTGTTACAAACCTCTTAATAGAAATTAATGTTTATTGGGTAGTTTTATTTTTACTGTACTTTAAGTTAAAAATTGACTTCTTCGTAAAAGCAACAAGTGATTATAACTTTTTTTAAAAGGCAGCTATGACTACATCACTTGCAGTCAGGGACTTATTAACCTCATTGTGAAGTACACTTTTCACAACTCTAGTTATAGTTTCATAAAAAAAATTAGATTTTGAATGCGGTTAAGTAAAGTTGAACTTAAAACATTTGTAGGGTCAATTTTCAGATTAAAAGGCAACTTAAAAGAGCTCTAACTGCAAAAATATGTATTCTGAAATATAGTTCCCGGTTTCCTTTCGCTAACAGTTAAACGTATTATTTTAGTTACTTGATAGATATTATTTCCTCATACTGGCCGTACATAGGCTAAGACTTTTGATAGATTGAGTCCACATGAAAAATTCAATGCCATGGTCGGGATTTGAACCACGGATCTCCTGGTTTCCGTCCAGTCGCTCTAACCCATTGAGCTACCATGGCCAACGTGACCTCCTGACAAAATTCTCCATTTGTCTCGTATATTTCCCTGGTAGACCACTAGCGGCTCTCGCATTCGAGATACACAGTTTGTGGCGACTTACAATAGTAAGTACTTGAGTCCCAGGCTTCATCATTTTAATTTTATTATTTTAGTCAAGTGATAGAAAGTACTAATTTTCATAAATTTACCAAAAGGTAAGTCGCCACAAACGGTGTATATCGAATGCGAGAGCCCCTAGTGGTTTACCGGGGAAATATACGAGACAAATGGAGAATTTAATGTCAGGACGGCACGTTGGCCATGGTAGCTCAATGGGTTAGGGCAACTGGACGGAAACCAGGACATCCGTTGTTCAAATGCCGGACATGGCGTTGAATTTTTCATGTTGACTCAATCTATCAATTAGAGGTATATTTTTTATTTTAGTAAAATGGATAAAATATCACTCAAGTCGCCCATTTAGGTTACTGCTGCCAGAAATGCAAATATGCTCAGCAAATTTACTGTGTAATAGCTATCTTCCTTACCCAGGCATGCTATTTCTCAGTGTCGGGGTGTTAAGTTATGGGTTCAGTACGTAAAGCTTTGGATCCATTTCCGATGTGACAAGCACCCTCGGTGTGGAGGACGAGGGTACTGTAGGAAAATAATAATAAGAGGAAGAAAGTACGTTTGCAGACGAGGGAGAAATCGCGCAGTGATCGATAGTGTGGAATAACAGCCAATAGGTTCCTTTTCTCATGTCCTCGTCACCCGATTTTATTGCCGAACGTGACGTTCCTTCGAGATATGGAGGGAAGGAAGGGGAAGGACAATAACGAAAGAGAATCGATACTATTTGTGGGAGGAATGCTAAAACGCTAGATATCACGTACAACATTCATTCCTTATCTAACCCTTGCTATTCTTTTATTTCCTTTGTCCTTACAAGTTAACTTCACATTGGCCATAGATTACTATCGCATTCATTAAAACTGTAGGTCAGACTCCACTGCTAAATCATTGAGATACTTTACAAAACCAGCGAAAGCAAAACAGAAAAGGAAATTTATCTTAACGACAGTGAATTCTTATATATACTGTCTCATACGTAATGTTTTTAAGAATAAAAATACATGAAATGTGTTCTGCAAAGTAATTAATTAATTTTCAAAGCATGGACCACTAAATTCTATGGTTCTATAGACCATTAAATTCCTTAACCATCGTTCAGCAGGTTTATTGTCCCACGTTGGTACTAGCCATTGGTTTTTGTTGTGAAGAATTCGGTGATACCCACTTGCACTGCTTCAAATGTGTTAAAATTTCTTCAACGTAGGAAACGGGACATGGATCGAAAAATTCATAATCTGTTGGTGTGAGGTCAGGGCTGTCTGCTGGGTGTGGATATCTCTTAGGGTTTACAACCTGTGCTAAATTGAGATTAATAAAATGATTGTAAATGAACCTTGTACTCTACGAGCTATTATTGTACAGAGTGAGGTGGTGCCAAGGTAAAGTGGGCCCGTGTTCTAGAGATCACCGGTTCGATCCCGTTTACTGTGCACTCTGACTTGTGTTTTCATGGTTTCCCTCTTGCCACTTGTTCCGATTCTGGAGTACTTATGCCGTGTTTCTTCATTCCATTTCCTTATTCGCTTTGAGGCTTGTGATATATGGTGAGTCAGGACAGATGTTGTGGAAGCTTGTGCATTGTAATTCACAAGCCTGTGGCCCAGCTGCCTGCCACACTAAGTCCTCCTGGCTTCATCCCTTCCTCATTGGGGAAGTTGACATGCGCGAGTTGAACGCCTCCGTTTTCTAGCCTTTGCGTCTTGTAATTTATTGTATTGCTCCCAATTTTCTAATTTCAGCCTTATATAAACATACAATGAAGTTCCTGTTCAAACGGGTCTTAATTTAGATAGCCATTGTTTCACCTGTTATGGAATTTTATCTAAATTTTAATTATGATGTATGGAAAATAAATAATTAAAATTGAATTGTTATTGTTTAAAAATAAGCATTATTTGTCATAAAAGTATATCGTGCAAATGGTATTTGAATTTAAATAATGACACCATTGAAATGAAAACAAAAAGAAGTAGAGGACATTCTTCATTTAAAGGAAGGGAGGGATTATTTGTGAACAGTTATTTCTATTGGCAGAGGCTGAGCTTAATTCCAAAAATGTATATTTAACTGAATTTCGTCTTTTTTGTGATATGCATATCTGGTAAAACTTAAGATATGAACAAAGAATCTACTGTTAAGTTACTATCTTACACAATCGCACCGAAATTAAAATTCTCCTTTATGTTTGTAGAAATACTCTTATAGATTACAGCAGTATTACGTTACATACACCATCAGTCTACCAAGGTCAATCACAATAACAAACAGTGACAGCAGATTACATCATTAGCTCTCGTTACACGGCTGGCTGTCTCTCATTTCACAACTACAACTCTCTCAGCTGTTCTCTGCTTACACACTCTGTTTGCTACTATCCGGCTGGCGTGTCACAATTGCTTATATATCTCTTGATAATTTCTAGATCATTCTAAAATAAACTAGAAACCGAATTATCTCTATCAGTCCAGAAGTAACTAGAAATTTCCATTTATCTCAGTTTGTTTGTTTCGGCAGACCTTTATCTGCATGTTATCTTGTCTGCCGGCACTTGGTTGACACATTGTCCGCCTATCAGTTCCTTTTGTGTAAACAAGCCGCGCGATTTAAAATACGGGTTCGCGACATATATATATATATATATATATATATATATATATATATATATATATATATATATATATATATATATATACTTTTTGGGTTGGGGGGGAGAAGACCAGCTCTGATGTTACTGTTACCTCTGAGGTTAGCTTATTACGTGCACCTTTTGTTTTCAAGTTGTAAGTCATTTATTTTTAGTGTTGTTGTCAAAGCCAATCTTAGAATATTTGACCGTCACTTAACCCTATTGTATTCTGTTATTGGATTGCTTTTATCAGCAAATATGTTGTACATCATCTTTATAACTGTTCGTCTCGATTAACTCGAAGAAGATAAGAAAATAAAGCCCACATCTGTAGCGTAGGTGGTAGCGTGTCTGCCTCACCATCAAGATGTATTATATTGGAATCTCAATTAGATGAGATATCAGAATAAGCTGTTCCTTTTTCTGAGGTTTTTCCTTATCCTGAAACATAAATGTCAGATAACTCTAAGCTCTATAGAACCTGGGTTCATCCGAGTACCCTTTTGCCCATTTATTAAGGTTCTGTAAGTACAGTTTGTTGAAGGAATGAACAGAAAGTTTAATTTTAACGCAGCAGATGAGTGAGTGGATGAGTGTAAAATTTTTGGTATTTCATATGATTTTTGGCGTGTTTTATGTTACTTTAAATCGATCGGTCTACATAGGTGTTGGGTGAAGTTTTTGAAGTGATGATTAAGTAGACTCGTATTTCACTAGCTTACTTATTATAAGACCGGCCCCATATCATGTGTCCAGGAACTTTTATATTGGGTATGATGATTTCATTTCTTTCTTAATTGCTTCCAATAGGTAGCATACATATCATTTTTAATAAACTGTTACTACACTACAATGATATGCATTAGAATAACCTGGAGTCTTAGTTACAGTGAGCAATGTTTCTTTATGGCCATACGTACATCATTCCCAAAGTTACTGGGTAAGTATACATTAAACCAAGAACTGAACATAGAATGTTGTGCAGCTCCAAGGTATTTGAATGTCTGTCTTATAAACATAAAATAAATCTCTAATCCTATTTCAGGCTTAAAGCAATTCCTTCCCGGGTCGGTAAAATACCCCATTGTTAAGGCGAAGAAAGATGGCGCTCGACAGTTTTCCTCTATTAGATAGGATCAACTCCCTCACCTCTCGAGGGGTTTATTTTCCCTTCACTTCTATATCACACTGTAACCCCTCTAACCTCCCACACAATTCTCTTCCATGACCACCAAAATGTTCCCACAGCTCACATATACGTTACATTTGTAGCGTCAGCCAGTCAACCACAAGTGAATCTGCCCTGCTATTCCAACTAGGGATCTGTAAAAGTCCTGCCATGGTTATCTCCACCTTACGAAATATACCCAACATATTTCAGCAAAAATCTAAAATCGCAGTTTCAAAAAGAAGATATTTCCAAATAGAACCTATGAACTGCTATGCAAACGTTTATTTTTCTCTCTATGAAAAGCATTTTAACTTGGGTTTTCTACAAGGAATTGCTGCGCATGAAATATATCTATCCTTCTACAAAAAATTAGCTACCACTCATACTGTATTATTTCCATTTCTGTATTATTTTTCTTCATATCCAAAACTTTAGCCTAAATCACCATCAGCGTGTCCTGTTGCTTTCGAAGCAATGAAAACTTTTCCAGATTTTATATTAAAATATTCTGACTGCTAGGTTTACGTATAATCTAAAGTATTGCTTGCAGATATTTAGAACACCAAAGGTTCCTAAACCCTCCCTCGGTTATTTTATGACACCCCCATATCAATTCAGTTACACACCATTCAAAAACATTCTGACGGCTTCTAATTTTGTGAATGAATCTTCTCGGTTTTAGGTACAGAGTGAATAGGGTGTCTTTTAAACGATTCTACCCTTTGTGTAGCATGCGTTCTGTCACATTCGTTGTCCTTGTCCCACTGTATAAGGGGGTGCATTTCTTTCACAGACTTGTTCTGTGTTGTTGAACAGTACTGCTTCTAACGCTTTGCTGATATATATACCTCCCAGTCATTGTTCCTGAAAATTCATAGACCTTCCGAAATTTCTCGGCAACAATTGATGAGCGCTCTGGAATCTCTCTCTCTCTGTCTCTTTCTCTCCTACCCACAAGCCTGGCTCCGACTTTTCGCGGCAGCACAACAATGCCACCGGTGACAATATCATTCGACTAACATTAGTAAACTCAACAAATTATTTGAAAGTAGAACAAATTAGCAAAGATTGCAAGAAAATTATCACGTGTATCAAAAGCAAAGACAATTTTCCAAATAGTTTAGAGTTCGCGAATGCATCTCTGCCAACTGAATGACCCGGGCCTTAAAGTACTTACTGAATGGTAAGTCATCACTAAGGCAGTTGTCTCATGTGTTTATGAGAACTCCTAGTGGTTTACCGGGAGAAACACGAGTCAGTTGGAGAATTTAATGTCATGTTGGCACGTTGGCCTTAGTAGCTCAAATGGTTAGAGCGGCTGGACGGAAACCAGAAGATCCGTGGTTCAAATCCCGGCTATGGCATTGAATTTTTCAGTCTGATTCAACCCTTTCATATTGCGTCCTGTACACGACTAGTGTGAAAGAATAATTAATTTCCATTTTAGACATTGTTTGCAAAGAACAGAAGCAAATGGTGACGACCTTCTAGTATTCAAATCAATGCAAAAATTGATGAGCTTATAACACTACAGTATATAACCGCATATATTATAACACCGTAAAAGTCAAAAGCCTCTCAACCGTGATGCCCCTCCGCGTCCGCTGTTCGTCGCCCACTACTATAATAGAAACACGCGGATGAAAACTTAGTTTTATTACCATATTTAAAGGCTTTACTTACCAGCATCTTCTTTATAAAGGTTGAAGGTGTTCACCGCGGTTGTCCATACGTTAGGAGGAAATCTTTAAGAAACTATCCATCACTCTCCATAGCGCACATTGTAAAATGCTGACAGTTTCCTGAAGGATGTTTTGTTTTAATTCTTCCGGAGTGTGTGGGTGTGTCTTATAAAATTTAATGTTTATTCAAAATATTGGCCTTATGAGTTGTTGTAGAGTCTTTTTTGTTAAAAAGAGGGCAACAACACGCATTCTGTCTCTTAATTCTCTAAAAATAAGGTGGGAGGGGCGCAAACTTGTTTTCACCTACGTACGAACGTTAACTGATTTAAAAATGATCCTATAACTCTTCCTCAACTATTGCTCACCGTACACCATTTTGCTTTCATTTTCAGAAACAATAATAGGTTTCTCAGATCTCCCATAACGATTATTTTGCTAACACATGTATCCATGACGGTAGAATCAAGCACCACCCCTGAAACAGATCTCTAGAAAAACTTAAAACAAAGAGTGCAACAAAACCCACACTCACTGGAAGATTTAAAACAAAATATCTGCCAGGAAATTGCTAGCATTTCGCTGTGTGAACTACGGCGAGTAGAGGATAGTTTGCTAAAGAGGTGTCAAAAATTTATAGACAATAACGGTGGCAAGCTTCAGCTTCTTCTTTCATAAATCTGTGTAGTACAACGTTTGAAATTAGCTTTAAAAATGTAAGGTTTTATCCCCTCCTTTCTATGATCGTAACAATCGGCAACTAGCGCCGAGGACGCGGAGATGCATAGCACCTCGCAACCGGTGCGGATATTTTTGACTCTCCCGTTACATACTTTACTTACAGAAAGGGAACATTCATGTAACAATTGAGAGTGACGTAAACTCTTTCAAATCTTCACTATTTTCTGCTTCTCCTATTGAATGTCAGTAATTAAGCGGTGTAATAATAATCAGAAACATGGGTGTGGATAGTGGGCATATAAGTAAATCTTATTCCAAGATCAATAACCCAATAGTATATGTTGTAAATATTAATTTTATTGCATTGCTTAATTTTATAATATACGTCTTAAATTTGTACCACTATCCACAGCCAGGAATATGAATAACAGCTCTCCGCATTCCGCGATATTTTTACACGGTATCCAATGTCTCGCCTTTGTTGTATCTGATCTCAGGTACTAGACAAGGAATCAATGAGATATTTATCTCCAGGTATGCATGGGTAAGTGTTTCTTATATACAGGGAAATACAGTTGAAATTGACAATAGCTCTTCCCACGTGCAGTAACTTCGATGTCGTCTTCAATATCTGAGAGCTGCCAGCTACACCTTGGCAAAAAATGAGGTCTTTGCTGCTAGATGTGCATAAGTGGGTGTGAGAATAGACGATGCCAGTTAAATTCATCGATAAATTTAGTATTGACCCATAAAAGATATATTTTAAGTTAATAGTTAACATTCTGAGATTAAATAATTGAACTATCTCTTACTCTTAGCAATAGAAGCGGTAACTATAGAGGCATTAATCTACTAAGGTGTCAAAGAGATAGACAAGTGGTAAGGGGAATCAAAGTGACATAAAAGCGGCGGATTTAAACATTGCAATTTAAATGCTCCTTTTGTTTGAATTTAATGAACAATTTAATCATTTGTTTAGAAAATTGATTGTAAATCTAGTGTCAAGGCTGAACCAGGTGAATAAGTTTATTTCAGCTCATTGCACACTCTCATTAGGCATAATCTGCTACCTTAAGACGTATCAATAGTCTGCGTAAAGCATCGCTTTCCGTAATAGCAATGAAAATATTAAGTTGCAATAGAGTCCTCTTGGGGAGACCGCCCTATAATGTAACCAGGGTGCGGTCGTCAGGCACCACTTGCCTTCATAATTGACCACACTTATGTAAGACTATAACAATACACAGGAATTTTTGGAATACACTCTGGTTTATAAACACAAGTCTCATCTATTTTATTGTTATGCTATCAAAGTTTTACACTCAGAAACCATTGGTCTGGATTGGATTTGAACTCATGTGCTTGGTGTCAGTTGCCAGCACCTAATCCACTGCGCCACCCAAAGCGACACTAAGACAGATGTTCATAAATTAATTTATTAAAGGTTTTGTAAAGCAACAATATTTATTAGTAGTGAAGGGATGGTATTATCGACTTTATTTTTCTTACGGTATACTCTAGGTAGGTGTATTTCATCCATTTAGAAGATGACATGAGCTTCATCACAAAAGTGAAGAGAGTATATATTTAGGAGTGAAGATACATTCAACTTAGAGTCAAGAAGAGGTTACTAAATATAGATTTCAAAAAAGCAGAACAACAATATCCATGCTTAAAGAAGTATCATGGGACAAGAATGTAACTTTAAAAATCAAATTACAGATATATAAATGAATAATTGGAAGTACGTTAATTTCTGCAGCAGAAACTTGGACATTGAATAGGAATTTAAATTTAAAATTATCTACCGAAATGAACTGTGCTAGGTGATCGATTAGGTGTACTAAATTAGAACAAAAATCTAACAAAGTGATCAGATAAACCATGAAAGCACAAAATTTAATTTTAGATTTTATATTATATAAACGGCTTGAATGTTACGGACATATCCGCACAGTGCCTAAGTGCCACAGTGGCAAAGTGCCTCTGGAAGAGGAAGACGTGGTTGACCTAGACTTTAAAGGAATGGAGAATATTCAGGGAGAAAAGACGGAATTAGGTCTGAAGGAATTTGAATGGAAAGTTAGAGAAATGTGGGGCTTGAAGAATAAACGTTTGAACTCTTGATATAGGAATACACTTTTATATTCAAAAATAATCGACGCATAGTAGAATACCTTATCTATTAGGCATTCCAGTGTCATTTATGTTCTGAAAAATCACAATAGTTCATCTTCTTATAGGAAAGTGTGAACCAAATTCTCCATTATCAGTAGACATGGTTAGCGCAATATCGTTAAGATTCTATTATTATCATTTGCAGAAGAAATTTCTGTTGCAATAAGATGCAGATGTCAAAATTTAATTTATAAGTTTATAAATATGGACAATATGCTCTTTATTTCCGGGACTTAATCTCTGAATGCAATAAATTTGAAGCACTCAATTTATTGAATAACTATAAACGGGATATCTCCTTTGTACAAAACTGCATTCACAGAGATTGTAAAATGTTCTCTTATGCTGGATTTAGAAACATATTACTGGAAACAACAAGAAGGTAATAATTTCTGGTAGAGTAATAATGGACTTCAGTATTGCTGAAAAAAATATTATATTTACACATCGCTTTCATTTGACACTTAATACAGTTCATAATAATGTAAATTTTGTGAAGTCCGGTAGTGTGTATCAGAAGCAATCCCAGTTAGAATAATACCTAATACCTTGTGTGTGTGTATGTGTCTGTGTGTCTGTCTGTGTCTGTCTGTGTGTCTGTCTGTCTGTGTCTGTCTGTGTGTCTGTCTGTGTCTAACTGTGTGTCTGTCTGTGTGTGTCTGTCTGTGTGTCTGTCTGTGTGTGTCTCTGTGTGTGTGTGTCTGTCTGTGTGTGTGTCTGTCTGTGTGTGTGTCTGTCTGTCTGTGTGTCTGTGTGTGTGTCTGTCTTTGTGTGTCTGTGTGTGTGTGTCTGTCTGTGTGTGTCTGTCTGTGTGTCTGTCTGTCTGTGTTTGTGTCTGTCTGTGTGTGTCTGTCTGTGTGTGTCTGTGTGTGTGTCTGTGTGTGTGTCTGTGTGTGTGTTTGTGTGTGTCTGTGTGTGTCTGTGTGTGTGTCTGTGTGTGTGTCTGTGTGTGTCTGTGTGTGTGTCTGTGTGTGTCTGTGTGTGTCTGTGTGTGCGTGTGTGTGTGTGCGTGCGCGTTCGCGTGTGCGTGCGTGCGTGTGTGTGCGTGTGTGTGTGTGAAACTGGTCATTATTGATGTTAATACAATTGCTCCATAAGTAAATACTATAGCTATGCATACCTTTCTTTAAGGTGCATAATTACAGTTATTAAGCATTTTAGCTGTCTCAATAGGTGAATTACTTTTAAGCAAGTCTTATTTATAGAGACAGTTCATTTTAACTTTTAAATA
The DNA here is from genome assembly GCA_030765055.1 of Mantis religiosa. Classification (NCBI taxonomy): domain Eukaryota; kingdom Metazoa; phylum Arthropoda; class Insecta; order Mantodea; family Mantidae; genus Mantis; species Mantis religiosa. Next base: position 800,692 of record JAUKNK010000171.1, read on the forward strand.
AAATTACAATGGACCAATCCTTAAGGTTTACCAGATGGAAGTATATTGTGTCTTTGTGGGTTCGTGAAATGAAAAGTCCAATTACACCACTCAAAATGTTCTTTATTTCCAGCGACTTACAGTTAAACTCTTGCCAATTACACAGAATTACGTAATGTACACAATTACGATTCACCAGTTCGTCCGTTACAATTTCACTTGCACTCGTAATTACGTACAATCTTCCGATGTTTTCACACAGTCTTCTCGTCGTACACTAGCACTGCATTCTTACACCAAGAACTGACTGACTGACTCACTAACTCCTCTTGCACGACGTGTAGCTTATATAGGGTCCGCTTGCCGATCTGGAAGGTTCTCCATTAGATGAAATATCCCGTAAGTTCGAGAACACAGGTGGAACAGAAAGAGACGGCGCAGTTATGTTTTTTGTCCCAGCCATCCCTTCTTAACGCTATAAGACAAACGAGGGGGCGGGGCGAACACCGACCCGTCTGCTGCTTGCCCAGTCTACAGGATGTTCCGACGCTCGGTGACAATATAATCAAAGGCTTCAGCTATTAGATATAATAAAACAGTTCGCCTAATTTAAGTGAATGTTAATTAATCACAAAGGAGGCAAAATCTTTATGTGTATGTTACAACGTAATTGATTCAGATTGTCATGGGTGGAATAAATTGTTGAAGCATTAGAAAACAAAACTGATATGTCCATCAACATCTAATTATATAAAATTTGATTTACAGGACGAGTAAAACTATGGAAAATGCCTGTATCACCGTTGTTGCAACTCTATGACGTGATATTTTTAGAGAAGTTGTAAGATAACAACATGCCCTCACAGTACTATTAGAGGAAAGGAATACAAGCGATGTGGTTAAATTAGTAAAATGCAGAATAGAAGATAAAGAAAGACGGGAAGTTTAGAAAATATGAAATCATTACAATTTTACAAGCAAATAAAAAGAAATTGGGGACGAGAAGCATATGTAGATTACTGCAATAGGCAAGAGAAAGGGGTTAGCTTGGATGAGAACAGGAACAATTTTTCTAAGAGGGTTAAGAGGTAGGGAAAAGGGAATTTGGGAATTTTGTGGTGGAAAAGGAAGCATAGAACAGTATGTAACAGAATGGGAGGAGGTTGCAATGTGGAGAAAAAAGGTTTGGGAGGAAAACTGGGAGAAAGTAGAGAAGAGGATAGTAGGTATAAAAATGTTAATGGGCAGGGAGGAAAAGAAGGTAAGAAGTATTGGTGAGTTCTTACAGAAAGTAAAAGAAAATTGGGTAAGAAATGTAAAGAATATAAGAAAGGAAGATAAGGGGGAAGATAAGTCATCAAGGAGGTATGGAGGTTAAGAGCTACCTGGCAGAGTTGGACCAGGGTGTCATGTAAGCCAAGGTATCAACAAGGTAAAGACAAATAAATGTAGCCAAAATTTGTAAATTCTAAATTTTGGAATATACAAAATAAATATATCATATCGATATACTATGATTAAAAAGAAAGGGTATGACTTTTTTGTTTGTTAAATGTCAACATTTCCTTGTTCTACAATACTCCAGTCCTCACACCTCAGGAAGTTCAAAAAGTACCTTTTAAGATCACAATTTAAATTTATTAGAGCCTTACTAAATATGTACTGACAGAAGAAAACGCATCATTACTTCAAATGGTGTAGGTTTTGAATGAAACAATCCAGTAGGCTACTTCAATATGTGGCTTTGGGTTGAACAAATAGTACGAAAGCTAAGTTAATAAGGACAACAACCCTTACTTCATTGCAAAATATTTCTGAAGGCAAGTACAACGAACAGAAAGTACAGAAGATAACGAACTGAAACACAAATTATGATCGCATATGGTGATAAACAGCAGTACTCATGAAGAGGCTTGTGTCTTGTTCAATGAAATGCATCCAGAAAGAAGTATTACTTATTCTTCTGTAAGCAACATTTACAAAAAAAAAAAAAAAAAAAAAAAAAAAAATCAATGAATCTGGAAGTGTTAAAAATAAGGCAAAATGTGGGAAGCCAAAACGAGTTACAGGTAGTGATAGAGCTCTTGATGTTTTATTATCAGTCAAAGAAACCTCACATTTATGTACTCGAATGCTTGGAATGAACCACAGTATCAGTAAAAAATCCAAATGCAACTTAATGCAGGCAGTCAAATGGCACCCATACTAGCTACAGCTGTTGCAAGAACTCAGTGAAGATGACTTGGACAGACGTACTCAGTTTGCTGAAACTTTAAATTACATGCTCGATCTGAACCCTAACAGCCTGAATAGAATTGTGTTCTCTAATGCAGCTACTTTCAGCCTAAATCGCAATGTAAATCGTCACAACTGTCACTATTGGGCTAAAGAGCATCTCCATTGGATGACTGAAAAACATAAACAACGCCCACAAAAGCTAAATGTGTGGGCTGGTACAATAAATGGCGGATTGTTAAACACATTATACATTGATGGCAACTTAAATTCTAAAGCGTATTTAGGCCTTCTACAAAGTAAAATAATTACTGCCTGTACAGCTTTAATCCCTGGAGAAGCAGCCGGAATTCAAAATATCTTATTTTAGCAGGATGGTAAATTACCTAAACCATGTATTTCCAGGAAGATGTATGTCTTCCTATATTCCCAGGAAATATTAAATGGTCGCCGAGATCTCCGGACCTGAACCCCTTAGACATTTTCTTGTGGGGGTATTTGATGTGGATGGCTTACAATAACCGACCAAGAGATCCTCAGGAGTTAAAGTAAAGAATTGGGCAAGAAATGCATTTGATCAGGCAAACAGAGTTGCTGGAAACATCAGCTAATTTCAACGACAGACTTCGGCACTGTTTGGCTGTAAATTGAGACCATTTTGAGAAGCTCCTGGAGTGAAACCTTCAAATGTTGCAACAGCACGACTAATGTTGTGGTGAATGTGTTTTCTTGATTTAAATTTCATGCATAGTAATGCGTGCTAATGTATTTAAATTACACTTCAGAAAAGCATCTATCTGTACGTTCCGAGAGCAGAGGACCAAAAGTACGAGAAGAGTAGTGTCATTAAAAAATAAGTCACGTCCTGTACACAATCATAGAAATATAAAAACATGTAGATATCTTCCAGTTTATCTGAAACATATCACTTGCAAGGTGACTCCTTCGTCGTCTGCCTCGTCAGTAAAAAATTGAGAATATTGATGTCCGCGGCTGCTCTTGGAGTTACCCTAAAGCTCACGAATATAGGATCTGTAGCAAGGAGGATCTCTTGATTCAGTGTGTTTTGGGTGGATCATGATGCCGTCTCTGTTAGACATAACATTGGAATAATAACAGCGAAAGTCATATTAAATGCATAATTAAGGGTGGATAGATACTGAAAAATGAATTAAGCTAAGTTATAACAAATATAGAGGATAATGATTAAGTATACAAGTGCAGAAACTAAATAGGCAATCCCAATACATTTATTTTATTGCAAGCATGTGAACCCAACGTGTAAAGAAAGCCGGAAAAATGAGCACTTACCATCACAGGAATTTTCCTTGTGTTGAGCTGACAAAGGTAGCATTGTTCGAGAATCGCTTGAAGGCTAGACCCTAGTTGCCTGCCGATGCATTGGTCTGCAAATGAGAGATGTGGTCTGCGTGATGAAAGAATGGACACCGGGGATTTAAGATACACATTTCAAACGTGTATATGCATTAATTACCTAGACCGTGGGGAAGTGAAAGTTGCGTGGAATACATGCCTCAGAAACTAGAAATTGCGATGAAATTTAAGAGTAGGGATGAAACATGACCTATAAGGAACGAGTAACGAGTCACGTGAGCTCTAAAGTGGCCAAAATTCGGCGAAAGGAAGGAGAAATTTTATGCAATGGTGACGTTTGATGTTTGCTAGGAAAAACGTTCTGTTCTGGCGAGTGAAAGGAACAACACGTACTAGTTGGTTATCAAACACACTCTGTAGTGGCGATTGAAGGGGGCAACAAGTACCAAAAGTTCAGGTCGTGGTGTCTTTTATGTGACAATACGTCTACATTGTCAGGACGCACCCACTCCCTGAAACTCAAAAGAGAGAATCCATGCAGACCTATCCTGAGATAAACCCCGACCTGTTGTAAACTTCCCAACCGTAGTCCTCACCCGTCACATATCCCAATCATATGAGGTGTTGAGTGCGGGAGGGCTCAACGAGGTACTTAACGGGCAAGTACCGCTTCAATCAATTAGGGTACTTGGAAAGAAACAGTTTTATTCTCTTATGACAATTGGTTATACTTCTATTACTCGAAATACATATTGATTAGACGAACTCTGAATGGTTGGGTTCATGCTCGCGTGGTTGCTTCTCCCGTATACTATAACATGAATCTTCGGTTTGGCACCCAGCGGCCAACTAACTTAGGATAGATATTTCTTCCTCTGATAGGTCATACGACTCTTGGCTTTCCCCTTCAGCTTATTATTTTTAATTAGTTGGTTGATAGAACGCATATGGCGTCTCTTTTACGGGAACAACCTCTCTCCCCTCTGTCTGGACCTCACACGATTTCTCCTGTCAAAACTAGGCTAGAAAGTAAACATCGGTTGCCACTCTTAAAATTTATGGTTGCGTCCGCCCTACCTAGGGGGAGGAAAATGACCTCTTCAGAGTTCGTAACAAACTTGACAATTCACACAAGGGTTAAAAAAACCACTTAATTACTCAACTCTAGGAAGAGAGTACCGTTTCATACTTAACAACATTACATAAAAAAAATTATACAAGCATTATTCTATGCTTTTTATTCACCGCTTTTATCACATGCCTTTGGAAATATTAATGGCCTTAACAGATCTTTTCAGTACACCACAAGTAATATTGATAAGGCCCAAGCAACGCATAGTTTTTGGTCAGCCAAGTCCGGAGTAGCTTTAATTAAAGACCTTAAATTCCATAGTATCTAAGTGCTCGTAAAACAGATCAGACCCTTATCAAAACTCGCTAAGAATAAACTGTAACTACGTGCACATATTTGTGTGTGTGTTTGTGAATGCCTTACATATCATGCATTTTCGCTACTGAACTCAAGCCTCTTCACAATGCACTTATTTATGTTTTAAACATTAGGTTAATACTTTGCTACAAACAGGCACTCCTCATCTAATCGCAATACATTTCTACGTATTATGGCGCACTAAATCAAACTCGGAGTAGGAAGCAAAAGTAACATGAATTGATGGGTTAACTAACAACGTAAATTTCCGTTAATGCATTTGAGGTTGATCGTAATTTTTCATGAAAATGTATCACGACTGCCTGGAAAGTTGTTCTCTCGCATTCGTTGCAGCTATACTAATTCTCTCCAATCCTTTGTATGTAGCCTTATCAGTGTCATTTGCATGCTGTCATAAACTGTGAAATATTATTATAGGTAGAAGTGTAAAACTATTTTAATCGCACTTTTATGGTCTCATTATTTCCTTTGGATCCTTTTGTTTTCTTTTTCTTTATGTGACTGTAGTAAGACCATATGTAGTTTCCATATTAGCTTCCCAAGCAGTACTAACCTAATTGTTTTCTTTGTCTCACTATTCTCATATAGCCTGGTTCTGTGTATAGCGATATATCGTGCTCTACCTAGAGGCGGTCGGGCCCGTAGTGAACTACGTCGAGCTCTTCCTGAATGAAGTTGACACCTCGAATCTGGTAGACAGAAGCTTATAGTTGTCCTTAGACTCCTTTGCTCGCCACCGTAAAGTCGTCGTCAGTGGTTGCTGTGTTTAGCGTCACAGTAACCAGCGTCAATAAATTGTGATGTGAAGCGCAGAGGCAGTAGCACTGCGTAGTCGAACTAGATATATTTATAGTCTTCCGTATATATTACTCATTGCGCTAACTCTCAGTGGAGCGACTGTTAAATACTGCACTTTGTCTCGGTGCATGGTGCGGGAGTGTACTTGTTAGGTGGCGCTGAATACGCGTCCGTCCTACGTAGATCAGAGGAACCAAGTGTTCTTACTAGAAAAACCTACTTTCCGCCATCACTTTTAAGTGATGGAGTTTGGAGTTTGCAAAATCACATGAACGAAAATCAATTTCCCATTGTCTGGTACCTATCCCCACTTACGATCAGAGTTCAGAATTTCCAGTTTCGGAACTAATATCAGAGAAGCTTTCTCTAACGGTCCGCATGCGTTCTGCGCGTCGGTCAAAATCTTAAAGCCTGTTGTCAGAAGCACGCATGGGATTAACAATGGATTAGTATGCGATTGTGTGGCACCAAATTTTCCTTTAGAGTAAAACAGACACTAGAATTGGGTTGTTTGTTTAGAGGGATTGCAAAGTGAGTTTACTGACCTTCGCAGAGTGGCCTTGTCGCTGTGGCCGTCTCTGGAGTATATGTTAGCATTATGGCATATATCTATTCTGGTATACTTCATTTATTTATATTTATTCGTTTGTTTATGTTAATGTCTTTCTCAGTGTTCCTAGGTGATGGGCTGTGCCAACCTGATTTCGATTTACTATGCATGTTAAATTTATACTTTCGATATAAGAATTTGCTTCCGATATCTACTTCTTAATATCTCCCTACTAGACTGAAGATATTATGGTAGTAAGTTAACTTTATGATTGACCTCAATCGATTAAGTTCTTGTTCGAAAGTAACTTGTGATCGTGAAGACGGCACTGGTATGTTGTACTGATTATTCATTTTGATATTTCAACAAACTAATAATTAGCAACTAAGTGTATTATATTGCGATGGAATAATTCTCATGTACAGTATGAAATGTTCTTGATCCATCAAATGTATATTTAACTGACATGGTTAAAAATATCTATATTAAGAGTGTATAGAAGCAAAAGTTTAATTTCTTTATATTTGGCAACACCGCTATTGAGTAAATCATCAGCGAATATTCTGAAATTCTGATGAAGTAAGAAATTTTCGTTGCTTTCAGTTCATTCATAGGCATTGACGTCACCATCAGCAATCCAGGGGCTTAGCTATGTTTATATAAGAAGGCTGAACTTCATCATTTCGATCTTAATTTCTGGATAAATTCTTAGACTTGAGAGAGAGAGAGAGAGAGAGAGAGAGAGAGAGAGAGAGAGAGAGAGAGAGAGAGAGAGAGAGAGAGAGAGAGAGAGAGAGAGAGAGAGAGAGAGAGAGAGAGAGAGAGAGAGAGAGAGAGAGAGAGAGAGAGAGAGAGAGAGAGAGAGAGAGAGAGAGAGAGAGAGAGAGAGAGAGAGAGAGAGAGAGAGAGAGAGAGAGAGAGAGAGACAGACAGAGACAGAGAATAATACAGAAAATTTGTTCTGAAAGGTTACACGCTTTCGGCTCTGAGGCGATAGCTGTTTTGCTCTGAGCCACCAACAAGTTTGGCAGTTTCTTCTTATCCATTTCATTATTTGCTGCATTCGTCTTGTAGAATATTCTATAAACGCTTGGTGTACCAAAAGCTTTCTATCTATGCATATGTTAAGTCTATGAAGAGATATCGCAAAGAGAGGAAGAAAGGTGCTGGAATTTTGCTCGTATGTTCAGCTTTTCCTCGACAATAGTTCAAGTTGTCATTCTTATACCGCAGTATAGTATTGTGTTTACTTCAGATTGCTATAGAACAATGTTTTCAAATGCCCTTGAATTCTGTAGTGGTTTTTGTCGAAGGCAATAAAAAGCTGGAAGTAACCATCCTTTGTCCAGATCTGTTTGCTGATTAACAGTTGCATTTTGGAATAAGGTGCTTTAAGACATCTAAAGTCCTGACGGTTTAGAGCTGATACTGTTTCCCTGTTTCACCATAAACTCTACAGGTTTACAGTTACCCAGTGAAGGTATACTGAAAATACAAGCGTTATTTCATATGTATGTATGGCAGTTTCATGAAATGATTTAAATGTATATTATATATATTACATTTTTGCAGGTTAATACATAAGTCAAAACCGACGTGACAGCTTACTGAGGTTTACCATCATTTTTATTTGAACAAGAATTGTTGCTCCAGTGTTTTTCTTTTCTCTTTCTTACGGGACCTAAACGGCGAATTTTCCCTTCACGAGACCGTCAATTAACGGCTCTAGTTACTTACATGGATATCCTTTCATTCTATATACACCTAATGTATTAATAGTAATAGATTTTATTTCTTTTAAAATGTCAAATTAGCCTTCTTTCCGGTCAAAACCTGCCCTAGGCATTTCCGAAAAAAATAATTAATGAGCTATGAGTTTTAAGTATGTGCTTCTTATGTAACACCTTATATGAGATTTGGGATATAACTGAGGTAGTTTCAAATCTATGTATAACTGTGTTACATTATGATTTCTTATGACTTATAGTTAAATCTTCCACACACTTCTGACACATTTTTATAATGGATCAATGAGTACTTGCACACACATGTGTGCATCGCTTGTAAATACACCTCCTTGATTACTCTAAAAACTATTAATTTGCTATTTCACTAACAGATGTAGTCATTTTATGGATAGAGTAAAAAAAATCAATGCCATGGCCTGGATTTGAACCACGGATATCCTGGTTTCCGTCCAGTCGCTCTAATCCATTGAGCTACCATGACCAACGTGCCGTCCTGACATTAAATTCTCCAGTTGACTCCTATATTCACGGTAAACCACTAGGGGCTCTCGTATCCGAGATGCAAAATTTGTGGCGACTTACTATCGTAAGTCCATACAAAACCTTAGCCTTTGTACGGCTAGTGTGAAGAAATGCTTAATTTCCACCAATTAACTTAAATAATAATAGTTTCATTGTGAAGCCTGGGGTTTCATAGTAAGTCGCCAGAAACGGTGTATCTCGGATACGAGAGCCCCTAGTAGTTTACCAGGAATATATGAGTCAACTGGAGAATTTAATGTCAGGACGGCACGTTGGTCATGGTAGCTCAATGGGTTAGAGCGACTGGACAGAAACCAGGAGCTCCGTGATTAAAATCCCGGCCATGGCATTGAATTTTTCATGTTGACTCTATCTTTACAAAACCTTAGCCTGTCTACGTCTAAGGTGAAGAAATGATTAATTTCCACCAAATTAACCTTAAGAAAAACAGAAGTAGTCATTGGTTGAAGTTCTTGGAATAATCGTTAAGGTGTTTTGAAGATTAAAGATCGTTTTCTAATGCTTAGTTTTAATGTATTCCAAATATGCAGTTCATATTTTGACCAAATAATGTTTATAACTCTTGATACCTATATTAAAAATTGTAAATAAACTTAAAAAGCAGATTCCTAATTGAAAATAAAATTTTGATATCTGATATCATGGATATAAAAATTAGTCTTAACCCATGATGTGTTTGTCATTATATGTTATTTTTACCTAGAAATAAAGTTTTACAGATAGAGAAAAGTACACTGAAACTTATTATAGAAGCTGCATCCAAAATTATATATTTAGAATGAAATAATCTATACGGTTTATCAAAACATTTTGAATCCCTTACAGGAATTGGTATAATAAATGTGTTTTGAATATCTGGTAAATAATATATGAAATGCATAGGGATATTTATGGGAAGTGCTAGTTAATCTCAAATATTGGCACGCAATAACAATGGAAAATTGAAGAGATTCATAACACTATTGTAAAATGTTTGTTGATACTAATACCTCTCTTCTCCAATAGTGAAATATCGAAAGGTTTGAGTACTTATAATATCACATCTAGTTCATCCACAAATAACTCTTGAAATTCTAAAATTTAATAGATTATATCCCATTTTGTAAGTAACCTATCTTCTAACTCAATATATTTCTATTTTCAGAAATTAAAGTTCAAACGCCCATGCCCATTGGTTCAACGGAAAATCAAGTAGCAACAGTATCAGGTAAGATACTTTTCACTATGTGATTGGTTGTTAAGAGGTGATACTTATGGGTTTATACTGGAATTTATAATTGGCTGCCACATAAAGCTGCACTCAATAATACCATTTATCTAAGCAGTATATATAACTGGAAGAACGTAGTGGATGCAAAGAGTCTGAAATTTGCTAACAAGAGAGTGTGTGTTCTTATCTTGTAGTACGGCTACAGTCTCTAAATTATATTATATAAATATGGTTTCGATTCCCAACATGACACGTGTGGGTTGCACATGTTTGCTCTAATGGATGTTCAAACATACCGCACCTACCTGTCGCACAACCCAATTATTACCAGGGAGCTCCAACCATCGATTTGTATTAGAGTGGATCGGGGGGAAATGCCATACTTGAGGTTTTAGGGATCAAAAGTTGAGTTTAATTGAGAGTTTAAGCTCAGCACTAACCTGGTATTCACTGAGTAGCCTTGTCTACATATGTGCAAGTTTGTGTTACGTTATTATTGTTAATTAAGTGTGTTTTGATTTCTTTAATCAAAAGTGTAGTTTAGGCGTCTCAACCCGAGCATCCGGGCGAGATGGCAATCATATCGAAAGTAAAATGGAGTACTGTATTTGTGTATTTGTGATACAAATACATACTTCAGAAAGAATATGTATTAGTATTATAAAGAATAAAGTACTAAAGAAAGGTAATAATGGATGTAAGAATAAACAAATGACATGATTACATGCAAATGAAATCAAAGTTCTTCTGCAGAGTTGTTGCACACGTTTTCTTCTTCTGTACAGGTTTCAGGCAAATATCTACTGCAAACGACACACTGAATCCAGTTTTATCCTAGTAACTGAAAGCACGCTCAATACAATAATCACTGTCTTTTTCTGACCTGTTTGGTCCTCTAATATTTGACTCACTTGCTGAGGATTTCCCCTTGTTTAATTCACTCCGATCTAATTTTGACCTCTTCTATGCGCTTTTGTTCTGTGAGAACTTTAGCATGTTTCTTCTTGCGATTAGATTTCAGTAGATCCAATATAGGCACAGAAGTAAGTTCTTCAAATGATGTGGTTCATTCTGAATAATCTGCAGTTCAGATCCCTCTTCATTTTCTAAGAGAACAGCCAAACGTCGTTTTAGAGTTCTATATGGAATGCTATATTCTTGGGAAGCTTTAAAACAATTCACTCCGCCAGTCCTCACACATTGCAGAGCCATCTGTAGACATTTTTTAGGCCACTGACATATAGCTGAAGTTCTAAAATACACTTGAGGCATCTCCTACGAAAAGAAAATGCGTATAAGTGAGAAATAAAGGTAGGCATGTCACCCTGAAAAAACAGTGCCATCTCTCCCAAGAATCGGGGTGAGATACCACTTTTGATGACTGCCACAATACGGTCGCTGCATAGCAACAGAGGATGGTTAACTATACCACAACATACCTACTATGAATAGCATTCGGGAAATTTCGCTCTGCTACTTTATTCATGCTCTTGCACATACTTTAAAATAACTGTGCACCATTAACCTGGCATCTACTTTTAGACCTTACCTATATTTGTTGGTTTAAAACTGATGAAACACCTAATTCAGTGAAACACGCATTTGCCTTCACGTCACATTACTACTAACGAGTGCCGTACAGTTTGGAGTCACGATCTGTTTTCAGCCATCGGAACTATAAGCTTATAAACTTTAGGCATTTCACTCCGATAGGCATCTCCCCTGGATTCACTCTAACTAGACCATACATAAAACGTACTCAATATATTGTGTATGCAAGTGAGATGAGTGTACCCGCAAACTAACTAGAGCAGCTTAATCAAATTACTGGTCTCTATGGTAAGAAAGAAACGAGTGGGAAAATAATCCCAGAAACCGTATTAAACCACAACAGCTTTGCAACTGCACACAGTTTTGAAAGGTTATAATAAACACTAAATCTTAATGTGATATATATCTTAGTCAGCTAATACTAAACATACTTGCCTTTATTCTCATCCAGGCTATTCACATTTTACAATATTAGTTTTGTTAACAGCAAAAGGTTACCCTTTAACCTTCAACAATTTCTCAGTGAGAAAATTGCTCCATCGTCATCTTTCCTATCATCCATCTCGCCTCACTTCCTTCACCTTCACACCAGGCATTGGGCATATCAACTATCCTGGTTCTCTATCGGATTCAAAGGTTCGGTTCCTCAGGTCCGACCTTAAAAGCGATAGAGGAACAAAAATCCCGTAACACTGCGATAGTGGTACAACTAGGTAAGTAAAAGAAGAACAAGAAGAAGAGGAAGAAGAAGAAATTTAACCACATTGTGTAGTTTAAAGAGTAAAAGGAAGCTTCAAAATTGTTACTAAAGCATGGAACATCTGTTATTATAATAGTTTATTTTTAATGGCTCCTTATATAATGAACATTATAAGTACCATTTACGTACCTTTAATTAATCTTACAAAGTTCTATTAGAGGAAATCGTTTACAGCACTAATGACGCAAACCTTTATCGATTCATAGTGTTGACAAAACCTAATTGGGACTTATAAGAATGGTATATTATTATTAAATATTACGATAGTAAAATACTGGCTACATGCTTACAGAAAAGTGTAACAATTTACCCAAATATGAATTTTTCTGAAATCACCTCAGCAACAGACGATTATGACATTTATGCACACTAATATTGACTTTGCTTGTGGTATCATTAATATATTTAGCTCTAAAGAATCAGTGTCAGTTACTTTCTATTGAATATTTTATTGCTTACCAACTTAATATGTTAAGAGCTAAAATACCTTATGGCTTCATTTGACTATAAAATATGTATAGCATAAATTTTAAAATACATTAGATATTCTTCAATCGGAAATAACATATATATGTACATTTTTATTCTCTGTTAGCTCTGTAGGATGTCCAGCAGTGAGAACTCCTATGGTTCGGATCCATTTTGCAATAAAATAAATTTCATTCTCTTGTTTTTAGTTCTTTTTTCGATATAGCTTAACCGGTATGCGGACCACCCTCCTGCGCTGTTTATCCGATTTCCAGGGAATTTTTTTTGAAAAGGAAGTTCATTAATCAACTGTTTTTAATATAAATATAATTGCCTTTTAATTCAAATATAACTTGTCCGTTCAATTTACATACGTAATCTTACATAAACATTTCAGTTCATGGTAATTATTTTTTCTTTCTGCACTATCCGCGTATAGGACAAGATTTCGAAAGTTAGAGACAAACTGAAACATCCAATGAAATAATTGTGATTTGAATTGCGGATCTCCCTGCCTCATTTCGGCTGCTCTTAACCATTGAGCTACCATGGCAACGTGCCAGTATGACGCAAAATTCTCCAAATGACTCGCATTTTTACCGGTAAATCACTAGGACTTCCTATATACGCATGGCAACTACCTTAATGGCGACTTACAATATGTATTTAAGTACCGAGCTTTATTGCTCAGACCACAATTAGGACTGTGGAATTGAACTTTTCAGTTTGTCTGTACCCCTCCATTTCACTTCAGTTGCAAAAATGACCTAGAAACTGTATTTTAAATATACAATTTTAAAAACAATTTTTGTGCTTTAGCACAATTTAGAAAACTTGGACAAAGCCTGCTATGCCAAATGAATTAGTATCTGTATTTTGGAATCAAAATGCAAATGTGTTATAAGAAAATTCTGTAAACCTAAATCTTCTGACTGTTGATTTCACAAAAGAAACTTTCAACAACTCTATTTTAATATTTATAAATACATTTATACATTTCACACACATTTCTATAACCATTTTTCCCTTACATCTATGCTTGCCGAGGGCGATTTCAACCGTGGCTCGCATTCTGGAGGCTTGAGCCGACCAATCTGACCAATGGATTTCTCGAGAAGGGGGGGGGGGTTCCCGAGACGCCAGTCGAATGCTGGGTAGGCTAATTACATCCTTCGAATTTCCTGTCCCTCCAATTGATCTCCATTATCATTTTACATCATCTCTCATTTGGTGATCTCTTTCAGGGTAGAAGTTTTGGCGGAGCATGGTAGGGTGATAGGTTCTGTGTGAACCACCTCCTCCTCCGGGAGGTCGGTTGTCAGTCTCTGAACCGGTTGCTCGGACCACTTCCGAACCACAGTAGGGGGAATGTGCGTTACCCTGGTCTAACGGGGGAGTTCCATCTAAGTAAAATGAAGGGACGCTGCGCTCTGCACTATCGGGCTCCTTGGGTTGGCTACCCTCTTTCTCCTCTCGCATCTTCCTTCCTCCCTGGGTCACTCCATTTGTGGGCAAAGTTACAATAGATCTAGGCTGGACGCAGCGCCAAATCCCCTCCTAATTCTACTTCTATCATAGCATATTCAGCATTAAAACATTAAGTTTATAGGCAATAATATATTCACCGACAGTAAATAACTGACATTTATTTTTATAGAGCAATATCACTAATAATAGCACAAGTGAACTCAATCTTAGTGTACATGGATGTCATATTCGTCTGTACCTGAGGTGAAAACACTTCAGAGAAATTCACATTTCGAGAAATTGTTGTACTTTTCTATAAACATGTAGTCAGTATTTCACTAGCGTAATATTGTAAAATCGCATGGCTTCATTTGGCTGTAAAATGCACACATTTTCAGGTACATTAAATAGTCTTCATTCGGAAATAAATACAGTTAAAATACAGTTTATATAAGTTTTCCAATAATTATGAACTGTCTCTGGAATTTTCGTGTTTAAGAGACTATCTTCATAATTATGTTAACCATAATTGTGTACTCATATATATCTATTTGTCATGAAGTTTTAGGACAAAATAAATTTCAGAAAATCTACAAGCAGGATTTAAGTAGCAAGTTTTCTGATTTTAGAATGATACTGCAATAACATGGATTACACAACACTATTATTAATATATCCGATTTAATGTTCGTCCTACAAATGCTGGGTAAAACATAAGAAGCCATGATTATTGATCTAGTTCATCTAAAGTAATTAAATTTGTTACCTATAATGCCAAATAATATCATTAAAAATGCTAAAATATGTGATGTACAGAGCAGTGTAAATTAAAATGTCACGTACTTATATGACAATTACATACATGTTAAATATTTTACTGAGACGCTTTATATCTTTTGTTTATCTACATACATGTTAATTATTTTACTGAGACACTTTGTGTTTTTTGTTTATCAAGTCCCAGCACTCGAGGTGACTGCAGCTAGAGGCCTCAGTGACGTTGGATTTATGGAGAAGAAACAACTTATTACCACCATAGGTAAGTTATACACAATAACTTTAATATACTAGGGTGGGTCAAACAGAAATGCCTCCTAAATTTTCCCTTAAATAATTAAATTAGGTGAAAACTTTGAATTTGTCGCAAGTCCTCAAACCTTCTTCTCCAATCCCCTGCAGTAGTAACTTCCTAAGTCAACAGGTGGCTGCACTGGATCCTCTTTTAAACTGGCCGACATCGACATTCGTATTAGACAGTGTTCTGTGATTGAATTTTTGACTGCATTCACGAAAGGCTAAAAATTGTGTATGGTGATGCAACGGTGGATGTCAGCACTGTTAGACGATGGGTTCGTCGCTGTAACGAAGCTGAAGGACAAACACCATTGGCAGATGAAAAGCAAAGCGGCAGACCGGTGACTGCAGTGACTCCATGCAACATTCAGCAAGTCGATGACTTCATTCGTGGTAATTGCGGGGTAACAACAGGTGAGTTGTGTCGCATTACCTCCCTCAGTAAAGGCAGTGTGATGGCGATTATTCAACAACTGGGTTACTCAAAAGTTAGTTCACGTTGGGTACCAAGAATGTTAACCTTCCAAAACAAAGAAACAAGGGAAACAATAGCTACCGAACTCTTGCAGCGTTTCAATTTGGAGGGAGAGGAGTTTCTGGAAAAAATTGTTACTGGAGACAAAACGTGGGTTCATTTTTTTTAACCTGAATCAAAGAGGCAGTCAATGGAATGGCATCACACAACGTCACCGAAGAAAAAAGTAAATTCAAAACTCAGCGGTCGGCAGGGAATGTTATGGCGACAGTGTTTTGGGATGCAGAGGGTGTACTTATGATTGTTTTTTTTTTTTGTTTTTTTTTTTAGCAGGGATGCACAATGAATTATGTTCAATACGTCAGAACACTCAAAAAGCTGAAAGCACATCTTCGCCGAGTTCGCCCAACAAAAACTATGGCGGTAATTCTTCTTTTGCAGGACAGTGCAAGACCACACACCAGCCGTTACACCACTGTAGAAATTGAGAAATTGGGATGGCAAGTCTTACCTCACCCCGCATACAGCAATGACCTGGCACCATCAGTCTTCCATCTGTTCGGGCCACTAAAGAAAGCTCATCGTGGTATTAAGTTTGAAGATGAGGGGGCTGTGAAAACGTCCGTGCGTCAATGACTTAGGAAGCAAGGCCGTGTGTTTTACCACACTGGAATATATGCCCTAGTTAAAAGGTGGACCTAAACTGTGGAAAAGGACGGAGATTATATTGAAAGGCGTCAATGTGGTAGTTTTCAAGTTATCTAAATTGGATTCAGTTTTCTTGGCAATTAAAGAGAAAAAAGTAGGCGGCATTACTTTTTGACTTGCCCTCGTACAAATATAATAACTTTTAAGGAAAACTTCACTTATCTTAAGAAAATGATAATTCTTATTTCTAACTGAAATACATTTCACGAACTCTTGTACGTATCTTCAGTCAAAAAAAAAAAAAAAAAAAAAAAAAAAAAAAAAAGCAACAACAGTAGAAAACAAATTCGTCGTTAAGGAAGTTACCATGTTATAATGTTTCTTTCAGTATTACCAAATCTAAAAACGATACACACTTAAGAACATAATAATCTGCTCGTATTTCAAAATTCACCACGCGATGTTCATTTTTTAATTTTTTAATCAATTTAAATAAATATCTTTTCCCAAACCAATAAATCTATCGGGACATGCAATTGTTTTACTCTCCTCATCTAAATTCCATATTCTGAGCCAATATTTCAGTATTTTTTCCATCATCTTACTTTTGTAACCTAATATATCTAATTCCATTCAAGCAGCCTTATTCGATAAAGACCTAGGTAAACCTAAACAAGTCTGCAAAATATTATATTTAGAACATTTAATGTCCCCTATATTTCTAATCCATATAACATTCTGCTTTCTACTATTGAAACAAACACCCTTTCTAACCATTTTATTGTATATGTGGTATTTCATTAATAAGTGATTTAAATAGCACTTGTAGGCACAAAGGCAATCTGCCAATACTTTCCTTTATTGGTGTCCCCATGAAAATTTATAAAAGAAGTAGAGAAAATCTATCAAGGGGTGGAGTTTTTCATAAGATGGGAAAAATTTAATTATGGAGATGACAGAACCAAAAATAGGCCTAAGACTGGGATGCAAAATGAGTCCAATTTTATTTAATTTATTTATAGGTGAGATAATAGTCAACATTGAAGAAGGAAATCAGCACTGCCCGGTAATAGAAAACAAAGAAATTTCTGGATTGTTATATGCGGGTGACTTAATAGTAGGATCTATAACGGTAATAGTATTGCAGAAGGCAATAAATGAAATCCAGAAATTCTGTGAAGAGTGATGAATAAAAACAAAAATAAATAAGTCCAAATTTATGGTCTTCAAGAAGGAAGTTCAACTAAAAATGAAATGTGGGTACTAAATGGCAAAAGGGTAGAAGTGGCCAATGAAGTTTAATACTTATGAGTAAGGTTGAATAACAATGGAAAGTGGGGAGCACGCAGGAGAAAAATTGAAGCAAATGGAAGGGCGAAAATGAATGGAATAGGAATATGCAAATATAAGCTAGAAATGACAACCAAGTGGTTAGAAAGAATGTATCAAACACTAGTTGAATCCAAAATTTTGTTTGCAGTGGAGACCTGGTGGGCACAGGGGTAAACAAAACGGTGGACCAAAACTACAAAAGGTTTTGTAAAGAGCTACTAGGCTTACCAAGATCAGCACCTAGGGAAGTAGCTTTAGTAGAACTAGGAAAGCCAAGGAGAAATAGAATGATAATGGAAATAATCTTCGTATAGATGTTTGGCCGAAGAAGAAGGGGAAATTATGAAATTATGTATGAGGGCAGCAAGAAAGATTAGCGCGCTCAAATAGTTGGTGGGCAGAGATAGGAATTGTGGAAAAAATAGGTATGGATGATATATGGAGATTAGAGGAAAGGAATACAAGCGATGTAGAAGATATAGAGAGACAGGAAATATAGGGAAGTCTAGAAAATATGAAATAATTACAATTTTACAAACAAATAAAAAGAAATTGGGGACGAGAAACATATGTAGATTACTGCAATAGGCCAGAGAGAGAAGGGTAGCTTGGATGAGAACAGGAACAATATTTCTAAGAAAATGAAAATGGAATGTGTAGTGTTTAACGCCCGCTTTTACTACATACGGCATAGCAGGCGGTGACACTGATGATACATGAGATGAAGATGGAGCACCGGTGGAATGAGATGGCGGGGGAAACCGGAGGTCCCGGAGAAAACCCGCCCCAGCGCCGTGTTGTCCACCACAAATCTCACTTTGCGGTCACCTGGGATCGAACCCGGGCCAACTTGGTTAGAGCCAAGCGGTCTAACCACTGAGCCACGGCGCGGCCTATGTTTCTAAGAGGGATAAGAGATAGGGAAAAGGGAATTTGTGAGTTGTGCGGGGAAAAGAAAGAATAGAACACTATGTAGCAGAATGCGAGGAGGTTGCAATGTGAAAAAAAAAAGGTTTGGGAAGAAAAATGGGAGAATGTAGAGAAGAAGAAAGAACTATAAAATGTTAACGGGCAGGGAGGAAAAGAAGGTAAGAAATATTGGTGAGTTCTTGCAGAAAGTAAAAGAAAAATGGGCCAGAAAGGTAAAGAATATAAGAAAGGAAGATGTGGGGGAAGAATGGCACTAATTGAGTAACAAGGAGGTAAGGAGGTTAAGAGCTACCTGGCAGAGCAGAACACCAGGGTGTCATATAAACCAGGTAGCAACAAGGTAACGACAAGTAAATCTAGCCAAAAGTTGTTAATTGTAAAATTTTGGAGTATGCACAATATCAGATTATTAGATAATCTTACTCCTAGGTAATCGGTTTTCTTTATCAGCTCAATTTTTGAACCTTTGCACCACAATTTTTCTTCTCTTTTTAATTTGTAACATTTTATTTACCACAATGATCTTCGAATTAATTGTATTTATCTTCGAACCCCATTCTTTCCAACACCTGCCTTTTGCGTCCAAGGATTTTTTAAGTCTATGCTTGTTATGGAACCTGTTACTAAATCATGTGCAAGGAGCATACGTGACCCACCTCGTTAACGTAGATGGTTGCGTTTCTGTCTCAAGTTCAAGAGACCCCGAATTGAAACCTCAGTCAGGGTGAGTTATCTGGATAAGGCTTTTTCAGCGGTTTTCCCTTGTCGTGAAAGACGAATGTCGGCTAACTGTAAGCTCCATGGACCCCGGACCCATTTGAGCATCATTTCAGCCATTCTTGCATCGTCCAATATGACTGTTGGAGAACGTATATTACACAAAAGGGTGCAGACGTTGCATCTCTCTGTTATTTAAAAGAATGTGTAACGTTTTTACATATTACTTCTATAATATCACCAATAAATTAAATAGCACTGGACTTAATTTGCAATCTTGTCTAAGTCCTACGTTATTTGAAATTTTGCCTGTTATCATTCCTCTGTCATATTTTATACTAAATTCTTTTTCTAGGTAAATATTTTGGATTACTCTGATAATGTTCTTGCTTACTCTTTTTTCCTCAATTTACCGCAAAGTGCTTCCCTAGAAATTCGTTATGTTTATGTTAATTCATATGATATTTGCACACTATTACATGTTCACTATACATGAACACACACCGTCACATTTAATATTAATTGTGGTTCGTAATATTTATCTTGCGCCTTTGGCCATACAGTTGCAAGTTCCTGCTCTTTTTATCTTATGTCTCTCTTACTTTTCTGCATTCTTCTTTTGGTACTTGCATGCGTCAGTGATTTAGGGCTTGCCTTGTAAACTGTAAAATATAGCTCCCTGGCTCCTATGGTCTTATTTTTTATCCAAATGTCTCCTTCATGTCCCTTCGTTTTCTCAGGAAAATATATTTCTAAATGTTATGATCTGCGTTCATTCCATTCTTAGCCTCGTCCTGCATTTTTGTGTTGTTTATAGTGTACAAAAGTATAATCTCTCCCTTTATTTCTCGTTTGTTTAAAACCGGTTGCATAAATAATAAAATTCATCTATTCTTTCTAACATCGAAGTACTTTGCTTCGTTAAAGTTTTGTTGACACTCGGTACTTGGTTATAATGTATTGGTTATATTCAGTATCATGCATTAGTTATACTCTAGTTTTTGTTGGGCTTTAAACCACATTTGTTTAACAGGAGTTTTAACATTGAATTAACAAAATTTTAAACAGTGATGTCATGTATTAACACAGAATTTACTTACACACAGCCTTGAGGTCGTTGAAGGAGAGTCCTCCTCCGCAAAGGAGGGTCCTTCGACTCTTGCCATACCGGGACTAGGTCCCTTACTGGCATTATGAGGGCTTCATTTATATAAATGTTGGTGGGTTAATGGTGGTGATTAATTTAATGATTTCAGTGTTTGATTAAGGTAAACATGGAATGCAATGTAGGAATATGTAGGAGTTCTGAATTTTATGAAGGTCCTAGCACAAGTCTGGGTTTCTTATATGTTTCTCTAGGGTCGAGATCATATTCTCCAAGTCTTCGGATCAGGTTGTTGAAGCTGTTTGGGGGTTAGAAGAGAAACTATGGGACAGGTGAAGGATATAGTCAGATACTTTAGGGAAGGATAGGTGTGAATGGATATTGGTATTTGGGATATACCAGCAGGGCTGTGACTGTAGACCGAAAGTAACGGTTTTGGAGGACTTGGAGTTTGGAGAGGAGCGTTTTAGATGCAGTATCCCAGACTTAGCGGCGTAGGTAAAACTGGCTTTAGTACTTGTTTGTATAGCAGGAGCTTGTTACGAAGAGCCATAGGTGATTTGGGGTTGTATAGTAGATACATCATAGCCATTCTTCTACTGACTTTGTTAGCCTGAGCTGTTTTGTGAAGTTTCCATGTATGGCGCATGTCCAGAAGAACACCACGCTGTGTTGCCTGCGTTGACCAGGGTACATCTGCATCTCATAGACGTAGGTTGCGTACGTCCTGCAGTACTCGCCGTGTAAAGGTGATGGCTTGGGACTTAGTGGTCTTGAGTTTTAACCGCCAGGTCGCAAACCAGGCATACAGCATATTTGCAAATATCCGAGTCCGCTGCACTGCTATATCATGTCGCCTTGATGCTGCAGTTATGGTAGTATCATCAGCAAATATGTAGAGGTTGCAGTCTCTTAGGTTTGGAAGTGTGTTTATGTATGCAAGGAAAGCAGGGGCCCAAGGTGTATGAGGTAGGATGGGATGCTATATTGAATGAGGCGATGTAGGAGGCGTTCGGCCAGAAAGAATCTTAGGCTCGGGAAATGTCTAGGAAGAGGGCTGCAACGTAATGTCGATTGTTAAACCCTTTAACCACTTCGTCAACAAGGCAAAGTAGCTGATGTGTTGTGGAATGCTGCCTCAGGAAACCAAATTGCTCAGGACGTAGCACATGATGTTGATCCAGTGTGGTTTGGAGACGCTGTTGAACAGCTTTCTCAAAAGTTTGCTGATGGACGAAAACAGGCTGATAGGCCTATGACTACTTAGCATTTAGGGTCTTTTCCAGGCTTTGGGAGAGTTATTACCCTTGCATGTTTCCAGCCGTCTAGAATTTACTTAGCGGTCGAGATATGTTTCGGCCGACAGAGTGGAACCCGCCCAGAGGAAGTCTCAGTAACCTGAGATATCTTCCGAGTGATCAGTAAAGAACTTAATCAGTAACGTTCTTGTACGTACTGCAGTTCAATTGCCCTTATGGTGTGGTTTGTTTCAAAGCAAAGAGCATACATTACAATGCTATTCTTTCCTTGTGTAATTTTAATGTTTTCAATGTAAAATAGGTGTTTGTATGTATATAAAACCTGAAAGTCACATTAGAACAATGAAAACAGACTACGTGGAAGTATTTTAGACATTATCCCCAAAATTTAAGTGCTAAACTGAGAATGGGTTAACCACATAGGATCGTCAAGTTCTAGAATTTATAAGGTACAAATAATAATGTTAATGGAATAAAAACTTAAATTGTGGAAGCATTAAAGCATTGTTTATGAAAATTTCTAGATGGTTTGAACCGACCTAAGCCCTTTCACTCCTAAGCAGAAGAGTAATATCAACATATTACAAATAAAATCAAAAGGTCATGTGCTTCACTAATATAACTTTATCTACGCTCACTTTCTTCTCGGGCAGCCAGCTAGGTGAAAAGATGATTAGATATCTACAATTCGGGAGTGTACATCTCTCCCATCATCAACATATTTATAAAATATTATAACCACAAATGAAATACTGGATATAAGACAACTATAAACAAAGACATAAAACTATCAAAATTCGCATTACTGAGCAAAAGACTGTTTTCAGTAAATTAAATGCCAGATCAGGAGATGGCATCAGTATAGAAAATTTTGCCAAAGAAACGTAACTTCTTCACTTGATTATCATGCTGTATTGATCTTTGCTTCTTAATTCGACGGATTTCCATTTAAAGCCGGTTTCCAAGAGCAGCTGAAATGAAATCCAGCATCACGACTGAGCGTGATCCTTTCAGAGGAAATCGCCAAAGCCTCCTTAATTCTCCGCTTCCAGTAACTGTTGCATTTTGCCAAGATGGTCGTCTCCCGATAATTTGTTCTATGGTCGTTATCGAAACAATGCTCTGCCAGCCCAGACTTCTCAGGTTACATTAAACAAATTCTCAGTTCATGTTCCAATATTCTAGTAGCGATGGTCCTTCCGGTTTGTCCTATATACGGTGTCCCACATTCACAGGGAATGCGGTACACTCCCGCAACTTGGAAGTCCAGTTTGTCTATCACTGGTCTCAACAGATGTTTAATCTTCGTAGGTGGCTTGTGGATGGTGCTGATGTTGTATTTGGCGAGAATTCTGCTGATCCTGCTGGATAGATTGCCGGTAAACGGGATGCAGGCTGTATTACAGGTTTCTCTTTCCTAGCTCTGGTGATCGAGGCTTCTACGTCATATTCGGAGTAGCCATTTGGACGGAAAGTGAGTCTCAGGTGCTGTAATTCTTGTTTTAAGTGACTGGGATCAGAGATAGACAAAGCCCCGTTGGCCAGGTATTGAGACCTACTAGTCGTTGAGACTTAATGATGGAAACCATGCGCGTTCAGATAAAGATCGGCGTGTAGGCTTGCGACATACAGCATGCCCAGTGTTCCGTTGCTATTTTGTGAAACAAAAATGTACAGGAATGGAAGAGTTCCATTCTTCTCTACTTCCATGGTCAACTGTATTTGAGTTCGGAGGCTGTTGAGATGCGCAAGAGAGCTAGGCAAAGTGTCTGATCCAAGTGGCCAAATTACTTGATAATCAAATTGGCTTGATAGTCAAGTTAAGTATTTACGTTTCTTTGACACAATTTTATATACTCACGCCATCTCCTAACCTGGCATTTAATATACTGGAAACAGCCTTTTGTTCAGTAATGCGAATTTTAATAGTGTTTTGTCTTTGTTTATAGTTGTGTTGTATCCAGTATTTCATTTGTGGTTATAACATTTTATAAATATTATGATGGGAGAGATGCACACTCGCGAAACGTTGATATCTAATCATCCTTTCACCTTAATGGCTGTCCGAGAAGAAAGTGAGTGCATTCGTCGCCAGGAAAGCTTCAGGTCTTATTTAATAACTTTATCTAATCATTCTTGTACAAAATGTTGTTATAAATCTTTATTCTTCTATTTATTTTATGCTTATCGTGACACATGGTTTATTACACATTCACATGGAGGAAAATCGGGAATAGGAGAGTACATCAGACTTAAGCAATGGTGAAATCTGTTAAGGGCCACTGTTATACCTTGGAAATTTCTTCACTCAAAGAGGAGGAAAGTTAATTAATAACATCCTCCTATTTCAGAAAAGTACAAGTACTTTAAAATGCAAAAACATGGGAAATGGTTAATCAAAACAAAAGTTATTTACATAAATTAATTATTTTAGCGATATAACTTTTTGTCCAGTAGGCTTTCTACGATTTACTATGCCAATACCATTCAGAATAAAAACCTTGGTGATCATTTTCAGAGGCCTTAACACATTCATTTTGTTTCTCATGATCATATCTTGAGCATATTTGTAAGTTATTAAAATCCATTAGAGCCATTTGGCAGCTTCTGTGTGGAGGATAGCTTGGGTTGGGAGTTTTTCCGAAAGTCTTAGCGTACGCAAATCCCTTGAAATGTGCTTAACTTAAATAACAAATATGGCATTTAACCAATTTAACCTTTTGGATTTCACCTAAAGAAACAGAAACATAGAAAGAACTTTTCCCAAAATTACTTTGGTGGATGCTAAGGAGATTCTAAAATCGGTTACATACTGTGGATGGAATGCAGTACTTGCTGTAGCATAGATCAGAAACTAATCAACTTGTCCTGTAGTGCTTATAGAAACATATGTGCATGTTCAGTTGTTCTATACATTATACACTGAACTCTTTATTGTTTATAAGGAACAATGAGGTACGGTTTTAGAAGTCATATGTGCTAAACCAAATCGTTAGCATACCTGTTGCCAACTGATGCGTAAAAGAGCGCAAGATAGGTAAAGGGAACGAGGAAAGCAACATTTGTCTTCTAACATATTGTTAGAACCTAAACTTACACAGCAGAGGATAATTATGATTACATTATAAACTGTAACATTCAGTTTAAAATGCTTATTCACTGATAATAACGTAATAGATTTCTGAAAACGACTTATTGTAGAGGAGTTGCTAGCTAAAGGTTCACAAATTTCTGTGCTATAAATTTCGCCCTGTTTCACAATAAGCGACACATAAGCACACTCACATTGCATGCTCTGATCCTGAGTTCCTGACTTTGTGAAAAATTGATCACTTTCTTAGATGGCAACTTCTTAAATAAACTGTACACTTTACAAATAATATTCCTGGCCTGGGAAAAGAGTACTTTACCCTTAGTACTTGCGATACAGGTACCATACTTTGAAAGTGACATTGCTAACAACTCACAAAACACATTGTAAACATGTCAAGTTTATGCTTACTGTCACAGGTACACAAAGCACCCTTACGTTACCCACTGGACTTGTACCAAACTTCAAAGAATAACTACGCGTGCGCACACCTGGACTGTAGTGCTCGTGGTGAGTTAATTTATGAATTAATACATACAGTTCCTAAGGACACTTTGTAATGTCTTACTCAGTATTTTATATAAGGAATAACATACGGGCAAAATTGGAAGTTGAAGCATACCATAAACCTAAACACAGGAGTCAGTTGTTTATTCTCGAAGCGATATCTCGAGAACCATGCGCCGTAAAAAACGATCTTCATATTCTCAGAAATTCCTGCTGCATATACGAAGGTACACTAGAAATTCGAACTTCCAGTAATAATTTTGGGCGCCTGAAAAACAGAAATTTCTGTTGATAACGCTTCTGCTGTGAATTCCGAATTAGGCAACGCTGCGCGCCTAATAGGACAGACGCTCTCGACGAGCCCTTCCTACTCTGTCTCACGCTAGTTTAATCCTGCTGTAAACAACAAGGCGGAGCTGGCGCAACTCGCCACGTGTTAGACGCTACATGCACGCATCTAAGTTTTCTAGCAGTATATACAGCAGCGCTAACTACTAGACAAATATAATTGGGTTACATATTAATTTATTAAATTTATGAGTTGGAATATTAATCGAGTCATGCAGTAACAAATGGCTGCCTTTAATCGGATTCCTACGAAAACATTTGATTTGCCGCAGATAATTACGTCTCCACGTCACAATATCTCCTCTGTCCACTTTAAATGATTTCCGCTCTCGCTTTTGAAATTTCAATCCAATATCAGTCAACGACCGTTGGAGAGTACTTCGTGAAAAATATGGCAAGTCTGTGTCAGGATTTACCGCATGCAAAACCTTTTTTAGAGTCGGCGGTTCATTTGTGAAAATATAGCACTTTTCGTAAAAATTGTTGTGTTTTTCCACGCGCTGTTTGCATTTACGCGATATTCCCGGTGTTCTTAGAGTACCGGATGCTTGCTATTCCATTCTAACACTATGTACACTACTTGTGGAAACAACAAGATCACCAGTTTCTTTCTCAATGATTTTATAGACGACTCCGGGTTTCTTTCTTTAAGTACCGCGAAACAATGCGTGATCATTCGCCTCTCGCCCTTTTTAAAGGTTTGCCTCGACTGTCATTTCGGCGGAAGCACCGGCCTGCTCCATGATGAAAAGCTTACTTATTTTAAATTACATATACATTAGTGTTCTTGGGCTTGTGAGGTATTATACGCGAGATGTACAGGAAATAGTGTTAAATATCAGAAGTAGCTCCACAACATAAACAATAACATCTTAATCAACATTCAGCTCGATACAGACCTCGTTGCGAGAGAGCTGCCTGGTATAGGAATGCAAAACTATTATATAATTGCAGTGTCCTGTAGTAATTGTTAGATAAAATTCGGCTTAATTAAAATAATAAGTTAAAATTGTGTATAATTTCATCTTCTTCTGTATAATCTGTAATTAGCATACTATTAAGTATATATCTGTTGTAAATATTCCTTTTAGGACTCACGAGTCCAGAACATATCTATGTGGTATGTAAAGCATAAAGATAAAATGTGGGGCTGTTGCGTTTATAAGAATCGAAACATTTGCATACTTTTCTCACTCCGAATTCAGCTCTCGCAGAGCAGTATCAGAAAACTACTTACAGTACTGTACTTAGATTAAGGGTGTATCGCACGCATGCAAATAAAAGAAAACGCCCATTGACTTCGCTAAACCAATCAACAGCTTAACCGCCTTCATTACCAATATCTCTGTCTCTGTCTCTCTTCCCACCCAGATCAAACTAGGTTGACACAGATTGTAGTGCCACCTTATATGCCTTCTAATACTGTATGCCTTATAAATTATGCATATTTTACTTCTAACGTGCTTCATAATATGTTGTGGGATTAAGCATGAAATGAATCATTAGTCATTGTATAAATTAGCTCGAATGTGGATGACACTGTGTTACGTTAGAGAAAGCTACAGTATTATAAAGGAGGACAGGCAAGGGATTAAGGGAGCCAAGGAAGGATATCACCTTTAGAATGTTACAAGGGGGAGTAATCAAATGGGGGGGGGGGGTTGTTCCGGTAGCTAGGGTACAGTCAGCACGTAGGATATCTGTGGGTACTTTGTGCTGTCAACGTGACCTCTGGGGGGAAAAGAGAGAGCCGAAGAGAACTAGATAGAACTCCTAATGAATTCTAACACGACACCAATTCTAACTAGCTTTCGCTTGGTCAACCGCAGTCTGGAGACTAGAGTGTAGACGACACACTCCCGGGAAGGAAAGCGGCTCCAGTAGTACCTTTAAGCAAAAGTATCTTGTCGATACTGTAAATTCCAAAGTCCTTTCGCAACGGACCAATCACCCTCGCCTAGTTTTACAACTGGAAACAGAGGAGAGGAACAATACCGCTCGCAAAAATTACGCATGTGAACGCTGGCCAATACTCAAGAGGAGTGTTTTTTACAAGCGTAGTACGTGTACCGCAGAGGCTCTGTACATAAGATAATTTTACCCGCCAGCAAAGGCTCGGCCTATTTTTCCCGTAATTAAACAACATATTAAATATTTCTAAAATATTAAAATCTTACCTTGACACAAGTCACAGCAGTGGAACAGCAGTAACTCGCTTTTCAACTTTGTAGGTCTTTCCCAAATATTGAAATACTGGTACTTTTCCTTTTTCTAGGGGTGAAGCTGCTTACCCACATCAGCTTACCCACATTCACAATCATTCACAATTTTAGTGCATAAAATTTTACCATCTTCATCAGGAGTGATGGTGACTGCATTCAGACGAGGTATGAATGTATAATAATAATGTACAGGGCAAAAAGTATTGCCCTATTCCTGGCACTATTATTTTCATAGCCAACTTAATTTTATTTCAGAGTGAACAAAAGAGATTTTGACAGTAGGCTCTTCAAATATCAATTATAATAATCCGTGTCTGACTAGTGCTGAGAAAGCAAACCAATGCTGTCGATTACATAAAATAATAATGGACATAAACAAATAAATGATTGAATAAAAGGGTGAAGTGATTATGCGATATGCATTTATTTCTGAATTAAATATTTGCCTTAATATACTAGTTAAAAGTAATCATTAACAGATCATTTTTGAAATGAATTTCAAATATTTTGAATATACCTACCTCATATACCTACCTCAAAATAGTAACTTATCAATGTAAATGTACAATTCTGTTGTACGTTGAGTTTTATGTAATTTTATATGTCACTCATGCTCATGTTGCAGCACCAATGCAGTCACTAATGGAGAAGACGCCATTGGATCAGAGCTCAACAATGCAGGATGCTCACTTGGAGCGAGGAGTCAACTCAGGAGCTCGACGGGGTTCTGCGGCAAGGGCAGTGGCCAGTTTTGTAACTCCCTTCATTTCCATGCTGGTGTATGTCATTAGATGACATATTTTGAGGCATCTGCTGAATGGTGTGTGAGCTGATTTTGACTGCATTAAACTGAACATTAGTTGAAGTTCATAGTACTCAAGACTTTGATATATCGCTATAGTGCTGTTCAAGGAACAAATAAAGGAGAATGTAACACCCTGCGTCCATTTATTTGATTGTTCTCTGTATTAACAACACGGTGTTATGTAGTGTATTTGTGGTGAAGTTGCTTAGCTGCATTCCTTCCAATACGTACATTATTGGTCCAGTGAGAATATAAGATGTTTCTATAAACAAAAATCACAGATGGGTTTACATTGGCAACAAGGCAGCAGTTCCCTAATTTGCTTTTAAATAACTGCAATG
The DNA here is from genome assembly GCA_030765055.1 of Mantis religiosa. Taxonomy (NCBI): domain Eukaryota; kingdom Metazoa; phylum Arthropoda; class Insecta; order Mantodea; family Mantidae; genus Mantis; species Mantis religiosa. The sequence continues at coordinate 829,640 of JAUKNK010000171.1, forward strand.
CTTATGGACACACTTATGTTATTATGCAAATATGAGGTTATATTGTAATGGGCTTCCTTCAAAAAAATCTGGAGTTCTTTACCTTCTGGTGAAAACAGTTTAACATCTACAATGTATGCATGAGTAAAAAACATATGGCTCATTGCTTAATTTCTTATGTTCATTCTAAAAAAGTGTATGTTTCTAAATGAATATAAATAATGAATGACTAATGAAAGCAACATCTCAATATTGATCTTATATCATAGGTTGCTTAATTAGTTTCAGCATTACATGTCCTAGTAGTGCAGTTAGGAACATTGCAAGCTATTGCATCTACGTAAATAAATCTTTTGAGTCCTTTAGACAATCTGTTTTCCATAGCATTTATTTGCTTAAAGTTCAAAGTAAAAGACCGAAAGAAGCATAGAGACAGTGAAGCACAAGTTAAAATAAAAGTGAGTTCAGAAGAAATTGACTTAGTGCATCACTCACACTGCTTTTTCACAGGACAAGCTTTAAGAGCTGTTGCTCCCATCTTTAGCTGAATCACAACTGGTGCAAATTGTAGTGTTTTCCTGTTTCTCTGTGTCATCGGTAGATGGCATGATGTATTTATCAAAGATGTCCGGTGTTGAAGTTATGAAATTCATGATTCTATGGCGATTTTTATTAATGAAAATCTTTTCCTTTGCAGAAAGATCTATAGGATGATCAACATTTTTATTAAACCTGTCTCCAAGTTACTATCATGTCTGGTATTTAAAAAGTGCAAAGCAACTACTGATTTTTCTAATTCGTTGTTTTTATTTTTATTTTTGCTAAAAGTTGTTTACCAACACCAACAAATAAACCTAATAATTTGAATTACAGCACAATAATCAGGTAGCAATAATATGCTACTCATAGGAAAAATTAATGCATTTTTAAGTTTCTCTTAAAACAACGTCAAATTGTTATCTGGAGCTCTGTGCAAGTCATCATTATGAAAGAAAAAAGAGAAAGAAACAAAATTGTCTTATTACCTGAATAAGAATACAAAACTGGCATAAAAATCTTTTCTACTTTTGGAATTTTTTTAGAAAAATAATTACATTTTGAAATATAATTGTATTATTATGTATACAATTAAGTGTGTTACCTACCAAGAAATTAAAATTGTAGGAAAACCTAATACTAATTCTGAAATAATTCTTTCTGAGTTTAATAGGAATATTTCAACATGATTGCTTACGAACTAAATCAAATAAAACATTTTAAGAAATATATACAAGATATAAAATATATTGGAATAAAATACACTATTAAAGTGTGTACCCTTTCTTATTGAAATTATAAGTTGTGAAGTATTAGGAAGGCAGTACCCACCATAGTAAGCAATTATGAGTAAAATTTCAAAGTATACTAAGTTTAAAAATACAGTTTTGAATTTTTGGAAAACTTAGAGTAAATTTTAGCTATTGTTAACCTCATTTAACTTGCAGTTTAATAAAGCGTAGAAATGTACAGATATGAGTCAAGGTCAGATATTAATTACATACTGATCTGGAAGCCAAAAGGGTAATCCTGTTATCACTAGGAACTAATGTACTGAAACCAAAATGTGCTAACAAAATAGGGCAATTTAACAAAGCAAAATAACAAAGCAATTAGGGTCACTGGAATTTAAATAACTTATAAGGAAAGCTAAACTTGCAAAATGGACCATCATTTTCATATGATAGAGGAATGTTGTTATTATTAGTTTATTTACAAGCTTATTAACTTACTTTTACAGTTTTGATTATAGTTTCATTTACAATGGCCTTAACATAGTACATAAACTTATTATACACATGAAATTGCTGTCTCTAAGATTTACTCGCTTACTCAGGTCCACTGGCCATAAGCCTTCAGTTCTCCTGAGCAGCTTGAAGTCATTTTGTTCTTGACCTTTGCTTCCTTTACCCAAGTCCACTTTTCTCTCCTATACATCTATTTTTTTCACCCATCCCCGTTAACATGTGTAATGCCACTACCTCTGTGAGAGGTATAGTAAATATGCAGTTCAAGTTGCATCATATATATAAATCTATCTGTATTTTTAGAACAGAAACATTTGTTCTGCTTTTGTTGCATTGACTGTGCAAGAGCAGATATCAATGTAGAACTAAATGAAAAAACATACAGAAACATGCCATTACAATATTAATGCTATAACTTTTCACATAATTTTTAAAATAAAGGTTTGTTCTGAATGATCAGTAAGAAATGTTTCTGTGTTCTTTTCCAAACTTACATACTTACACACACTTTATATTAGGAAATACTTAAATTTTATATGCCACGTAATTAATAACTAAACCATACTGCACAGAATTTCCTGCCTGGATTGCTTAGCCAACTGAAAGTTACAAAGGGCCTAATTTGCATTGCATAAGGAAAAACCCTATAAGATATATTTTGCAAATTTACTAATATGGCAGCCATTTGCCTGTTCATGGTTTTCTTGAACCTAAAGAAGAATGTTAACGTACAGTACATACAGTAAATATATAAATTTGAATACCATGAATGGTAATGAAATTCACTATTGATTATAAATACTACATTTACCTCATTTCACATTAACTTGTTACTGTTACTATTAGTAGCGCAGTCTTTTCATTCTTTCTCTCCCTCTCTCCCTCTTTTTCTTCCTTTAGGGTACAAAAATGGTTTTAATATCTTTTGAATAGTTTTATAAATTTATAGTTCCGAAAAGTATACTCTTTCAAATACTGTTATAATTTTATTTATCTACATATTTGTGTTTAATTATTTTAAATCTCCTCAAAGACTTAATATAACACCAAAAATTATGAATCATCCATAAATAACAGCCTGATCTCCTAATACAGAAATTTTTTCAATTATACGCTTAAACTCATAACACACTCGTATTTCAGAATAATAAAAAAATATTAATAATGCTGATTCCTGAGCAGAGAGAGTAATTTTACATTACATTATATTTTTCCTATCAAAAAGAAAATAAAGATGCCATCTAAGGTTTGCATTTTGTAATAGATAAAGTTTTCACTGGAAGGTACAGAATACTCAAATCTATAACATTAGATGTCAACTAAGGGAATCTGGAGCAAAATCCAAAATAGGAAAATTTATACACTAGGAGCAAAATTTGAATACATAAATTCAAAACACAGATATCCAGAGATTAGGTGTGTTTAAGATTATTGATTAAAATGTATTGCATAGTACAATTGTTAAATGAAATAGAAATTTGCCTAGGTTTACAACAGGTTGATTAAGCATGATGTAGAAAAGCCTATTGAAAAGTTTGAAATGCAGGGCAATATCACAGTGCTATTAAAAGAAAGTGCTGTTTATTTGTTTGGACATTATGAATCACACTACATAGATTTAGCCTAAGTCTCACAATTAACAAAAAGATTCCATAAAAGTGATTCTCTTTGTGGAATGTTGAGTTATTTTTGCTGCATGTGGATAAATATGGACATAGGAAAGTATGGTGCTCATTTGCAAAGGTATTCCAAAATATATTCTTGAGGTGAAAATATTTTATGTATATCCTAAGGAATATGAAATAAAGTCATATTCTGTAATAAACTCAGAGTAGAAACACTGAGAAGTTTTGGGCATATCACCAAACCATATCAAGTTGCTAAATCAATCCTGTAGTGCAGTATGCATATCGTGTTACCTTAAAATTAAAAATATGCAACTTTACAGAAAGCGGTCATATATTTTCTGTGAATGGCAATCGTATGGTATTCAAATAGTACTGACTAAGGAAAAAGAAGATCAACTTTGGATTTTCTGATTCTGGTGATATTACAGCTAACTCTGAAAGCTAATAGCATCTTACTTCCCTTTTTTAAAGACTATATGAATTAATGAAGCACTGTCAAAATTGTATTTGACTCTCACTAAACCAATTTGTATTGCAATGTTAAATATAAATACTGGGAAATATTTGTAACCAACTGTTTTGAACAATAATTACTTTTTCTGGAAGGTAAGAAAAAGGTTGTTAGTGTTTCTATGAGAATAAATGTTTGGCATAAAAACTCAATGTTTAAGATAATGAGCTTAACTCTGAAAGTCTTCTGGTATATGAATGTTTTTTATGACAGAGCTAAAAAAACTAATGGACTTATCTTGGAAGGAAGCGATAAGCAATGCAGTGTGCATAATTGTGGATATAGATATATAATTAGTTTTGTGCCAAGTATGCTATGAACTTATCTCTGGTATGTTACTGAATACATGAAGAAAAGGTGACAATATTATACAATAGTGACTCTAACATGACTGATATGAACAAAGCAGGAGATAACTAATCCTGTTTTAAAAATTAATCAATAAAGCCACATAAAACTGTAACTTCCACCATATGAACTCTAAACAATGTAAAATATTTGTTAACATCACAAGCAATTCATAATAAATGAATGAAAGAATTCTTAGTGATAAATATCAAACAATTACAATGTTTTCTTCAGCTGTACATTTGATATTGCATTAAGTTTATGTATAATAATCATAATTTGGGTATGTAAATACATTATTTGTACATATGATATCAGATAAGAAAATTAATATACTGTTTAAATGGTTTCATGTTTGCTTTATTTGCTAAGAGAAGCTTAAGGTGGCTTTGTTTTAAAAAAGCTGTAATGTATTACTGTAAGGTAACCTTGACTATATGTTCTGTTTGTTGTAAATCACTTAATGTATTTTAAATACATGAAGCTCACTTCAGTGCTCAATAATTTTGAATACTACTTTTATTTGTGCTGCAAGTAAGAATGTGTTATATGTGCTGCTTTTATATAACAAATGAAGTTGAAGCTTTTAAGAAATACTTATGGATTATTGTGACAAATTACCCAAATGAAAGAAAGTTCATTATTATTTGAAGACAAATAATAGAGTTATCATTAACTTCTATTTTGCTGGCATTATGTGAAATTATATTGGGAATAAATTATACCTACAATGAACATGCATTAACTTAATTTTTTAAGCATCAGGTTGAGCAGGTATCCAGTCCATAATGGGCTGTTCTGATATAATTTATTCTACCGTATCCCCAAATATCTATCAGAACTTCAAAAAGAAATTTATGTGAATACAACTATGAATACACTTATAATATTTGATACCAGGAATATGAAAACAATGAAGCTCTTAATGGATATAAAGCATTAATGAATTATAGCTCAATGGTTAAGAGCAACCGGACGAAGACCAGGAGATCTGTAGTTCAAATATGGGCTATGGCATTGAATTTTTGAATATGACTATATCTATAAAACCATTTTAAACCACTTGTCAAACTAAGAAAACTCTTTTGCTTCACTTACATTTAAAATTAGGACATGTTTCAAGAACCCCGCGTCCACATCATCAGCTGATATTCCAATAGTTCTTCAGGTGACCGCCTCCCTCTCCTGGCGCTGTTCAATGAGTTGAATGACGTCATCTACTATTGGAATTTCAAATTTAATGGCTCTCTTCTCCCAAACTGTTAATTCCCAATACTTTTTGGCCGGTACCGAAAGTATGATGTCTTTGGAAATATGATTTTTGGACCAGAAATGATGGGCTATGGCTGATTTATCTGTCGGTTTGTATTTTATGCATCTCCTGTGTTCTTTCATCCTTGTTTCAAAGTTACGTTTTGTTTTTACAATATATATTTCATGGCAATCCTCACATTTTACACTGTATATTATATGATGAGGATGCAGAGTCCTTGAAACATGTCCTAAATTTAAATGTAAGTAGAGCAAATGCGTTTTTATAGTTTGACAAGTGGTTTAAAAGGTTTTGTTGATGAAGCTCCACTGTTTATAAATACTTCTGTTTTATAATTTTATAATTTTATTACTCTATCTATTCTAAGGAGAGTTTTGGGGTTTTATTTTAATGAACTTTGGCTTAAATTCTCATCTGAAAGATAAGATGACAGAAATGATATTGCTTTGCTAAAACTGCAACTGCTGTAGAATACTTAGGACACAAATGTTTAACATTAATTATTTTCATAACTTTCCATTAATGCTCTAATATATTTACTTTTCCTGATTAACGTAAGATTCTTCGAGTTATGCTCCTATAAGCTGCTGTTTATTAAAATTGTTTTAACCACATTATGCGTCTGCCATATTTAATTTGAATTGTAGTTACTTAGTGAATGCCATATGAATTTGTTGGATCTTTTCCTTTTATGTGTATAGTGTTAAATTTTAGGCATATTGGAACTTAATGATTAATATTAAAGAAAGTGTCTTCAAAAATTAAATTACTTCATACATGAATCATGACTAATATATCTATTATAAGCTGTATAAATATATTAATATAAGAGAAACAGAGAAATGAAATATTATAAAAATGTGATACAACTTACATTTACTTATTTCACTGAGAATAAGGTATATATGTTTTTGAAGAGTTGCATTATTGAAAGCTTATAAACATGCACATAAAATTTCAGCTTTCTGGCACAGATTTTCTTTCAAGTATGTGCACATAAGCTCAACAAATATTGTTAGGCTCCCCATATATCACAATATGACTTCAAGGGAATCTCATTCAACCCAGCGATAATTGGAAACATTTGCTTGTTGTAAACCTTCAGCAGATTGTTTCCATTATGTGTGAAGGTAGTGTGAGGAGGAGAATGGCGAAAGATGAAAGTACGTAAGGTTGTACCATGGATTACAAACCTGATCAAGTCTATTTCTAGATTCATAACATGAGCTAGACAAAATATGTAATATTTTTTTAAACTGATATGTAGTTGACTTCAAATCGCCACAAACCTCAGACCTCAATTAAGAAAAATTGGAGCAAATCACTGTGATTTAGAATGAAGTTTTGAGCATTTGTTTCAATAATTCAAAATGTTATATATGAACTATCTTTTTTAAACAAACAGATAAAGATCTTTAAAACAAATATTGTAATTGTTGTCATTATCCAAGAGTAGTTTTCAATTATTATAATCATATGCACATATGCCACGAGAAGTACTCTTGTACTGTTTGCACAAGTTTTGTTCTCTAATCTTCCGAACACCCAATTAATTTTGTTAGGAATTACAACCGTACATTAACTTAAGTAATCAATATTCACTGCAACTAAGGGCCTATAGAGGCTGTACTTAATATCACGTGAATTTTCACATATCTTTTGTGTTCTATTCTATACTTCTCAGGGTTTACAATTACGCGAATTTTGGGTGCAACTTCCTCCTTTGTGGTTTAAGGATTTATATTTGCATACAGGCTCATGGTAGGTGCTACATAACTTATTTATGCCTCATTAAAGGTAGCCTTTCCTTACACCTGGGAGCCTGTTCAATAAGTGATACTCGTAAATGTTCACAATCCTGCTGTTGAATACGAGATTAACCTACCTGGCTCAGTTATATTACGCTGTGCTCACAGCACAAATGATTTCACTTACTAAAGAACTTGAAGGTGACTATGTCAAGCTGGGGAACACTAACTGCTGAATTTGATATTGTATAGCACTTTATTCAACAGTAAAGTTAGTTTCCCCAGGACTCAGCTGTGTTGCACTCTGCAGGCAGACTCTTGCGAGGCATCATACTACACGCCTTGCTGAGCGCATGGTCGAACTCTCAGTCGAGCATGCCTGCTGCAGGGCTTCCGAGTTGGTGGACACAGAGAAGTTCAAAAACCTAGTGGGGTATCCTATTCACTTCAGTTTCTATACATTGGTTAGTATACAAAACTGAATATCTTCCTCTGAAATTCTCACTAAAGCTTCAACGGACAATACAGTGTAACATCAGATTAAATATTTACACTGAATTACTGAATATGTACTAGTACTAACATCCCATTTAACAATCTCTATTGTCTCTCTCAGGTTTAAGACAATAATATATTAGACTTATATTCAGGAATTCCTGAATTCAAATCCGAAGTTTACCAACTATTCTGTTTACGTGGATTTCCTTGGTACAAAGGACAGTCAGGTGCTGCAGAGCTTGATGGCGTGTTAGCGAATGTGCTGTAAGATACAAACTGATTCTTCCTCTGTATAAGATAGGTACCGAAAATATACGGTTTCCAGGATAGAAAATCTCTGAACGTCAGGAATTTTGCGTTCGCCCTTACAGCTGACTGATCTTGGTAAACGCTTTTCTAATTACTTCATTCTGAGAATGGCCTAGATTCGGTTCGTATAGTCTCTATCATTATCCTAAAGCCTGTTCATATTGATTTAATAACCCGCAGTCCCTATTTATAAAAGTTGTTGGTGAATTAAACTCTGGGACCTGCCTAAACTAAATGATAGCTATCTAATATTTAATCTGGCAAACTCAAAATTCTACTTATCCTGAGTCCTGGGTCCATAGAGCTTAGAGCTACCCTACATTAGTCTTTCAGGATAAGGGAAAACCCCGGAAAAAACCGTATCCAGGTAACTCACCCTGACCGGGATTCGAATTCGGAACCTCCTGAACGTGAGGCACAAACGCTACTATCTACGCTACCGAGGCGGGCAGCAAGCAGATATCCTTTATATATTTCCTCTAAGCGAAGCACTACTGAGTCAGACTTTTTAGGCTCCATAGCTACAAAACCTGCTTAAAATTCCTCTTTCCATCCGGAGAGCAAGAAAAAAATCCTTCGGCTGGGGAAGTACAACACTTAGCACTCGACCACGTGGGCATTCATATCGTTTCTTAAAGAGCTCTACTAAGTAAGTTGATAATAGAAATCACTGATAAACGTAGATAATACTAGTACCTATAGGCAAAATAGGCATTGCTGTAAAATTTTGTTACGAAACCTTTACCACACCAAAATATGAAAATCTTATAGTCAGTAATATCTGCCGTTTATTTTATATAGATTTTTTTTATTACGGAGGGGATTTGGCACTGCGGCCAGTCTTGGTCTATCGCACCTTAGGTCCCCAATTGGGGTATCCCCGGGAGGAAGGATGAAACGAGAGGAGACAGAGGATGGCCTACCAAGGAGACATTAGAGTGTAGAGGGCGGGGTCCCTACATTTTACTTCGATGTAAACCCCTAACCCCGGCAGGCCCGGACAACAGGAGGTGGTCCCAACAGTCGGTTCACAGACCGGCAGCCGGCCTATTGGAGCAGGAAGTTGTTCACTCAGAGCATATCATCCTGCCATACACCGCTGAGACTCCCTCCGACACTTCTACCCTGAAAGAGACCACCAGAAGAAATACAATATGAAATGATAATGGAGATTACATGGTGGGACAGGAACTTCGGAGATGTAATTAATCTACCCAGTATTCACCTAGCAACCCGGGAAAACCCCGGACAACCCATAGGTCAGGTAGGGCCACGGGAATCGAACCTGGGCCTCCCCAATAAACTGCCTGAGCCATCCCGCTCGGTGAAATGTTTGTTGGGTAATTTGGAACTTATTACTGAATTATACATCTGAAGCCATATTGCGTTATGAATTAGAATGTTTCCTTGTTCTTATGTTCATACGTAACTCTCAAATTCTAATTCAATAACTCAGCACACTTATCTCAATGCATTGCCTAATTAATCCTTCTGATACTTCATTGGGGATCTCAACAGAGGTACCTAGGCAGGGAATTCAGCACGTCAATGTTTCCTTCAAATTTGGGGGGACGTACGAGAAAATGTTCAAAAAATATAATTTATTTTATTATTTTGTAGAATAGAATATAGTTTTAGCTATCAAACACCAAAATAATATGACTGTGCGTGGCCTGTATGTACCTTTAAAAAATTAAATGCCCTAGTGTTCCATAGTAGCCACGCCCCCTCCTTTCTTAGTTTTTTCTTCACTCCTTGTTTGTACAAGATTTTTTCAATCTATATGGACAGGCAGATTCTCAGGCTACTAAAGAAGCAGTTGCTCATAACAGTACAGAAGAACAAACAATTGGGTTGATCTATGTGTATCATGTGACAACACATGGATGAAACGTGACCACACATCTCTGTATGGAGTTTCAACTGTAATAAGTGTAGATACAGGTAAAGTTTTAGATTTGCAAGTCATGAACAAGTTTTTTCATATGTGTACAAACATAAAAAAGATAATGGTAAAGAAACTGAAGTAAAATGACTGGAAATTCACAAGAAAACTTGTTCAAAATCTTTAATGGCAGTAGTGGTGCAATGGAACCTGCAGGTGTGATGGTATTTTCTAGGTCACAAGAAAAACATAAGGTTAGATATACAAAATATCTAGGTGATGGTGATTCTAGTACTTTAAAAAGTGTACTAGAGAGCTACCCATTTGGCCCCAATGTACAAATTGAAAAACTTTAATGCATTGGCCATATACAGAAGAGAATGTGTGCTCATCTGAGAAAACTATGGCAGGAGATGAAGGGAAGAAAGATCAAAGATGGCAAACCTATTGGTGGAAAAGGAAGATTGACACAGAAAGAAATAGGTGTACTGTAGAACTACTTTGGGCTTGCTATCAGAAGAAACATTAGAGATGTGAAAAATATGCAACGTGCAGTGTGGACCACCTATTTTCATAAACTGTCTACTAACGAAAACCAACAACATGGCCTTTGTGATGAATCTTGGTGTCCAGTGAATAGAAATTAGCCATATAACCATAGCCATAGTCTTCCATAAGCTGTCTTAGAATCTATAAAGCCCACCTACCAATTTTTATCCCACCCAGACTCGCTAAAAGAATGTCTCAATGAAGAGACACAAAACCCAAATTAAAGCCTCAACAGTCTGATAAGGAAAAGGTGCCCCAAAGCATTTGTGTCTTCCATAGTGGTGAAAATTGTTACATTTGATGCTGCAATAGTGTTTAATGATGGGAGTGTTGGCAGAATGAAAGTTATGCACCAGTTAGGGTATCAACCTGGTGTGTTCAATGGAAACAATTCTGCAGAGTATCGACAACATTTGCATCGCTGGTGCTGAAAGGGCTATGGAATTAATGCAGAAAGAAGCAAGACAGAAGAGGAATTTAAAAAGAAAGGCTGAAGAAGACCAGTATGAGGTTACAGACTATGGATATGGGAAGTTCTGACTTAAAATTAAAAGGCAAACTGAATAATACTTTTTGTATTTTTAATTGCCTTTCCCAGTAACTTGCATTTTCTACAACTTCAACCCATTTTTCTCTCAAACTACTTCATTTACAGTGAGGCAATTTAGCACACAGCTTTCTTATGCCACAATGAATATTTTGTTGGTTCTAGAATTTAAGATAAAGCTCCAGATGGAATGTGATGATACAAAATACATGAGATTATTTTAATTTTTAAAGGATGCATATGATTAACATTTTTAAAAAAATGCTGTACAGCTTCAATTAGAAATATAAATCCAAAAAATTCATTTTTGGTGTGTTTTAAAATAACATACAAAATTTCAGAAATATTTTATTTGTGAATTTTGAAAAAAATGACATTGGTTTGTAAATATCTCTGCATATGGAAAAAATATGTAGCATTAGTTATAAACATTGGAAAATTATGAAAATGTTTTTTGTATATTAACTGTATTATTCTATATGAGTATACTATGTTTTAGTTCTCCAACTTGAAAACTTTTGTTGTTATGGCTATTTATGTAAGACCCTGAACATTTGCATACGCCCCCCCCCCTAAAAACGATTTCAGTGAATATAGCATATAAGTTTAGTAGTTAAATTCTTAATATCTATGATAGAATGAAGGTATTAAAGCTCTTATATCATTTATAAAGCATAAATTATTATGTTAAGAACGCCCATCAATATTTCACATTGTATAACATTGTACGCCATTCCCATTATATGAACTGGAGTGCAACAGAAATTCAGCTGTGGAATCACAATGGCAGCTATTAAAATTGTTATGGGCTTGACCTGCTGATTTGCTCGTATTTGAAAGCATAATCTGTTTTTATGACGCGATTTACGATGTTTTATTTTTATTGCAGAGCGCACGATTTTATGGGTGACACATGCCGCCTCTGTATAAAAATTCCGTACAGTGTATCGACCATCTGGGTTATAGAGTGTGTTAGCACAATCTCGGCTTTAATCAACACGCTCTTTGCATGTTCTCATCACGTAGGAAGCTATTCGAGGTTTCATTACGAAACCTCAAAATGAAATACTCTATTGATAGAGCTTATGGGAAAGATTTGTTGGAGTGCCTTGTTAATCTAGTTTGGAAATATCCACCACTATATTAAAAGGTGTACCAGCAGGTACACCTAAAATTCATACCGTCGTTTACATGATGTGCGACAACTTTCATACCATCTGTAATATCGCCATCTAGGAATGCACAGCTGCTGCTATAGTGGTTAATTGTGGAATATTTCTCTTACTGTATGCGAGGCTGAATGTGAGAATAACAGATACATTGTTTTGTACATTCAATAGGAACCAAAAATGTGCTATTTGAACCGAATAAACGATTCAAGACAGAAATAAGCTGCTTTAGAACCATAGTATTAGAAAATGTTTCAAGTAGTATATTTCTAGCTTCTGACGTATCAATACATCTACTGTTTCTGCAATAACAGTTGAAAAGCAAGGTAGGCGGGTCCCCTGCGGTTATGACAAGCGCGATCTCTACGCGCTACGAAATTCGAATAATCGATCATGGCAATATTCTTCTGCAAGCTTAAAACGGCATTAGACTTATAATTATAAAGACTGTAAGATAGTAGGACATTAAAATGATGTACACGCTGAACTACAGACTGTGAAGTTTGGTTGCTTCTTCGGATAAGGACAGTTCATCTTGATTCCGACAGTTCGTACCCAAGAACTCGTGATAAAGTACATTATGCTTCACCAGATCTTATGCTTGTGTTACCATCTGAAACACTAGTTTTATTATGTAACTAGCAAGTTCTAAGAACTATTTCCGGTTCCTACTTTTCAGAATTTATGTACTTATGGAAATGAATTGTTCTGTCACATTGGCCGTGTGTAGGCTAAAATATGGAAATATAGAGTCAGACTGAAAAATTCCATGTCATAGCCGGGATTTGAACCACGGATCTTCTGGTTGTCATCCAGCCGCTCTAGCTCTTGGGCTACTATAGCCAACGTGCCGATATGACTTTAAATTCCGCAACTATCTCGCGGTTTTCCCGGTAAACAACTAGGAGTTCTCATAAATACATGAGACACCTACCTTAATGGCGACTTACAACATGTAAGTACTTTAACGCCAGGGCTTTATAGTTAACCACTATTAGGTCAATTAATGGGAATTAATTAAAGTACTTACAGCATAGTAAGTCGCCATTAAGGTAGTTATCTCATGTGTTTATGAGAACTCCTAGTGGTTCATCGGAAAAAACACGAGTCAGTTGGAGAATTTTATGTATTGTTGGCACGTTGGCCATAGTAGCTCAATGGTTAGAGCGGCTGTACGGAAACCAGATGATCCGTTGTTCAAATCCCAGCTATGGCATTACATTTTTCAGTCTGACTCTATCTTTCCACACTTATGTACGTATGTTTTGGACCTGTTGATGAACTTACTGAGATTATCAGGATGTCTATCTTAGTTTCTCTAACTTACAAACTTTGAGACAAACGCTTAATCTAGGTCGATGACTTTACTTAATAATTAGCTTAATTAATAATTATTTTAGAGTTAATTCTTACATAATATGAATTTTAATTATTTCTCGTATTATAACGTCTGACTACGCAACATTAACAAGATTTTCTCTTAAGTCTGTCATCTATTACTGTGAACGAAAACCATTCGTAGGAACGCTTACTTATTTATCCATTTATTTAATTTCATTTTACTTAAACGTTAGATGAAATAGCTACATTACCCTTCTCAATGTTATAGATACATACAATGAAAATGGTTCAATTGAGGTATGTAAGAACGGGACACTATATCCAGCCTTTGAAACTCCACAATGCTTCAGTGCAATTTCAACAAAAGAAAAATATCTAAATGATTATAAATGAATGAAGGGCTGCAGCATTTTGACTGCGCAAAGGCAGCACAATCATTAGTCTATTAATTGAAGGCTGATATGATTGTACAGTTATTGAAAAAGTTCGAGCTTGATCTCAAAATGGCAGACATAAAAGGCCTTTTATGTTACACAAATTTACATAACTGACGATGACTTCTTCATTTGATAAATATTTCTTACCACCAAGCCATTTTCAAGCTTTAGAACATGGAGAAGTCACTTGGGGCTAAGTCTGGTAAATAAGGTGGATGAGGAACCAATTCGAAGCTCAGCTCATGCACTTTCACCATTGCGATTGCTGATGTGTGCGATGGTGAATTATCCTGGTGAAAAAGCAGGTTTTTGCGTTTTAATTCAGTCAACTCATGTTGCAAATGATCCAGCAATTAAGTATAATTGGCTCCAGTTATGATTCTGCCTTTTTCCAAGTAGTCTATGAGGATTATTCCTTTGCAATCCCCCCCCCCCCAAAAAAAACTGTCGGCATCACCTTACCAGCTAACAAAATGATACTTAACTTATTTAATGCATTTTCACCAGCCTTTGTCCATGGTTTTGATGTTGTTTTTGCTCCGGTATGTAATGATGAATCCATGTTTCATCCACAGTCACAAATGAGTGGTAAAAGTCCCGCGAATTGTGATTAAATATCGCAAGACACTCGGTAGAAGTGTTCCTCCGGATGCGCATTTGGTCGACGGTGAGCAATTGCGGCACAGAGCTTATCGATTTCCAAATTTTCATGCAGGATATTCTGCACTTACTCAGTTCAGATGCCTACAGCCTCAGCGACCTGAAGAATTTTTATTCGGCGGTCTGGAATAACCAGATTGTGGATTTTTTCAATGTTCTGTGTGGTGACCTCAATTGGACGAACAGAGCTTCGGTGCTTTTACGGCCACGTTTAAATTCATTGATCCAAAAGTGCATTGGCTTTAGTGTCGGTGCAGAGTTCGCGTGGAGTTCCTCCAACTCAGTTTTGTCTTGGCCGTCAGTTCAGCACTTCAAATGAACATGTTTAATACGAGGGCTGTTCAATAGAGAATGATCATAATGTTTATGGTCATAATTTTTCGCACTAAAATTCAATCTTATTATATTTTGATATTTTAATGTGCAACAAACGGGCCGTAGTAGTTTCATTGTTGGTACTCCTGGTACGCCTGTGAGAACCAGGCAAGTTCAGACATGTTCAGTAGCGGCTACCGCTGCAATGGAGGTTACACGCGAGGAAAAATATGCGACTTTGAAATTCTCAACAAATATTCAGTTGAGACCTATACAATTACACAGGAGGCCTATGAACGATCTGTTCCTCCTACAGCACAGCTCGAAGGTGGTTTAAAGTGTTTAAAGAAGGAAGACAATCAATTTCAATAGAAGGTTGAACCGGCGCTCCAGTTACTGCTCTTGCGGAAGAAAACATTAACACTGCTGCTGCCATTGTGAGAGAGGATATACGAATTACCTTAAGATCACTTTCTGTAATACTGAACATTTCATTGGGTGCCACCCACATGTTGCTGACAGAAACATTGCGCATGAGACGTATTTGTGCGCGATGGGTTCCAAGACTGTTCACTCTTGAACAAAAGGACATTCGCATGCGGAGTTTCTTTCAAACGTAAGCACTGCTGATGAAACTTGGCTACATAATTTTAATCCTGAGTACAAACAGCAAAGCTCAGTATAGAAATCTCCTTCATTACCAACCCCCCCCCCCTCCCCCCAATAGCAAAAGTGATTGCTTCTGCTAGAAAGATATGGTCATCTTATTCTTTGATATTCATGGAATGGTTTATCAGCATGTTGTACCTGCACACACGTCAGTAACTGGACAATACTACAGGGATATCCTGGAAAAATTGCAAATCCATATCAGGCGGAAAAGACCACATTTCCGTGAAGCAGACAGGGTGCCTCACCACGATAATGCGCGGCGGCATATTGCTAATGTTGTTGTTGAATATCCTGCAGGAATCAACGTGAAGTGCTTCCCTCACCCTCCCTATAGTCCCGATTTAGCCCCATGTGACTTTTTTGTATTCCCTAACTTGAAGCATTATCCATCATCAGAAGCAGTAGTGAAGGCTGCGGAGGCGATTTTGAAGGATCTCTCAAAAATGGTTACCAGCATGTCTTTGAAGACTGGCAGAAACGCAGAGACAAGTGCATCGCATTCAAGGGAGACTAGTTTGAGAAGAATCATCAAAATAATGAGGATGAGTAAAGGTACGTTGCCCAAGGAAATATGATCATTCTTTATCGAACAGCCCTTGTAACTGCACGAAACTTTTTTTTTCCATATTGTAGCACCTTTAAATTTTCTGTACAATCTTTTGAAAAATCACCCACAAAGTTGCAACAAAAAATTATGCTTGTATATCTAAATTTACGAAACTAACCTCGTATGGTGTGTCAATTAAATCCGTAAGAGCTATTTAAAAAAAGTGGAAATTCAGATATCCAGTTAAGAGTAGTCTGGGTGGTTTAAATTGTGTTGCACTCTTTGAAGGTACCAAGTTTGTTATTTAACTGATTGTTCCTCTTGAAGATACAGTTGTTCAGTGAGTCTCTCTGAACCACACGCGCACCCTCGTACTGCACACATACATAGATCTATACATAAGACACAGGCATTTTTGTGGATGCTCTTCTGGAGGAATTTCAGGTCTGAGAACCTGCGTTTGCTAGGAAATCGTGATGTCTATCTTTTAAGTGCAATGAAATATTTCCCCCATAATGTAAGATTGTCAGTATGTAGTGATAAAAGTAGAAACGCGTGCGCTCATGTACCTTTTTTCTAAACTACATTACATGATTCATGGGGTTCACAGATATCAATAGTGTCCCTTTCTGAGTTTGGATAAATGTTGTTGTGACTAGAAACCAGTTGAGAGGTCAAGAAGCATGAAATCGCAACACGACCAAAGGCCAGAATACTGTAACTTTGTGGGTTCGTAGAATTAGAAATCCAATTTGTCGAAGTTCTAAATGTTCTTTATTTGCGTAGAGACACACTGCGTAGTAGCACAATTACATCACATATCACAATCCACAGCACTAAGGTCGATGACAATAACAAACGTTATTATTACAACATCAGCTCTCGTTACAACACTTCACAGCTGTTTTCTGCTAACTCACGGTTTTACGACACTCTTATTACATGTATTTACAACAACTCACAGTTGGCGTGTCACAATCTCTTATATATCTCATTCATAAATTCGAGAGACTTCTCGAGTAAAAGAGAAAAACAACTATTCTCTGTCAATCGAGTTGTCACTAGAACCTTCCTTACGTGAAACCCTATCTGGGCCGGCAAGTCCTGCGCTATCGTTAACTGTTTATGCAAGCTCTTTATTACCGTGAAACGCTTTCCGCCGTCTGTCACCTATTTATGCCAGTTGCCGCGACAACACTGTAGATTCACTTGCTTAATCAACTGGAGAAATGCCGATTCTCTATAATGGTGAATGTACACTCATTATTTATGAAGGTTGAATTGCTAGGTAATATACCATTCAATTTCCCCTCAAATTCTCAGCTGTTAGTTCACCAGGGACATTGGAGTTCCTGATCAGGGCAAGAATGAAGCTAGAATAACAGCACCACGTTGGAGTAACTTCCAGAGAAAACACAAGAAGGACATAGGATTAGGATTTCTCTATGGAGGGGATTCGGTACGTGGACCACCATGCTGGGCCCAGTGTGCCTATGTCCCCAAATGGAGCACCCCTGGGAGGAATGATGAGGGGAGAGGAGACAGAGGGCAGTCGACCCAAGAATCCACGACAGTACAGAGGGCAGGGTCCCTACAGTTAACTTAGATAGAGGCTTCCCCCAACAAGCCAAGACAACGGATATGCTCCCATACTGCGGCACCGCAACGAAGAAGTGCTTAATTACATTATATTTAACTTTATGTCTCCAAGATTTACACTACAACTGGCAGTATATGATAACAGAAACATTTATCTTTCGTTACTATTACAAAAGATATACTTTATTATGGTAATATTATCTACCTTCCTTAGAATTTACCGCATCCACCTGCGGTAAAACCCTTTACTTACTTTCCTAATACAGAAAGTCTGTGTAATAAAATCAAATCTGTAGTTTTCCTGGCAACGTAACTAAAGAGTAATTCCTGTATTGTATGCATAAATGAACCACATACTGCTATTTTACTTATTATTTCTTGTTATATAATTATATAGCTATTATTATATCTATTATACTTACTGTTACCTATTATGACAATAATTTTACGTAATATTGTTAAGTATCCTAAACCTCTTTGTCATCACATTTGCTCCGTAAAGTTTTATTACACATCTGAAACTTTTTATTTAGATGTTGTAATTTTGCGTCCTCCAAATTTAAGTCATATCGAACGATGAATAAAAATGTTGAAATGATGCTTAAATGAGCCCACGATCCATAGAGCTTGGAGTTACCCAACATTTATCTTTCAGGATAAGAGGAAACCCCGGGGAAACCTTATCCAGGTTACTCACCTTGACCGAGATTCGAACTCAGGACCTCTTGGACGTGACCCCTTGAGACGCTACCGAGGTGGCGACATACCAACCACAAGATAAAGGTAGTGGCACCGTTATTTAATAATTGAAAAAATAAATGCTTGCCACTTCCAACGCCGTCAGATATTTATATAATATACCTTCAACCAATAACTAAAGTTCCAAAAGTTGACAGCATAAGTAACACATTGACCCATAAAACTTGAGGGTCATTTTGCTTTTTTAATAAAATTTCAAGTTGAATATTTTAAATTGTAATCAAAGTGCTCTCTACTTTTGTTAACTGAGATTATTTTATTCATTTTCTCTATTAACCCTCTTGTTGCCGCGCCGCATAAGATACGAGTGTGGGTAAAAAAGTAATGCCTCCTATTTTTTTCTCTTTTAATTGCCAAGAAAATTGAATCCACTTTACATAGCTTGAAAAATACAACATTGACGATTAATTTGCCACTATTCAATATAATCTCCGTCGTTTGCCACAGTTTTGGTCCACCTTTTAACTAGGGCAAATATTCCAGTGTGGTAAAACACACGGTCTTGCTTCTTAAGCCATTGACGCACGGACGTTTTCACAGCCTCCTCATCTTCAAAATGAATCCCACGATGAGCTTCCTTTAGTGGCCCGAACAGATGGAAGTCTGATGGTGCAAGATCAGGCTGTATGTTGGTGAGGTAAGACTTGCCATCCCAATTCTCAATATCTGCAGTGGTGTAACGGCTAGTGTGTGGTCCTGCATTGTCATGCAAAAGAAGAACATCCGCCATAGTTCTAGTTGGGCGAACTCGGCGAAGACGTGCTTTCAGCTTATTGAGAGTTCTGACGTATTGGACAGAATATATTGTGCATCCCTGCTCCAAAAAATCAATCATAAGCACACCCTCTGTATCCCAAAACGCAGCCTCCATAAATTTCCCTGCCAATCGCTTAGTCTTGATTATTTTATTCTTCGGTGACGTTGTGTGATGCCATTCCACTGACTGCCTCTTTGATTCAGGTTCAAGAAACTGAACCCACGTTTCGTCTCCAGTAACAATTTTTTCCAGAAACTCATCCCCCTCCAAATTTAAGCGCAAGAGCTTGGTGGCTATTGTTTTCCTTGTTTCTTTGTTTTGGGCGGTTAACATTCTTGTTACCCTACGAGAACGAACTTTTGAGTAACCTAGTTGTTGAATAATCGTCATCACACTGCCTTTACTTGGGAGGTAATGCAACACATTTCACCTGTTGTTACTTGGCGATCACCAGGAATGATGCCGTCGACTGGCTGAATGTTACATGGAGTCACTGCAGTCACCGGTCTGCCGCTTCGCTTTTCATCTGCCAATGGTGTTTGCCCTTCAGCTTCGTTACAGCGATGAACCCATCGTCTAACAGTGCTGACATCAACCGTTGCATCACCATACACATTTTTTAGCCTTTCGTGAATGCGAATTGGCGTTTCACCTTCCGCAGTCAAAAATTCAATCACAGAACGCTGTCTAATACGAATATCGATGTCAGCCATTTTGCAAGAGGATGCAGTGCTGCCACCTGTTGACTTAGGAAGTTACTACTGCAGGGGATTGAAGAAGAAGGTTTGAGGAATTGCGCCAAATTCAAAGGTTTCACATAACTTACTTATTTAAGGGAAAAACTAGGAGGTATTACTTTTTGACCCACCCTCGTACTTTCTGCCCTAAAATGCCAACCGTTGATATTATTGACTTATACAGAGTGAAGTCTGCCAGCTTCAATCCAATCGACGTAATGTTTGTGAGGCTGTAAACCTCTTTTTGAAACATCCTACCAGAATGCCTTCTATGACAATGGAAAGTACACACCTTTTTCTTTTAACGGTGTTTTCCTTTGGCATTTAATTGTTATTTGAAAAACGCTATTTCCAAATATCACAATTATAGTATCATCATATCCTGCGCAGTTTTCTTTATAACTTGTAAAAATGAACATAGCAAGATATTCTTGCGACTCTTTTGTGTCATAAAGAGATGATGACAAAGTTATTTCATATTATTACGAGTGTGGTATCGATACAAATACTATGAAATTCTTAACTTTGGGAAGAAATGATTTACTTTTTAATTTTATTTTATAACTTCAATTTCTGAACCCATATATGAGTACTATGATTTTTGGTATGTTGGTATATGTAAAGGGAGAATTCTTAGATTTGCGGTATGATGTTATAACTAGTGCTGAAGACAACGACAATAGAGGAAGAATATACATACATGGGTCATACAAAAATTAGAGGCAACAGTGCCTGCATTTTCCGCTGTAAGCTGATAACAATGAAGAAATAAGAGCTTCTAATGTTTGTTAGTATGAGTTTGAAAGCAATAATTTTATTAAATGATACATTTTTAGTAATATTAATTATAATGTGTTATCTTTAGTGCTGTAAATATGTTTAGTAAATACTATCACAGAGGCTTCATTAAAATTTAGGTTGCATGAGGCATCAACACTCGACAATACCATACAGAATTATTAGAAGCTTGTAGTAGACAGACTTTACTATATTGTAATATGGCAGGGTGGAATAATGCATTTCGTAGAGGAAATTCCCAGTGTTACATGATGGTGCTCACTAAATTTACTTCGCAGATGGAACTGGAAAATTCTAGATCATCCTCCATACTCCCCAGATATGAGCACATGCAATTTCGACCTTTTTTGCGAAAATGAAATTTCTACTTAGAGGAGTTCGCATTAGAACGAGAGAGACAATTAAAGCAGTAAAAGAATATTCTGTTAGAATATTAGGACATCAAGATGTTGTGGTTGGCTCCCTGATGTGTGGAGGCGAGTTCTGCATGTTGGAGATTACTTCTAAGCACTGCAATAATGTAATTGCTTCAAAAACATTTTAATTCAAGCGTCGCCACTTATTATTGAATGACCTAAGTATAAAATCATCGATAGGGGTGAGTTAAAGTTTACGTATTTTTTATGAAGTATAACTAAGATATTAAGATGTGTTTATAATTATTTTAGTTATAATCGAGTAAATTTTTGTGGTGCTAAATGTTATTCACGTTATTTAAAAAGAAACATGTAACATTTAACTTGTAATTGCAATAACAAAGTCACTACTACTTGTTGTTACAGTTAAACATGCACTGGATATTCGAGGGCTGTTCAATATTCTGTTCAAATTTTTTTTTGGCAACGTACCTTCACTCATCCTATTAATTTTGGTGGTGCTTCTCAAAATAGTCTCCCCTGAATGCGATGCACTGCTCCCAGCGTTTCTGCCAGTCTTCAAAGACATGCTGCCTGATATGGACTTGCAATGTTTTCAGGACATCCCTGTAGTATTGTCTAGTTACTAATTTGTGTGCAGGTGCAACAAACTGATAAACCATTCCATGAATATCACAGAATGAGATGACCATAACTTTCCCAGCTGAAGCAACCACTTTTGCTCTTTGGGGGGTTGTTGATGAAGGAGATTTTCACATTGAGCTTTGCTGTTTGCTCTCAGGATCAAAATGATGTAGCCAACTTTCATCAGCAGTGATTACGTTTGACAGAAACTCCGTATGTTCCTCTAACATCAACTTTAACTTCATGTTACCTCCATTGCAGTGGTAGACGATACTGAACATGTCTGAACTTGCCTTGTTCTCACAAGCGGGAACCAGGGGTACCAACAATGAAACTACTATGGCGTGTTTGTTTGACATTAACCTAACAGAATATAATAAGAATAAAATTTAGTGCGAAAATTTATGGCCGTAAAAATTATGATCATTCTTTATTGAACAGCCCTCGTATATTTGCTATCTGATGGTTCTGTTAGTTAATATAGTATTCAACAGAAATTAGTCGCCGGAATTCACTTTAAAATTTCTAATTTTGCTTTAAAATTGTTATTTGTTATGTACTTTTTTTTTTTTTCTAAAAGTTAATATTACCATATGAAGCAGGTAGGCACTTTTCACGGAGGTGCTGACCATTGTTTTGGCAAAGGGAGTAGTTGACGTATGTCCAGTAACTCTAAGCTCTATGGACCCTGGGCTCATTTGAGCAAGTGCGCACCGTTGATCTAATCACCTTGCGGCAGCATGTGTTATAACATTCTTTCCGATTAATTGAAAAATTAAACTCTCAAACAGCCAGCACACAAAGCTCACCTGATATGCACACTTCTTCTTCTGTTAACGTTTAATTTGCAATCATAATAAATTATGTTCTCTATTGCTTACACCAGGAAAAAGGCATTCAGTCGTACTAAAGTGAAATTTAAAGGTTCTATTAAATTGGGTGCTCAATAGCATATTTGTAATTGTTTCAAGACAATGTTTGAAGATGGTGCTTCTGTTTCCAGGTGGATTATTATAATTTCATAAACTATACTGGGTTTGTCCGGGTCGCGATGCTCCAAGTATCACACATAGAAACTACTACCTCTTGAAAATTTTACCTGTAGCATTGATAGACTGAGAACTAGACATTAATCACAACAATTTATGGGTTTTAAAAGAAACAGAGGGCCCACTTTCATTTCTTGTTTTCCTTCATCTGATAGAAATGTCTCGAATGTTTGAGATCCGCATTCAAAAGGTTTCTCCTTCCAACACTAAGGTCGTTGAGTATGCTAACTCAAATCTTATCCTAATTTTCCCTGATTCAATGCTAATTCTCATTCAGTGTACATATAAGCACCAATTCCTTAATCACTCTCATTTCAATATTTAAAGTAAATTAAATTATTTCTTCCTCATCGTTAAAGGTTGTAATGCCAGATCGGAGGAAGAAGATACACATCACACGCTGTGACGTGATTTGGAGAATGAAATATTTCTAACACAGTAGCCAAATCTGCTAAAAATCTCCACTATATGGCCGGAGGTACATTCGACTGGAATAAGTAAATAATCCATAAGGAAACCACAGATTCTCCTCTAAATGTGCCTTGTTACATGGAATAGGACAAGACCCATTGTATGTTTCTTTCTCTGACGAAAGATTACAAACAGCTATAGTACTGCCTCTATCACACCAAAGGCGATATAGTGGATTCTATATTTGGGCGCCGTTTTATAAAACTGGTACGCTGAAGCGCTTAATTTATCTGTCCTTGCATTTTGGGGGGATTGCGGGCTCCAGTGCTCTCAAACGTCACCAGTTTCCTGGTTTGCTACTGGAAACTCCTTATCGTCCATGTTCCACACCGGCCCTGGGTGACACAATCCGTTACTCATTTTAGTTGAAGTCGGATGTAAACGAATTAGTTCATGAACGAAGGTTAGAACTAGGGGGCGCTGAAAGGGTCGTAATACCTCCGCAAAATTCACTACGACTATGTACGCTTTACCTCATGGGCCCGGCTGACATTGGTTTTAACTCAAATGCCCGGCGTTCAAACTATAACCAACATATAAAGGCCTGGATTTGAAGCAAAATGAACTAGGAAGTAAGATACACATTACATTGTGTAGTACAATCAGGTAGGTGATGGCAAAGGTGATTTATGTATTTCTTCACAAACATAGACAATAACGGCTACATATATTGCAGCTAAATAGCCATACAAATTAAGGTAAAATAAGTGGAAACGTAGAGTCAGACTGAAAAATTCAATGCCATAACCGGCATTTGAACCACGGATCTTCTGGTCTCCGTACAGCCTCTCTAACCATTGAGCTACTATGGCCAACGTGCAGATATGACATTAAATTCTCCAACTGACTTGTATTTTTCCCCGTAACCCACTTGGGAGTTCTGATAAACACATGAGACAACTACCCCAGTGGTGACTTACAACATGTAAGTACTTTAAGGCCCGGACTTTATAGTTAACCACTATTAGGTCAATTAATGGAAATTAATTGTTCTTTCACACTGGCCGTGTGTAGGCTAAATTGTATAGTGGTTAACTATAAAGCGCGGACCTTAAAATACATGTTGTAAGCTGCCATTGAGGTAGTAGTCTAATGTGCTTAACAGAACTCCTAAGGTGTTTACCGGCAAAAATACAAGTCAGTTGGAGAATTTAGTGTCATTAATTTAGCCTACACACGCCCAGTGTTAAAGTACAATTAATTTCCATCAAAGGTACAATACATTATTAAGATTGTGCACTTGCATATTACTCTTTCACTACGGAGTTTCAAATAATAGTTTTCAGATAAATATGTGTCCATATTGTGCATCCATACATCTCCGCTGGTTAATGATATCATGTGTTACTTCCTTGAAAGAAGCAATATTGTTGTTGCAATAATAAAATATTTGCGCACAATGCACAAGATTAATACAGGCGATTCTTGGTGTAAAATGGTTCATAAATAAACATTCATATCTTCCGTATTTGTTTAAGTATTTTGATGAAACAAATATTGGTTTAAATTCCATTACAGGCAGTATACAAGTATGGCATCATTAAAATAGAAAGTATATTCACAAATCGTCAATCGTGAAGGACCGGTGCGGTCCTTGCCACGGTTGTTGAAGCTTTGGATAGCGTCTCTTGCTCCGGGTAGGGCAGTACAACCACACCATGTCACCTTGCTGAAACCCTTGGCTGTTGGCTTCGCTTTCGTACTGGGTCTTCATGCAGTCGCTCGCTATCTGGATGTTCTGACGAGACATCTCATGTATTTCGTGGAGGTGGTCCACGAGGTTCTCTCGCGTGCTGTATGTTTCGCTTGCGGGTAGCTCCATTTAAGCCAGGTCACAAGGAATCGTAGGTCTTGGCCGAAAGTGAAGCTTGCTGGCATCATCCCAGTGGTGTCGTGTGCTGACAAGCGGTAGGCCAGCAAGAACAGTGGCATCAAGACATCCAAGTCGCCATGATAGTTGGCCACGACCTTCCTGAGATGTTCATCTGGGGTCCTGATATGGGTTTCTACCATGCCGTCCAACTGCGGAAGTAGAGCTGTTGTGCGGATGTTGTTCACCCCAAGTCTTTCTTTACCAGGTTAGACTTAAAATTGGTGCCCTGATAACTTTATAGCTGTAATGGCATCCCAAAACTTCAGAACAGTTAACCCACGAGGTTTTCTGTGATCGTCTTTACCCCCTGACTGAAGATGCCATATACCACCGGCCACTTTGTGAAGTATTCCAGGGCCACCAACATGTACTTCTTGCTTCGGTCGGACTCTGGGAATGGTCCAGCTATGTCGACCGCGATGCGTTGGAAAGGCGCTCCGATGTTGTACTTCTGCATGCGGCCCCTGCTCCTAGTCTGGGGGCCGTGACTCGCCACCCACACGAGACATTGACAGCACCACTTCTCAGCGTCTGATCGCAACCTCAGCCAGTAGTAGCGCTGTCGGAGTTTTCTGATCGTTCGGTTTGTCCCAGGATTCCTCCTGAAGTACCGGCGTGTAGTTCCTCCAAGACTTCCGGAACCTTACTCCAAGGAAGTACCAAATCTTCTGCTGCGTCCTCCTATCGGAGGATCCCCATACCCAAAAGAGCATGCCGTCTTTGATCTTCAACGATTCCCATCGGCCCCAGTACGACTTACTCGCTGCGCTTCTGCGAGCGTTGTCCGAAGTTAGTCCTGTCCCTGACTTCATTTCCCTTAAGAGTGGCTCCGAATCGGCGTCCGCCAGCTACTCCCTCCTCAGGCCTGCGTTATCCCAAGCGTTCCCAGGCACTGCCGGGACCACTTTGACAGCTGCGGCACGTTCTCTCTCTCTCTCTCTCTCTCTCTCTCTCTCTCTCTCTCTCTCTCTCTCTCTCTGTCTCTCTCTCTTTCTTTTCCACTCTTCTGCACAGGCCACACTCTTTACCTTTTACTTTACTGGCCACCACCACCACCACCACCACCACCACCACCACCACCACCACCACCACCACCACCACCACCACCACCACCACCACCACCACCACCACCACCACCACCACCACCACCACCACCACCACCACCACCACCACCACCACCACCACCACCACCACCACCACCACCACCACCACCACCACCACCACCACCACCACCACCACCACCACCACCACCACCACCACCACCACCACCACCACCACCACCACCACCACCACCACCATCACCACCACCACCACCACCACCACAATATATACCTGTCATGTTGCATGTTGAAATACAAACAATAGCAAAGGCTTTTTCTGTTTTTATTTGATTATACGTATAATTATATATAATTAATTCATCTGCATACAACATATTACGCAGGTAATAATTTTCTCCCATTTTTATTTCCATTGGCTGACATTTACGTATCCAAATCTGTAGGCAGGCATCAAAGTATATTATAAATAGTGTTGGTGATAGGCAACATCCCCGTACGTTTAGAAGTTCAAAATTATGCAGACGGTTTCTTTCCAATTTACTTGGCATCTGTTATTGGTATATATTTATTTTATAAGTTCCACCACATTAGAACTTATTTTCTTTTCTTGTAATGCTTTTCATAGCATACTTCTCGGAACACTATCAGTGACTTTATCTGTCCACCGCATCTATGTAGTTTTTTCATAGCATTTTTAAAAGAGGGGTTTTAATGTTAAGATATGGTCTACGCATGATCTCACTGCTGTACCGGGAAGTTGCCTATTCCTAACACTATTTAATATATACTTTGATGCCTTCCTACGGATTTGGACATGTAAATATCAGCCAATAGTAATAAAAATAAGGGACAATTATTACTTGCTTAATTTGTTGTTTGCAGATAAATTAATTATATATAATTATATGCATAATCAAATAAAATCAGAAAAAATCTTTCTTATTGTTTGTGTTTCAACATGCAACATGATAGGTAATGTAATGAGAAATTAGTGGTTATTAGTTGAAGTATTCTGCTTTCATTTAGTCAATCTTCTAACCCTTCCACTATCCTGTCACCTCTTTATGCGTTTTACCGAACAATTTACTTATACATTATAATCTGAAGTTAGAAAATATTGGACATTACTTATTACTACTAAAATATTGTGTTTATTATAATAAATTGTGGTTAGTATGATATTCAGTGAAATTAATATGAAATTTGTAACATACTTAAGTGGTTATTCTGCCTGGGTAGATACTCATCTCTCTCTCTCTCCTCTCTCTCTCTCTCTCTCTCTCTCTCTCTCTCTCTCTCTCTCTCTCTCTCTCTCTCTCTCTCTCTCTCTCTCTCAATTTTCACTATGCTAGCATCTTATCTAACTTAGAGAAAGAAAGAAAAATCATTACACTTATAAGTGCCTTTATAAAAGTTTATTACTAAATAATCTAAGATTAAGTTATAAAATAATGTAATTACCCGTCACTGATAGAAGCAAAGCTAAGAATGCGTTAGTAGTCAACTTTATTGAGGATACAAAGCAGCATCGAAAAATTCACTCAGAAAGTCAGTAATGCTTATTATTTGTTTTAGTTGAATAATTAATATTTCTTTATACTATAAGGAAGGTAGGTACAGTTTACCATCAGAGGACTCGTTTGAGCCCGAACGATGTGAGGGCAAGCAATATCGAGTCCGAGGATGGTTCATTCTAACTTCCTCCCGAATTGTATATAAAATGTTTTCCACTCATGCTTATAAATGTACATATTATTAGTTATTTTTGGTAGATAATTTTAATTTTATATTAGGAGAGGGTGGTATTATGGAATACCATGTTTTATTAACAAACTTTTAGTTTTTGGGTTAAATGCTGATACCGAAATTAAGGGATGCAATGCATAAAGAATCGTAATGGATCTCAAAGCAATGTTGGATCTTTGTTACAACACGTGCAGGGGCAGTTGGTTGAGTTGTGTAACAAAAGACGCGGGAGAGGGAGAGAAAGGTTTTCTTAGCAAGAATCCTAAATAAATGACACTTGAATGTGTTTGAAAAAGTATTCTTCGGACCCTTAATAATGGCATGACCGATACTAATAATCACAATAGACAAAATATTCACAAAGGGAATCTTTGTTTGAAAATACAGGGCTTCAGAAGTGAAAGTTACACATCCACGCACAGCTGTGCATAGTTTGAAGACAGACAGTCCGCGGCGTGAAGCCGATTAAGGCAGTCCTTTTTTACGGTCTTGGTCGAAGGCAGATCAGAACCGGAGGGAAGATTTGTCGGTTCATACGTAACTAATTAAGTTTTATCGAGTGATTAGCATTCCACCTACAGTGACTCTATACAGTGATATATTGGTAACCCTTGGTCGGCAACTTCAATTTTGGTGTAATGATAAAAAGAAGCAGTCATTAAACCACTTTGAAACGGGCATTCCAGTGTCATTAGAGCTATCCTTCCTCATACATATCCGCGCATACCCTGAAAGTAAACCTCATCGCTTTACCCTGAGCTAACCACTATTTGCTTCAAACTGTCCCACCAACGCGGAACTCTTTGCGCGATCAACTTTTCCGCTACAATGTTTACATGTTTTGCATCTGTCGACAACAGTGGAATTGTTTACAATGGTAATTCCACAGAAAACATGACACATTATGAAATGGTGCATTTTTTTTTTTTTTTTTTTTTTTTTTTTTTGTCCACTGAAAATAGGGTGAAAATATGGAACACCTGTATTTCTAAAGATAAAGTGGTTTAAAGTGCAGAAATCACACACATAATCTTCTTTTTCGGCACCTGCACATATCTGCCCATATATTACATATAACACATTTAATCCAGGTTTCATCACTGCTATCTTCGGAACATTTTGTTTCACAAAATAGACTTAACGCATCTGCATCATCAGGGTTTGTGCCTAGTCCCTCCAAGTCGGTGTCATCAGCTGGAACACGAACAACAACTTCCTCGCTGTCAGATGATGATAATTTGTCCACTCCCATGTTTCTCTTGGATTTTGGTCGGTTACTTTTCCTTCTTTCAATGGACTTATTCATTTTTGGTTTTGGTTTAGTTTCTGACTTCCCTGCTGATGTCGAAGGATGATTTGCTAGCGATGACTCCAAGTACATTTATAAGGAGAGGATGTTATCTCAGCTGCTGATTTGGATTTTCCACATCTTTTAGAAGCAGCCTTCTTGCTTACTGGCACAGGAGAGAGATAGATGGGTGAAACTACCTCATTTTTCATTGAAGTAGATTCTTTGATTTCGCTGACCTCTCCTGAACGGTCTTGCTGAAAAGCAGAACTGTTGTTGCCATATTCGGTTTTCCATAATCGTTATTCCATATTACCACCATCACCATATTTAAATATAAGCTCTCATACAGGGTTTTGAGTTTGACAAATTATGTTCATCTGCTCTATAAAGGTACACTGGCATGTTATTCAGTCGAAGCACACTAGATAACTTTCTTTGCACCTCCGGGGAAGATTAGAAAAAACACAATGTGTCGAACTGCAAAGTTTTTGTGACACACTTAACACGAAATCTTCTCTCGTACATCACAGACTCACAACACCTACTTCGTTCTCATACAAGCGTCTACCAACACTGTCAACTGGCGGACAACCGCTATGGATTCCATATTACCACCATATTCCATAATTCCACAATCCCACCTTCTCCTCTGCCTATTAATTTATATTACTTGATGAGTAGAATTGCTCATTTACATTCTCTTGTTTGTCATTGTATTGTTTTTTGCTATGGGACCGCATTTGTTCATTTTATAGCAAGGTGTGGCGACATATTGATTGTTTGTGTAATTATGAATGAAAGCACAGAAGTGGCTGCAAATGCAGCTTGTAAATTTCTACTTCCACAGAAGGATATGAGAATGCATGTAAGAGATCCAAAGAATGGTGTTGTTAAAAGCATACCAACATTTGGTAACATTCGCTGTGGGCATATTTCCTAGAGAAGTCTACAACGTTTCACTCCCCGGCTAGTTGATGGTGTGAGTACTCCATGTTAAAGGCAACTGTTTTAATTGAGGAGAACGTAGATATATCGAAGTTCTCAAAACTAACGTAAAGGTGGAAACGAAACGAAAAGGTGATTTCAGCTCCTACAACAACTTCAGCCCTTCGTAGCAGGGAGATAAATAGGGAAGTAAGTAGGGAGGTTAGCCGACTTAATTCCCCTGAGAGGTAATTTCTTATTATTCGTAAGGATGAAATATACAAAATACTATGTTTACCACAAGAGTGGAAAAAGTAAGGTAAACCATTACTTCCTGTACTCTTGGTATTACTATGAATTTATTTTAATTGATTTTAAGTACCACATTGATTTTTTAAGAAATAGTGAAGAATTTTAGTTGAGCTTCCTTCAAGCCACGGCAGCTACTGCAAACAAACTCCTTGCTGCATAGTGGTTATTTTTCTTCACTATCTCTAGGCAGTCAGAGACTCTAAAGTGAAATAACATCTAAGAATATGTGTTCTACAATTATCTTAAATCTCTATACGAGTATATCTTGCTTTTCTAGGTATTTATATATCAAACAATATGTGGAATAATTTTTGTTGCTGTATTTTTTGTTGTTGCTTTTTATGACTGGATCTCATGAGGTACACTGATATCGATCAGCACATATTTTTTTTTTTTATGTGCAAAATAGGTAAGCGAGAAATAAGTCCAAAGGGGCTCTAATTTTTCTCATGGTTATAGGTAGGGATGTTCTGGCTATTAATGTGTAGCAACACAGTAGTTGACAGAAGGAGCTAACACACGGATGTTTGCCAAATAAATTATATATTTCCACACACGTTTGTGTAGTGCATCATCCAAAATACAGGGTGACACAAAAAAACGGGAACATTTGAACAGTCCAATAAAACTAAGGGAAATGTAAGAAAACATTTAATTCATGTCATGTTAACCTTATATCTTGCTATTTAAGAAATAATAACGGAATTCATCATTTTTAAATAATTGTCTGCCAGCTCTTCATTGCTGCCATTACACATTTCAAATATTTCCGTCTTTTTTGCCTTTTTGTCTGTTTTATGCTCGTCTCATTCGTTTTGATACCTTTGGAAAATTATACGTAAAGCTGTTTGTGTGATGTGAAACCAAAATAATAATTTAATAAATGATAATCATAACCTGACCGAATTTATAGAACCGCAGCAAAGTTTCCCTTGTTCTCGTTAAAAACAAAATTCAATATTGTGCATTAAATAATCTATTATAAGTGTGACCATTTGGCTTGTATGCAGTGTTTTACCTCAAAAGTATATGTTTAGGTCAATATTAGTAGCAAGCATAGAGGTACTTCATTTCTCTGATAATGAGACTGCGAAGTATCCTGATGAAAGCTTTCTGAATTCACATCTACGATTCTACTTCCCAATCTAGATGTGTGTGAACGAAGTTTTACTTCATTCGATTATAAGCTATCAACATATTTTCCAACATTTTTCTATAATTGGACATGCTTTAATTGCCAAAAAGTAAAGGACAATTTGTAAGTAATGCTTCCCCGGCAATCTTGCCCTTAGACAAAATTCAAGAACATGACTTTTCATTTTTAGAAGATCTATGAACATTCCTGCAATGACTTTTTACTTTGCAATATATTAAGAAGTCACCTAAATGCTTCTCTAGTGTGATATCCTGTTAAATCTGTTTAATATGTTTGAATATAGAAAACTGGAATATTTAATGATGTTCATTGTATTTTCACAGGTTGAGAGGATGAAGTGGGGATCTTTAATTTTTCTCGGACTAGTTGTATTGGTTATACTAATAGAGGTAAGGCTAAATTGATAAAAGAAGGGTCTATCCATGTGCATATTAAACAATCATATTATAATACAGGTGAGAAACATAAATATATGAAATACTATAATACAGTTTTAAGCCAGGAGCCATCCAAAATATCTTTCATAGTATAGAAACAACACTGTTTCAACTATTATTATTATTATTATTATTATTATTATTATTATTATTATTATTATTATTATTATTATTATTATTATTATTATTATTATTATTATTATTATTATTATTATTATTATTATTATTATTATTATTATTATTATTATTATTATTATTATTATTATTATTATTATTATTATTATTATTATTATTATTATTATTATTATTATTATTATTATTATTATTATTATTATTATTATTATTATTATTATTATTATTATTATTATTATTATTATTATTATTATTATTATTATTATTATTATTATTATTATTATTATTATTATTATTATTATTATTATTATTATTATTATTATTATTATTATTATTATTATTATTATTATTATTATTATTATTATTATTATTATTATTATTATTATTATTATTATTATTATTATTATTATTATTATTATTATTATTATTATTATTATTATTATTATTATTATTATTATTATTATTATTATTATTATTATTATTATTATTATTATTATTATTATTATTATTATTATTATTATTATTATTATTATTATTATTATTATTATTATTATTATTATTATTATTATTATTATTATTATTATTATTATTATTATTATTATTATTATTATTATTATTATTATTATTATTATTATTATTATTATTATTATTATTATTATTATTATTATTATTATTATTATTATTATTATTATTATTATTATTATTATTATTATTATTATTATTATTATTATTATTATTATTATTATTATTATTATTATTATTATTATTATTATTATTATAATTATTATTATTCCTCCAAGGCCAAACATTCCTAGGTTGTATTGAGGCCCCAAAAATGTGACATTAAAGTTACACTCAGGATCAAAATGAATGGAGCCATGACTTATATATATATATACATATATGTGTATATATACATATATATAATCTTAGGATTTAGTGAAGGAATTGTTAGTAAATTTTGATTGATTTGCTTTTAAATATATATGTGTGTACAGCTTCAGTAGGTGTATTTATAAATATATAGTTTTTAGAGAATTTTTATATCTGGCTTTTGCCATGAGTTGTTCTTTAAAGGGCGCTGATGACCGCCGTAGTTGAGCGCCCTTATTCACATCATCATCTTCATCTTCAGATCAGGCGTGCTCAATTGTACAGCACAGGCTTCCTTCCCCTACACATGTTGTCTTCCCCACACCAGTGACCAACGCAGCGAGAGACAGAGGCGGCAGTCAGTGGCGTTGTTACTAACGTTTACCATATCTTTGTTTAAATGAAAGCACCTGTTACATATGACCCTAATGTTGAAAATGTGGTACAGCTTTCTAATAAACTGGCGGAACTTATTGGAAAAATATGAAACAATTTAGTGAAGGACCAACTCTCAAGCAATGCTTGTTAGATGCTGTGAAGGAAATTTGTTCGGATTTAGTCGATTTATTTGCACCAGTCAGTCTCCCTCATGGTAGAGTAACGAGACGCATTGAAGATTTGTGTTGAGATTTAGAAAGGAAATTAAAGGACAAAATAAGGTCAATGACATGTTTTTGTCTAGCCTGGACGAATAGGTGGACAGAACTGACGAACGCAGTTAATTGCATTTATGAGGGGATATCTTAGAAGAAATGTTAGGTATAATGTCCCTCGCGTAAGTGGCGTATCCACTTCCATCCCGTCTTGAGTCCACAGGACCAGATGGGGGGGGGCCTTGTTAGTCTCTAGGTCTTGCCCTATGGAACCCCCACGGCGGCGCCTGGTGCCCTTTCGGGAGAGCTCAGTAACTCGCTGGTCGAAGGAGGCCCGGGTCCTTGGTCCTACGGGTCCAGGACTAATGGGAGTAGAACCCCTGGCATAACAGTCCATAACTCTTCCTTAGAAGTACAGCTTGTGGAAAAGACATTTTCAACGCTGTATATGATGTTGGAAATTAATTTTAGCTTCCAAGTGTAAATTTGCGACCGACGGAGCATCCGCTATGAAAGCACGAGAAAATGATTTCATTGGCTTGGTGAGCAAGTTTTTACAATCTAGAAATATTGAATTCGACTTCTTGCCCATACAGTGCATTATACATAGGAGGGCCTTACTCGCTAAATCCTTTACGTTACATAACGTAATGTCAGTAGTTGTAAGATGTGTAAATCTTCTGAGATCCATTAGCCTTCCACATAGACAATTTCAAAACCTCATGCAGGAGCTAGAAACGGAATTCTCAAAATGGTCCTTCTACTGTCATGTCAATTGGCTCAGTAGGGTACCCATCTTAAGATGTTTCTTTCAACGTCACTTGATTGCTGAATTTATGAAAAGCAAAGTAAGCATCCCAATTTAAATGCAATAATAGTAATTTCCATATACCTTTGTACTTTCTACAGTCTTAAAATAATAACTGTGTCTTATATTATCCTTTCAGGGAAATGAAGTTCCTGAACTAATACGAGACGAATGATTGTGTGACTTAGGATTTTTAACTGAATTTTTGGTTATTTGGATCAATTCAATACACGCTTGCAGGTTAGAAATCAAAATGTAGTGTGCTGAGTTGACGTCGTGAACACCTTTATAGCACAATTGCAACTGAGGGAGGGACAACTGGTAGTTGCAGATTTATATTATTTCCCTTGCTTGCTTTCCGGGTTCACAATAAACGTCAAACTTTTGGAAAAGTATGCAGAACTTCTGAACACGATCCCTTCGCAATTTGAAGATAAAAATTTTTTTAAGACAAATATCCAATTATTTTGAACTCCTTTGAAATTTGCATGTAGCGAGGCCCCACACGAGCTACAAACGGAACTACTTTTGATGCAAAATTCCACGACAGTAAAATGCTCTGAGGAGAAAGCATGGGAATTATTTAAATCGTTGTCCTGCAATGATTATCAGAGATTACGTTTGTTTGCATCTAATATAATGGCTCTACACATATCTGCGATTTTTTTTTTTTTTTTTTGAGAGATGAACTATATTAAAAGTGAGTATCGCAGCAGAAACAGAGACGATCGCCTGTCTTACCTTTTGAGACTGTGCACTTTCTCTTTTGCACCACATATTGCAGACCTTGTAAAACATAACTTGTGCCGCAGGAGTAAACTATAAGTGACAACGCTTATGATTTCCCATACGTCAGAATGATAGCGATGTTCCGCCACTGGAATTCAGTAACCACAGGTAACCGGGCGAATCTATCGCAGCGGGTTGAAGGAGGTAATTTCAACTTCCCCTTTCCTGCTTTAATTGAGCACCCCAGTTCTAAATCCTCAGAGTATGATAAAATAGGTTCGAGACCTTTTGGAGTGGGACGGTTCATATTGCGCTACCAACTTCCTGTCCATTCTAAACCAGAGTCCTGTCTGATGAAACAGATACACATGTTTATATTTGCCAGGAGCCTTAGCACACCCTCGTAAAGATATAAACTCGCATCACGAAATATTTAAGTACGAAATATACAAAATACTACATTTTTGTGGCTATCATAAACAATTACCTCTTAAAAGTAATGGATGTAGTAAATGTTAAGATATTACAAAACATAACTTTGTTAATGCATATTCAAAGTTTTCTTGGGTTTTTAGCCAGGTGTAGAAATGGTGATGTACCGACGTTTCGGGAGCATGCATTGTTCCCGTCTTCAGGGTATGCTGAATGAGTTTCAGCAGACCAGCAGAAGGGACGAGTCGTCCAGGTTTACCTGAACGGAGTGTTTGCTGCTCAGGACCAAGCCGCTTTGTGCGGCTATATCTGGGCAGTACAATAGAATTGTCGTCTGTCTCAGGCGATTGTCTTGGGCAGTGCTATATCTAGCCTTAATGAGCGATATTGCCTTTCGCCTGCATGGGAGGCATCCGAGCACAGTCCGCTTGACAGGCTAGAGGGAAACGAAGTAATGTTCAGGTATGGGACTTACCAAGCCCATTTCTGGGCTTGGAGGTGTTGAGTCTGGGGAAAGTGGCCCTGTTTAGTTCTGGTTATCCAAAGCATCTTTGGGCAACCGGTAGCTTGGTCGGCGGCGAGGAACCCTGTGATCGCAGCGGCCAAGTGTGTTCACGTTATTAGGATGGAAGTCTAGCGGGATCTCTCCCACACCACGTCCACAATGTACGGGACTCCGGAATAGGTGTGAAGGATGTGGGACGGGAATCTACATCCGGTGTCTTAGATCATTCGCAGTGCCCTGTTCTGTACACTGTGTCCTGTTCTGGATAGTGGTCGGAGCCGCTGATCCCCAGACTTCGCAGCCGTACAGAATCAGGGGCGGTATAATCACCCGATACAGGCGTAGCTTGAGGTGCGTTTGCATAGTGAATTTTAGTACAGGGTACAACTGCGTGAGTGCTGCATGCCCTTGTCCGGCTTTGGCCTGTACGTGAGGGGCGTAGGTGAGTTCGCGATCGAGGAGGACGCCGAGATATTTGGCAGTGGGAACCCAGAGGATTTGTCTCTGCCTTAACCTCAGCGACCAGTCCGGTCGCCTAGCTCGGACCTTAGACAGGAGAAGAGCGGAGCTCTTCTCGGGGCTAATGGCCATCCCCCACTTCTCACTCCAACGGCCGATAACTCGGAGCTGACGCTGCAGCGGAGCATGACAATATCGTAGGTTCTTGTTGCGCGCCATGATGAGGACAGTGAATGAGTTGAACCAGCGTCGTGCGTTTATTTAAGGGGTAGTTCATGTGCTCTGTGCGGGCCAATGGGAGCGCCGAGGCGTGGCCGCTGAAATGGAACGGAGCATGGACCTAATGGAAAACATAAAAGAAAACTGTCTACCCCAGGGTACTCTATTCGGGGTTACTTTGTGTTTCTATGTTTGATTCATATAACTCTAAAGCCGGTTTTCAGGCCGTATTTATTTGAAGTCCAGCGTCTCTGTTATATTTGTTAATGCAGTTTATAATTGCGCTAACCTTGAGTTATCTTGATTGTGAATGATCAGTTTTAGGCATAACTGCCATTGTCTTGCAAACACGAGAAATGTGGTAATGAATTCCGTGAGCTACTATCTCAGAAATGAATATAAATTATGATAAGAGAACTGTCACTCATAATAAGCTGGCACACGTATGCTAGGCTATGGTTAGTACGGAGAGGAAGGTGTATCTAATGTGAATATACTGTGATTAAACGCAAAGTGAGAAGCTGTTCAGAGTGGCAGAAAGCGATTAAAACGCTTGCAATAATGTAATTTGCGAAAGTAACGTCCGCTTTTACAGGAAATTCAGCGAAAAATATAACCCAAATGCGCAGGAAATGCGAACAGGCTGGTTACAGATTAACAGCTGGTGGACTGAAATCTGCAGTTGTAGGTTTGCCTGATAATTGTGATTAATATAAGTAAATTTTTTATTTCCGCATGCTTATAACATCCATTGATACATTAGATTGCATTTTGAACTACGATTTACACGCTGGTTTCTTCTTTATAGATCTATGCAATAAGCAGGTGCGAAGTACATAGCTGTTCGGGGTAGGAATTGGGCACTACTTTGGTCCAAGTAATTAAAACTGTTTATGGTGAATGGTTAGTAGTTGACAATAACTTAAATCAAGTTTTACATCATAAAAAACTCTTTTAAACACTAAACCCCAGTGATGCTACATTCAAAGCTACGAAGTGCCTAAGCAGTTCTAATGATTAGAGTAGAGCATAGATAGCAATTTTCCCTTCAATCAAGCTGTCTAATAAAGTTTACAATTCTAATATTTATAAATACATAAAATATAATTATTAGAAACATTAATTTTATCTGACATTTATTTGATAAATAATCTACGGAAATAACAAATAAATGAATGAATATATGGTAGAAAAGTGTATGAAAGGTAAGAGTACATTTTCTCTCAAACTTTCAAGACGATGCAGCGTGCACTACAATTTGTTTAATAAAATGTTGCAAGTAGTATAATTATGTTGATTCCAGATCACTTTGCATAAAATTTGCATAACGTCGCGACACCGCCGTCGGTGGGAGGGGGGAGGGGAGGGGGGTGTGAGGACCACCCAAGATGTTGCAGGTGGTATGGAAACATGTCACAACTTGCATTCCCAGGGGGCTTTTTTTTAATGGAAGCCATAAATTATTGTAAATGTATGTTATAGATACAGACGTCGTGACTGTCTGTGGAAGGGGGAGATGAGATCGGCCATCTGTCACTTGACAAAGTTTATGTGTTATGGAAGGGGGCATACATGTCTCGTGAGATTGTCCCGAACCCGCGCTTTCCCACCTCTGAATTCCCCCACCACTATTGAAAGAGTATATAAGACTCTCCAGCTTGGAGCGCTAAATTAGTTCGTGGATTCTCTCAGCGTTCTTATTTGCTATGTCTGATATGTCAACTCTTGGGAGTGAGTGTGCAGCGGAGGCGCATCATTACGCGTATTACCACAAAGAGTTATGCAACGGTCTTATGCATTCAATCGTTTGTAACAGACCTTCATACCATGATCAGATGTCTTCTCGGGAAGTATGCACAGAAAACTGTCCAGTCTACAGAAAGCGATACATGTAAGTATAATAGCAATTATTCTTTTTTTTCTAGAGAATTTAATGCCGTTTTATATTTAAGTAGAAAAAGTAATTTGAAACCTATTCGTTATTTCAGGCAAGAGCCGGTTCATGAGCAAGAACAAAGCGGAGTTGATGAGGTTGATAGATTCGCTCCAAGTCACGAGGCCATACACCACTCTGAATTTTGTAACGGTGATACGCATGCAACCCTGTGTACGCAGCCCGAGGCTCATGAACATATGTACTCTTACTTCCTCTGCAATGAGAAGTGTAGCGTGTACCAACTCAGACAGAGACAATCAAAGTGAGTGAAATTAAAGAAAATTCACGACTCTTTCCTTACAGAATCGCTGAAATATATAATTCCATGTACAAAAAATACCTTTGTTACAGGCTACGAATGACAGTTCGAGATCCTAGGCCCGTGATTGATAGCGAAACCTCCAGCAATGAAGCTGAAAATGATGCTGTTACGGAGCGATCTACACAGCTTGTAGACGACTTCCTGCCAGATCAGGACGATGAAATTACTGAGAATGTTACTCCTGAGCGTACCCCGAGCACACAATCCGAACGCCGCAAAACATCAATGTAAGTATTGCTATCATACAACTTAAAAAAAGAAACTCTTGCGCCTCTTAAGTGCTACTCTCTCAGGAGACAATCTATTTTTTCTCTCTTGCTAACACACATGTTATGTGCTCTGTTTCAGGACAGCTATAAGGAAACCTCGAAAAAAGGTACATAAAAATAGCTTTGCGGATCTCCAAAGGAGGCTGACACTCTTAGAAGAGCGAATGACGTCTGCTGCTACCCCAAAGAGGCATGCAAGTAGTTCCCGTTTACCAAGACGCCTGAACCTCTGAAAGAATTAGAGGGAACAGATTCGGGCTTCTTCATTAAAAATAACGGGAATCATGACATCGGCTACCATGCTCCACGACGTTCAAATATCCAAAAGTTACAGTGTTAACGTAGGACTAATCTTTCGTATTCCAGCTGTAATCATAAAGAATAGAGCCAGTGACAATTTTGTGTATATGTCAGTGTATGACTGGGAAATTATTAAAAGTAGGCTTCATGTATTTGAAGCATTCCTCAAAGAGAGAAACTACGTGTGTTGTGATTACAGTGAGAACATTGTATATTCCTTTAATGTCATTGTGTATATGGAAGATGAGAGCATCAGATTTCTGAATACAGTTCTAAACAGAGGTGAAATACTTTTAAATTTTAGTGAATTTTGTCAGTTAAAGAGGTTGGAAGGTTATATACAGAGACACTTAACGAATCTAACTCTCTTTAATGAAATATCATATGTAGGAACAAGGAGCTGGAGAAGGGCGGCATTGGAAATGTACAATGATATGAAATAAAACTAAATTACTTTTCATATTATATATCTTTTTTATTCACTTGAAATCCTTGTTACATGCATCCTATATCATGTATATCCTTCATTACAAGAATCCTTTGATGAAATTAAATTAATGACTGCATCACGTGAGTCAGAGGCTTGTATGTGAAAACTCGGTCATGTATTACCAGACAATACAAAGTAGTCTGTGCGG
The DNA here is from genome assembly GCA_030765055.1 of Mantis religiosa. Lineage (NCBI taxonomy): Eukaryota > Metazoa > Arthropoda > Insecta > Mantodea > Mantidae > Mantis > Mantis religiosa. The sequence goes on from JAUKNK010000171.1 coordinate 870,026, forward strand.
GTATATTTGCACTAGTTTCAATTTCAAGTCTGATATTGACAGCGCCATTTATAATTTCCTCAGGCTGATGCGAGCAGTCTATGATGAACAATGGTGCATGCTTGAGAAAATCTTTTCTCTTCAATAGAGGATAGTTTTCTTTCCCGTAATAAGAGTTTTGGAACTTTGAATACATTTCATATAAAGCTGCAAATCTAGAGTTCCCAAAGTCCAAGTTCATATCGTGATAGGGATAACACTCACTATTGAGATAAAGCCGCAAATTTGTTATGTTACAATGATCAAACTCGGAACAGTCCTTTGATGCATTATTTGTTCTTGATGTCTGGGCTCCCACTATAACAAATCTTGGCTTCTCCGGTTTCGAAGTTGTTGCGACGTTCCATGTAAATGATCTAGTTTGCGGAACGGCCGGTTGGGTATGTATATCCATTGTTCTAAATGCGATATGCAGTGGTCTGTCTGCCTTGACGATCTTGAGGATTTCTACCTTTTCAGTGTCAGAAAGGCGGATTACAGGCATCCTCCACTCGATGCGAGCAAGTTTAACGATAGCATTTCCTTCTCCTTCGGGTGCCAGAATGCAGTTCTTAGAGTCCTTAGATCGAATGAGCACCAACTCAAACTTGCTATTGAGAACGAGGTCCTTGTGGTCATCTGCAAATCCCAGAAGCATTGACAGGGGCACTACGGCATTGAATGCTCCGCTTGTTGAGTGCACAATATCCACATCTTCTCCAGGATAGCACCATCCGGCATTGATCAAACGATTCGATTCCATGGGATTGAGAGCAGCATAGTTGCGCATAGTCGATGTAATGCCAGGATTCCTTGTTCTATCTATACAAGTTCCATTCATGTCCAGCCGAATCTCATCAAACATAAATGCCAGGGCATTGTTAGTCAACTTCGCCAACGTAGCTGTTCCATTAGGCTTAGAAACAGATCCCTCAATGTAGAGATAACTCCGGTTAGGCAGAGTATATAAATCTTCCGCTTGACAAGGTATCCTAATCTCGTCATTAGCGTCCAGAGCCGATGTATTATACGGGAGAAACACATGTTCCTCTTCTTTAGCAATCTTATCCTCAAATGAAGGCGTTTCGGTCACGTTAAAGATGTCCATTACAGAATTCTGAAGCCCAAAGCTTCGAGGAACTTCTTGCTGCTCGATGTTAACACTCTAAGAGTCAAAGGGTGAGTACGGAGATTATGTGATTGTGCTGTATTATATGCTTTGCGATGGTTTCTCCTTCTAAAATCTATCCCCATTTCGTCGAATATGAAGACGTATGCTTATATCCTCGTTTCTAAAGTTGATGCTATCTCCGTTCTGATCAACCACACGAAGGGTGATTTGATCGATAAGATTAGTGTCTATTATAGGCAGGTAAATAGGGTTCGGAGGCTCTTGAGAAATGTGATATCCAGGCGGGACAGAAGGGAAAAATTCATAGATCGAGTGTCCTCTTTTACCATCGATGAAAGAGCCTGTCGCAATACTGCATTCGATTCGAATGATGCTCACCTTAAATATGTTTACTAGGAAATCAGATTCAGTCACCTGATTAGGAGCAATAACTTTGTTTTCATTGAATCCTAAAAGAGATCCAATAGAACGTCCCCTAGAAAAATCAATAGAAAAGGGGCACTTGATTTCAGCCTTCATTGTGTTATTATTAGGACGAATGAAGAAGTCGTTTTCATCGAATTTAAGCTTATCTTTGAGGTAAGTATTAATATCAGCAATTTCGTAAGTTCCAGGCGGAATATCGATGACCTTAAGAGTGTTATTGGAAATGTAATGGAAGAGATTATTGCTCTCGTCCACATTGGGAATGGAATAGAAGGTTTCAAAATTCAGAAGAGCAATTTCATAATTCCCGCGAGGATCAATCCTCAGAGGGGGATTCAGGTAGGTGGTAAGATCAGAATCATTCCCGCTAACAGCAATAGTGTAACTCATTGTGATAGAAATTGCAAGCACAGGTGTCCACAGATAACTGAGCTAAAACTCTGAAATCTTCTTGTATTATACATCAGCTTAACTCCTTTGAGATAGCTTTCTACCTCTTTCGGAGGTTTCAAGTTTCCAAAGCTATCGAAATAAAACGCGATATCACCTTCCTTCTTTATAGCTACCCAATGAGTTCCTTCATTATCAGAGTAATCGAGATTGACAATAATCCTCTCTCGTTGATATGGCTTTGAAGGTAGCTTATCAAGCATATATACACCTCTAAAATGGGGAATTCTTAAACGACGAGCGTATAATGCAAGCTCAATGTTACTTAGGGCTTTTTCCGGGACAAGTATAGCCCCTGACCGGAGTTTTTTTTGAAGGATGCTTATTCTGGGACTGCTTCCTCCTCTTCAGACCATTTCCTTTAGTAGACTTATTTGCTTTTATGGCTCTGGCAATTTTGGAAGCAAGAGCTAAAGATGCGCCGAGCGGTAGCATTGGGAGAAAACCACCAGTTCTCTTCTTGTTAATCTTTTTCTTATTACTTTTTCTCCCTCGGAGACCTTTTCCTTTTGCTTCCATCTCCCTGTTATGTCGCGTCATTTCTGCAAGCTGTTTATCTGCAGCTTTCTTCTTATTCACTGCTGCTGCAATTTGAGCTGCACCTCCGGCTGCAGCCCCTAAGGCTGCAATAATTGGTATGAGAGGCAGAAATCCACCATGCTTCTTTTTCCGGGATCCTGCACCAATAGCTACCTTGCCCTTCATAATTGATGTTACCAGCCTTGCAGCCAACTTTTCCCCTAGGCTAGCGTCTGATGATTGAACTCTTTTCCACGCCTTCTCTGCTAATATTTTATCTGCAATATTTCGCGAGGCGGAGTCCTTGCGCTCTGCGTAGGCGATGTCGTGAAATTTACAAGCTTCGTCCAAAGAATTAATTCCGGGATCTCCTCTCTTGAGGCGTTTTTCTAGTTTTGTCCCTGGACCGCAATATCTGTAACCGGGTAAGTGTACTTCAAATGGTAGGCGATTAATAAGGGAGTTAAGTATCCCTGATCCTCTGGAGGTCTTGCTCCTCCTATGCACCATCATAAACTACTCTATTTTATGATTTGCCATCATATTTTATACAATTTTCGAATCTAACGTCTCCTGTTGAAGAATTTCACATCCATCAAGATACCCCATTTTCGCAAGTGTATATATAAACACTAGGTATGCACTTAAAATTCAGTCGTTAGGATGGAGCTTGTGAAGCAAGATTGCTCCCTACCTATTCAGGTGCTAGACTTTGAAAGTGATTTCAGGCGCGAACGACATGGGAAGCTATTTCCTTCTAACGTCAGAGCTCTTATTCTAGGAAGTTCCAGTGCAGGAAAAACCAATGTACTTCTGAATTGGCTGCTTCATGAGAATGGCTTGCGCTTTGAAAATGTGCACATATACTCAAAGTCCCTTTATCAACCAAAGTATCAATATCTCATAAACCTACTCGGAAACATTGATGGCATCGAAATAAAAACCTATGAGGATGGAGAAAGCGTATTACATCCCACCGACGTTAAAGAAAACTCAATATTTATATTTGATGATGTCATCACTGAAAAGCAAGGAAAGATTGCCTCCTTTTACAGCATGGGAAGACATCGAAACGTCGACTCAATATATTTAGCACAGTCCTATGCGAAAGTCCCGAAACATTTAATTCGTGATAATACCAATATGATTATTCTGTTTAGACAAGATAATTTAAATCTGAAACACATATATGAAGATTATGTAAACACTGACATGACATATACAGAATTTAAAGACTTGTGCAAAGGCGTCTGGGAGAGTGGATCAGAAGGAAGACCATTCGTAACAATTGTTCCTGAATTCTCTATCAATGGCGGTCGATATAGGAATGGGTTTGATGTATATATTAAAGTAGAAAATAAGGAAAATGTCATTTGAAGTTCATCATGAGTATTGACAGGTTCGGAGCACGGAGAGCTCCCTCAACCAAAAGATCACTTCAGCACTTTATCATTAACAGAGATGGGAAAGGTAATTATCAATTTAAGAACAAGAGGCTATGTATAGTCCAGGATCCTGAAGAAGATAATGACGCGAGCACTAAACGATATGTGGATGCACTCGAAAATAGGATGATTGTTTTCTCGCAGCAGAATACTGGGAGAATTGAGACAAACGTTAAGGTCATGATCAAGGATTTGGTTTCAAAGTATATTTTCAAAAGAGATCAAGAAAATAACATAGTGATTGATAATACCAGATTAAAAGTATTATTAGATCCTATTCATGATAATGATGTGGTAAATAGAAAGTTCTTTACTGAGTATATGAACTCTCGCATTCAGCCGCGAGATAATAATGGCAACATCATATTTAGCAAAAAGCGAATCATTGATATAGCAGATCCTGTGGGAGATCTGGACGCTGTAAATAAAAGATTTCTCCGAAGCATGATTATTCAAAAGGCAAACGAGACATGGAATAACTTAAACAAATTTGTTATAAGGGAAATTGAAAAACTGATAGACAAGAACCTGAAAACAATTAGAGAACATTTGAACAAGACAAACAATGCGATGGATGCACTGACGCAGTCTACAAAAGAAACTGAGGATTCGCTGAAGAATTCTATTACTCAAGCTAAAGAAGTCCATCAAACACTAGAAAATAGATGTAATATGCTCTCAAGTGAAATGAGTAGGCAGAGCAAAGAGTTTGGCACCAATTTTGAACGTACAAAGGCAGTTACCGAACAGATTGCTAAAACAGTGGATACATTGAAAACGAGGCTATCATTAATGAGAGGACATCTTGTTATTCAACTACAAGCGTTTCCTCCCAGTACTGGTAACGGCGCGTACATACTTTCTACAGCTGACAGATACTATTCATTTACAATAGATGCAAATCTCTTATCGTGCACTATTGTAGTGCCAGAACAAGAATTGAGGAGCAGCGAACGTATACTTGCTCATCGCAAAACCGACATTACAATCTCAATAAACAAGGATACCATTAAGACCTTTCCTGTAATCATTAAAAAGGGCGATCGCATATCATTCACTCCACTTACTAATCGTGCATTCGATCGTGGTGCTTTACACATCGAGTTAGTGCTGGAATATAAACTCTTGCCAACACCGATGCTATAAATGAATGTAATCTCTTAGTATGAGACCATTTGCGCAATGGACAGTGAAAGCATAAGACTAAAGGAATCTATAGCCAAGCATTCTAAGGCTATACGCGAAAAGTTGAGAGCGTTAAAAGGCCACCAGCTTGATACCCAGAGAGTAATGAGCGAGGCTCTTCAACCAGTAACAGAACCGCTGCGTGATATCTTACAACTCCAGAAAAACAATACACCTACAACATCGGCTGAGGAAAGCAAGATAAAAAATAATGTGTCAGTTGAGGATGAGAAAAGAGAAAAAATAATTAGCTATCTCCAGAAAGTTCGAAAGAAGGACAGAAATGAATTAGATGCATCATATGGTATAAGATACGAAGATGGTAGCTACATGCTGGGAAACAAGATCATCGACTTTATTAATAATCGAATTCGAGTAGGTGAAGAAGCGTATGAGGTTACACCTGGATTAAGTGAACTCATTTTTAAGAGGATCCCTGAAATGCATGCATATACAGAAGAGGATCTGGATACTTATGGAAAAATACTGAGATCAACTCTAGTGCATCGGCGAAACTATAGCAAGCATGGACAGCTGAGGGCAGGCAATTCATACAAGTATAAAAGTGTTATACGTCCATTAGTGAAGAAACACAAAGGTTTAGGATTGGAGTGGAAGGAGCATCGTCCTGCCGCAGAGCAAGACTACATCTATTGGAACGACCCCAACGACCTGGTAAATCGCCTCAGGCTTCTAGTTGCATCTAGGGACGCAGGAAATAACAATCATACCCAAGAAATTAGGGAGATAATTCAAGAACTGAAATCGGCTAAAATTATAGCATGACCCAAGTAAAGCAGCATATAGCTAGTGAACTTCATGCTCCTGCACGGAGGAACTTTTTACGACGCAAGATCATCAGTAAAGGACTACATGATCTGGTGCAGATCGACCTGGTGGAGATGATACCGCATGCAAGAATAAATAAGAACTTCAAATATATCCTTATTGCAGTCAACTTCTACTCTAAAATGGCGTATGCCAAGCCATTAAAGACCAAGTCGGGGCTCCAAGTTTCAAAGGCTATGGAGGATATATTACATGACATGAAAACACCTCCCAGACATATACAGAGCGATAACGGGAAAGAATTTTATAACAAACACTTCAAGAATTTAATGGAGAAGTATAATATCAATCACTACAGTACTTATACACATGTCAAGGCTGCAGCCGTGGAACGGTTAATAAGAACATTAAAGAATATGATGTATCGAGAGTTTCTAGCCCAAGGTTCCTACAAGTGGCTAGATCTCTTACCTAGAATCATTGCAAAATACAATGACACTTACCACACCACTATCCGAATGAAGCCTCGTGAAGTGCAGAACAATGATCTTCTTTTGTCTGTTTACAATTATGATGAGCCGCCAATAGAGAAGAGGAGTGCCAGAAAGTTTAGTGTTGGTGATTATGTGAGGATATCAAAAAATAAAGGACATTTTGAAAAGGGGTTTGAACCAAACTGGAGCGTTGAAATCTTCAAAGTGGCTAAGGTGAAGCAAACCAATCCCGTCACATACATTCTAAAGGATAAGGACGGCGAGGAAATAAAGGGAGCTTTCTACGGCCATGAACTTCACTCATCATTATTTCCCAACACTTATTTGGTTGAGAAGATCTTGAGGCACCAAGGAAACAGGATTCTTGTGAAGTGGTATGGATTCCCTAATAGCCAGTGGATTGACAGGAAGGATTTATTGTAAAAAAACAATCGTAGTGAAATAAAGAACGCTGCATCTCAAAACATATGTGTATGTTTCTTTATTTTTTTCTGAAAGTTCCTATCCCTTTATGAATAGTATTTACAATAAAATAATAATAAATAAATAAAAAGTATACATTTATACATATATACATATGTACACGAGATGGAGATGGGGCATCCAGGTTAGGGTGAAATGTCTCATGAAGACCTGAGGGAATAATGGCCCCACGCAAGTGTTGCATGGGAGCCATCAATAAGCTTACGCTTAGTGTCTCCTCCGTGCAATGCAATTTTATTAATTTCGACCGTCGAAACTTTATGTTTGGTGCTTCTGAAGCAAATTTGTTTAGCCAAAAATTTTTTATTCAAATCCAGTAGACACTCGAAATATTTCTCAAAGGTGATTGTTCGCATTCCACCTTTGGTAATCCCCTTCGCCTTCATAACCGCTTGTTTGTCATATTTATAGCTGTAGAGCTTTGCTCTGAGACCAACATATTCGGTCATCACCCTTCCACCCAATTCATCTTTAAACAACCCAATCTTTTTCTTATTGGCCGGCTTTATCCCATATACATTATCGGGTGCATAATTTGAGGTATCAAAAAGGTGGGGATGCATCTTCATGAAGTGGTATACATCGGAACTTGTTTCCAGAATGAATGAATCTGTGTCCATATAATCCAGGACAAGATCATTCAGATGGGGTTTCATTACATGATAAAAAAAATCATACATAATAAATTTTGAGATGTCTAAAATCGCCTGACCAATATAGATTGGCTTGTTCATGAGGATCTCCTCTCTAGCCAACTCTATGCCAACCAAGTTTTCATGGAAAAGAATGCTCCTTATATACGTTGGACGTGCCGTATATTTCCGTGCTTGCTTCCAGGCAGTTACTATACGGAAATCACGGTGGTTACGCACGTTTTCCATAAACTTGCCGTACACAGCGTTGTTCATTTTCTTCCAGAGGTTTTGACCAAACTTAGAAGTTTCCCTGGCTCGCTTATTGGCATTAAGGTCAATATAAACCTTAAGCCATTTAGCTTGGTCATACGATACCACCCGATGAATATGTCTCAATATCAGCCCTAATTCTAAGCACTGCTGCAAGGTTTTATAATGCAAGACATATTTGCTTTTGTCAGTGAGACTTGCAATCAGTTTCTTGTATTGGCTGCCGGGTGGTATCTCACTCTGGGGGCAGAGAGGAAGATCATTTAGGGCGTCGTGGAGATGGTCAGGATACTCTAGATCTACTTCTAGAACATATCCTGTCTTGGAGTCCTCGGGGATCCTGGCGAAGTTTATGCTCTCTATTTCATTCCTCTCAAGCCATCTCAGGTTGCCATGCGGTAAAGTTTTTGCCATTGAGCACCCATATAAGTTATTCGCATCCAAATATGCTAGAAAGTTCCTTTTTTGATCAGGCTTATAGTCTACCATGTATTCATGGTTGGCTTTGGAGTAGCGCTTTGATGCTGTGCAAAGACCCCCACGAATACCTTTCTCGAAAAATTCTAGCATACTGGGATCCGATAGTAACTCTAATTCGACTCCAGTTGTTTTCAGCATGGCGTCGAAAGCTAGCGATGGTAAGGTGTAGTACCATGCTGGGTCCAGATGATACATCTCCAGTGACAAGTCTCTAAACTTTTCAAAAGCATCCGCTAAAAGAAGCGTATCTGTCTTCAAATAAAGATCACTATATTCCCCGAGATTCTTTATGTTGAATGTGCTCCACACCTTAAGCGCATGGGCATATTCCTCCTCCGAAATACCATCGAAAAGCTCGATGGGTGGAAGCTCCTCTTCTTGGAGCTTTTCGACAGAATCTAGATAAGTATATGGAAATATTCCCTTGCACTTCATTAGCTGCAGGTGTTCTGGGTTCGAATACTCGGCATTAGTGACCTTGAAGTCATCATCATCTAGCATATCAGCTAGGTTGGATAACTTATCATCAAGAAACTTGTAGCTGTCGAGGAACCTGAATTCTAAGCCCCTATACCTTTTGCTAAATGCAATATAACGTTCAGAAGATTGTGCTATACACGAAATGTTCCCATTGTCATAAGCCATGTGCCTTATCAAGAAGTGGCTATCATAATTGCTTAAGCAATGAAAAAAAATTGGAATGAAGTTCGGCAATTTCCTATTCAAATTGCAAGCATTATGCGCCGCTCCGAGATATGCTCCAGTGATATGGCAATGGTCCCTCACCCTGATATCATCTATAGCAAAACCTTTCCTGCATATATGACATTGATCAGCATTGGCGAAATCCTGCTCATTCAGGGGTGTCATTTGCAGTGGTATAATTTGCTTGTATACCTCAATGACTTCATCACCAATCTTCCTAAGTTCAGTGAAGAAGTCATTGAGTGCATTAGCACCTCTGAAGAGCTTAAATCGTGACAATGCCTGGTCATGCCTACATATAACTTTCAACGCTATAGATATCGCCTCATGCTCTTGTATGGATCGGGTCCAGCTCTCTGCGTCTGAGGGCTCGCATGAGTGAACCTTCCTCAAAACAGATTCGATATCTGCATAAATAACAAAAGGTACCGGAGCAGACTTGGAATATGCATTAAACGATAAACTCTCACCCTGCGCAGGCATTTTGAGTGTCTGACATTTATTGCATTTCAGTTTATGCAATCTCAAGGCATCCTCATTAGGACACCTTGTCATGCATGCCTCGCATAGCCACATTTTCTTGGGATTCGTAGTTATCTGACTTCTAATAAGCCTCGATATGTTGGTAATGAGGCAGTAATGAGACTTATCACCATCATCGATGATCAGCAGGTTAACCTGGCTAGCCTTCCTCTCTGATGGCTTGCGAATAGACTCCACCGAGTTGTTGGCATTTAGAGCAAATACAGCTATAGATACATCAGGATTTTGCTTCTCAAATCGTTCAATTTGATCAATTGGAAGTGGGAATGTAATTTGCTCATAATTGAATGCTTTGAATAGCAAGTTCCTAGGGTACGATGATGGACGACATCTATTTATCTTAGCGGGAAATTTTGAAGCCAACATGCACCAAGCGAAACAAAAATCATCATTATTCTTAATGTTAAGAATAGCATTCTTCCTCCTGATGCATGCAGGCAACTCAATATACCCTGAAGCGCGAAGAGGATTATATTCTGCTGCACTGTTTACTAGCGAGTGGATTGCGAACAAAGTCTTTGAACTTGCTTGGCCTTCAAAACAGGCTAGGTTTTCTAAAATTTCATTTTTCATTGCACGGAAGATATCATTCACGTTAGTTGATTGCTGGATCTCTTTAGTCTTGGAATTAAAATAAACCGATTCCACGTTTTCATGGGCAGGTGTCTGAATTAAGTATGAGACGTTCAGTGAACAACTCATCTTTAATCCGGATATGCTCCTCTTTAATGTGGATTCAATTTCTCTAATAACAAGACTCTTGCATTCATCCAGAAACTCGCTGGGGACCATTATTCCCGCCGTATTTTCAATTTTGCTGTTGAAAATACGACCCTTGAATGCTGACTCGATAGTTTTGCATTCTAGGTCAAAATGATCATTTCTACATACCCTTTCTGCCGGTGATGATGATGATGATGATGATGATGAAGGAGATGGCCTGCAGAGACCTGAAGGCCCCGCCACTGCCTCCTCCTCCCTCCGGTTTCCTGTGTTCCTGATGGATGCGGGAGGGATGCGGTCTTCTTCGCTGCTGGTGTGACGGAGCCTCTTCGGGTCTCGCGCTGAAACCTCTGGTGCTGCTGGACGCTGGAGATCCTCCTGCACGGACATTGGTTCACCATCTTTAATAAAAGAAACATGTAGCAATTACACAATAATAAAGAAAAACTAGACATATTAGCTACATATATTCGAAATAACAATAAGACATTCAATGTGCTAATAATAATAATAATAATAATAATAATAATAATAATAATAATAATAATAATAATAATAATAATAATAATAATAATAATAATAATAATAATAATAATAATAATAATAAAAATAATAATAATAATAATAATAATAATAATAATAATAATAATAATAATAATAATAATAATAATAATAATAATAATAATAATAATAATAATAATAATAATAATAATAATGAGATGGAGAAGGAAGAAGAAGGAGATGGAGAAGAAAGCGCAAGCAGTCTAATATGCATGTATATGCTAAAGTACACATTAATGGAAAGAATGCCTGCTTCTAATTAATGAAAATAATTTGTCAAATGCACTTACATTGCATGGGATGTAACAGCTCGCAGAGCCGGATCCTGTACACACAATTGGTGCAACCGCACCATTCGGCTTCGGGATCTGGCATTGGTCCTGGCTCTGAAATCGGAGAAATTAATCATATTACTAGCTTAAAATCCTGTAAGAATAAATATAGTGAAACAAGCTCTACTATCGGCAATGATATAATTGAAAAAACACACACGCAATGATAGCTAATGGCAAATTCCTTTTCTTATATTCCAATATTATTACACTACAACCTGCTTTGCGACACTAAAAAGTGCTTGAAGCATAAACCATTTCATTATACTCTATTTCTTAGTTGGCGGATGGCTGTAAATGTAGATAAGCGTATTGCGCATTATATGCCTTTGATATATATCTTTCTAATATATAAATGATACAGAGACTATGTTTATTTGAAACTATATCCATTTTGTCAATTACAGTTATTCTTTATCTGCTATACAACACATATGAGACCAAAAGTTAAAATTTAAAATGTAAAATTTGAAAGTAAAATAACTAGATTAATATATACAAAAAATAACTATATATATACTTGAAGATCTCAATTAGAGAATTTATTTGAGTATAAATTCGCCTATGTTCAGGCCCTTAGTTTAAAAGTTACAATAGAGTGACCTATGTCTTATCGAGCAGGAGATGCGGTGGAAAAACTAATTAATAATTAGCGCAATCTTCTGAAAGAAACTCATAGTTGCATGAAATGGGGAAAGTGGTAAAAAGTACAAATAGAAAACTATGAAAGAGTATTGCATACCTGCATTAGTGTTTTCAATCCATTCTAGTGCAATCCTATAGCCGCAATTCCGACAGGAACATTCATCATCTTGAAAATCCGTGGGCGGCGGAATGATGTAATCCACCCCAGGCAATATTGGCGACGCTTGCTCGCTGTCGGGAGCTTTACGCTTTCTGCCGGCAAGGGTCAATTTATTTACCCAATTTTTTCTAGGATGCATCTTGTTTTCCTGAAATAATAGAGATTACGATATAACTATGAAGCAATGAGCATTTTATAAGTTAAATGAAGCAATGAGCATCTTATAAGTTAATAATGTCGATTGTGATTTGAACAAGAAATATTCTTGAAAAATGCACGCAGTCTATACATCTTTTATCACTGATAAGAGATAATTTCCTTCAATATATTTTCTTGCAAATAAACACTCTCTATAATTATGAAGCAATGAGCATCTTATAAGTTAATAATTTCGATTGTGATTTGAACAAGAAATATTCTTGAAAAATGCACGCAGTCTATACATCTTTTATCACTGATAAGAGATAATTTCCTTCAATATATTTTCTTGCAAATAAACACTCTCTATAATTATATCACTGTAATTATAAATGAATCGCTTACCTTTTTATAAAATGAAGTCTGGATGAATATCCCGAAGAAGGAAGAATTGCTGTCTGACGGGTGTTGGCTGTGCAATGTTACAGACTGAATAATTGTCTATCAAACAATCGTTTTTATAGCGATTTCAAAATCCTCCCCTCCACTAGTCTAGCGAGCCCTGTATAGAGCGTTTTGAGACTTTCGATTTTCCCTCTCCCCTCTGTCATCCAAAGATATTTCCTTCTCTACGTGCGGTACAGTCTGAAAAAGATGTTATAACTGCAAATGACGCTTCTCCTCAGTACATTCGTATACATGTGAGTGTGTATGACTATGTGCGTATGTGTACGTGTATGTGTGTGCATGTGAGTGTGTATGACTATGTGCGTATGTGTACGTGTATGTGTGTGCCTGATATATTCATTTTAAACCATTTGTTTCATGAGTACACTATATATATATTCAGATTTATTTGAGTTACATCCATGAGATTCGAACCTAGATGCGTTGGCTACCAACCACTGAAGCTTTTTTTTCCCATCAATTTTCACGTTATTCTATAGATGGAGTACTATTTACGTTCTTAGCCGGAGGACTATTTATTTCAAATGATTTTTTAAAAATTAGCATTAATTGTTGGCGCCCTGCCTTGGTCATCACTGTCCACATGTGAGGTTAAACGGTTGTGTGTAACTTTTGCACAGAATTTGGTCTTTTCTCCGAAAGTTTTTTGTTTCCTCTCTCACTCCCTCCCTCCCTCTCTCTTTCTTTCCCTCTCTATGGTGCTTGCTTGTACGCGTGTGTGCGTGAAACAATCGCTTCCAGAGTATACTTTTGAGCCTGAAATATTAAGTAATCCTCTATCTAATTATCTCACGAAAATCAGTTCGCAGATAGATCAGAAAAAAAAGAAGCTAGCGCAAATGCTTTAGAATATTAGCAGGTATTAAGAATAATGTATACGTAAATGAAATGTTTCACCTAAATTCAAACTCTGCATCTTTAAGCCCCATGAAGAAAATAAAAAACGTTTTGTCATAAGCAGTTCTAAGAATGCGCACATTGTAATCATAGTAAACGAGAGAAGAAAACATTCGTAACGCGATTAAAAACAAAGTGAAAATAAGTTTAAAGTATGAACGCATAATCTTTGCCGAGTAACAGGTGGTCGATCTCATCTCCCCCTTCCACAGACGAGAGATGTAACGAAGCAGGTGAAGAACCGTTAGGGTGGGCTGGGTAAACTTTATGTGACACTAATTTGTGTTACAACCCACAGTTTGGCAATTTCTTTTCGGAAGAGAGGGACCCTCGTTCTCTACGCTATGTTTACCAGGAAACAATTTATGACGAGTGCCGATGGAAAACACTACATTATTAACACTGTCCACAAGGGTTCGCTAGCATTTGTTAGTTTTTTCAGAAGACCATCGCACAGGATTTAATAATAAATAACTTTAAATAACCTTCATGTAACCTATGCCCATGCCAGGAACTGAGATCGCTAACATGACTGCTTGTCGGTGCACTCACACCCTTATGCTCACCAGGAAACAATTTATGTCGAGTGCCGATGGAAAACACAACATTATTAACAATGTCCAAAAGGGTTCGGGACAATCTCACGAGACATGTATGCCCCCTTCCATAACACATAAACTTTGTCAAGTGACAGATGGCCGATCTCATCTCCCCCTTCCACAGACAGTCACGACGTCTGTATCTATAACATACATTTACAATAATTTATGGCTTCCATTAAAAAAAAGCCCCCTGGGAATGCAAGTTGTGACATGTTTCCATACCACCTGCAACATCTTGGGTGGTCCTCACACCCCCCTCCCCTCCCCCCTCCCACCGGCGGCGGTGTCGCGACGTTATGCAAATTTATGCAAAGTGATCTGGAATCAACATAATTATACTACTCAAAACCATTAAATCTATTGCACCATTTAATTGCTTTAATAGTTTTAAATCTGGAATTATTTCATGGTTAAATGACACGGCTGTATATAACTAATATTTCGAAAAAGTTCCTTGTTCTAGTTTCTAAATTACGTTTTCACTTTCAATGAAAACCTGGTCGCAACCTAACCAACTAAATTTTTAAATGCCAGATTTTTTACTATCGAAAAGTTTGTTTCATAAAAAAGAAAATTTTTTCATATTATATTTGTTTTGTGGAACCAAAATAATACAAAATTCTTTAAAAAATATGAAGTGTTTATTAGCCCAAGGATGAAACATAAACTTTTAAAATTATAATCATATTTTATTTTTAAGAGTAGAAATGTCATTCGCATTTTTATATTTAAATTTTTCAATCTTTTTATGTAAAAAATCTTCATAAAAACCATTAACTAAAGTAGTACCGAATAGATAGAGTCAACCTGAAAAAATCAATGCCATGGTCGGGATTTGAACTACGGACTTCCTGGTCGTCCACTCTTACCCATTGAGCTACCATGGCCAACGTGCCATGCTGACATTAAATTCTCCAATTGAGTCATACACCATTTGTGGCGACTTAAGTACTCGAGTCCCAAGCTTCATCATTTTAACTCTTATTATTTAAATTAATTAATGAAATTATGTGTTTCAAATGGGAAGAGTTCTCGCCTACAGCGAATCAGATGCGTTAGAGCCTTCAGCGTTGCCACCTCGTTATCCCCACTTGGAGTGTTCGTGGCGCTAGACGTAAGGGAACGCAAACTGAATTTTCCGAAGTTTTATAATAATGCAGTTGTTGAAATCACAATTTCAACATGAATATTCGTATATTACGCAAATGTTTTAAATAATTAATTTAAAATTAATGATAGTTTATGAATTACTTATTTTTCTAATCCAAAGAAAATACCAGCCGTGCATTCGTATAGCTGTGAATGTTGTGTTCAACGTATGAGTACTGCAAACTTATGGGGATATGTTCCAAAATTTCATTAGGTGCTATTTTTTTTCCAAAAGTCGTCTTCTTGTAGTTAATTTTGTCTCACGCAGTTTTCCTAGCCTTGTTGTGTTCCTTGTCAATTTCTTCTTGAATAAGTTGTTCAACGTCTGTCAGTTTAAAAATATTATTTCTGTTTGCAACATAATTTGAGCCCACATTAACTCTATTGGATTGTTCTAGCAGTAGTAAGGGGAAAGGTGGGTCGCGTCTCATTGATCCAGCTGATACACTTTTTCATGGAAAAGGAACTGAATAATACTGCTTTGAACTCTCTAGAGTAAATAGAGATTACGAACTATTCATAAACAAAGATATGTGACCAGACACGTTCTGACAGACTACCAAGAAGTGTATCGATTCCACTCATCGAATTTAACAAACACCTTGGCTTATTCAAAGTACATATTTCTTTTATCACGTCATGTCAAATGTTTACGTTTCAGTTCTGAGTAATTTCAAATATACGTTCACGCATACATGCCAACCAATAATGATATTCATTACAGTGCTTACGTCGCAATGTATTGTTATAATATTATGGTATCTACTTTATTTATTTGTATTAGGAAAACTATTTGAGCTAAAAATATTGGGTTTTTACGGTCATATTAAATACATTACTCTCTCCTTCCACATGGATCAGTTTTTGCAATACAACACCGCAGGACTCCGATTGGTTGTTCACCTAGTAGCGCTCAAGGACAAACACCTTCCTATTTGTAACACATAATAATCATTTCTTCACGCTAGTCGTATATAGGCTAAGGTTTTGGATAGACAAAGTCAACCTGAAGTGAGTTGCCACAAACGGTGTATCTCGAATACGAGATAGTGGTTTAGCGGGAATATATATAAATTCAATTGGAGAATTTAATGTCAGGACGGCCCGATGGCCATGGTAGCTCAATGGGTAAGAGCGACTGGGCGGAAACCAGTTCATATCCCGGCCGTGGCATTGAATTTTTGGTTGACTCTATCAAAATACTTAGCCTATATACGGCTAGTGTGAAGAAATGATTAATTTCCATCAATTAACTTAAATAAAGTAGTATTAATAAAGTATTTATATTCTCTATTAAATTCCTCTTTAATTGGGGATATAGGTCAACTGAGAAAACAGTGACTGAAGATGCAAATGATTTATCTGCTAAACTGTATGTTTTAAACTGAGTTAGCTTGGTTTTATTTACATTAGTGTTTATTACTTGAAAAGGTTTTGAGGCGTATTGACCTTCAGGTGACCAGCGCTGTGATCGCCTCTTATCGGGTCTTATCTGGTCGATTAGAAGGGTGAAATATTAGTAAGTTACAAAACACAAATAGAGCGATTGGAAGCTGCGTGTGTCCATATGATATGTTTTCTCCCGCCTTCCGATGTATGACACATTGCTGTACAGAAGACATCATTATATCTGAACAGAGTATACATACACTGGACTCACCGTGTATGTGCGATAAGCTCAGGTAAACATCTCTGTGTTGGGATTTTTTTCCGTTACGCCTTCTCGCTTTGCCATGTAGTACGTATGAAGCGCTCTGTATATTTTGAGAGTCAAGAATCGAGTTCTCAAGGTTACCAGGAGTAAATATTAACGTGGATATCGCTTTACATTTTAACATTTAGCCAAGGACACACACTTATGATCTTGTTTTGTTTCTATTATAATGCTCAGAGGTATTCGGAGCTCTGTAATCTGTAACAGGATACAGTAACCGCAGATCCACGGGAACTGCGGTCGTTTTGGTAATCAGATAATACAAAAAGTTTTCCTCCGGTCTAGGAAATATCACCTGACATTACCTACCTAAAATAAACCTATAGTCTGGAACTGACTAAAACGTCATAAAAAAACCTAACCTTAACAAGGTGACACTTGCGTGGGTATCGTTCAACCAATCAAGAAAAGGTGTATATGTATGTTTTCATTGAAAAGTGTCGTGCTATACTCTTTTAAATCGCCACCAGATGGCACTGCAACATACCAACTTATATACTGCTCAACGATCGATATGAAAATTGATATAAACAGATATTTGAGCACGGAGAAGGCTTTTGCGTTATTCCCATTGTTGTAAAATTACTTTATGCTCTTTTGTTATGCTACAGGTTCAGTTTATACTATTTTAAGATAGAAATAAATGACGAATAAAAGAAATAATACATTAGCTATTATTATTCATTCACAACTTATTTTTTTAGTTAGTAAAATAAAATATTTTTATTCTCAATTACTTTTATTCGATAGACGTTTATTTAAGTTGAGTGAGATAATTTTATTACTTTTTCACTACTTTTATATTTGGCGAATTAAGTATTGCCAATCAACTAAAACTCTAATTAATTATTCATCAAGACACATTACTCTTCGCTGAAGATATGTCAGGAGTAATCAATTGTAGAAGTTACTAATCTTAGTTGTATTATGATCTCATTTAATATTTTATTTTTTAATTAATTAAGGGCTTTCTACAATGCTGTAGGTTACCTCAACCAAACGAATAGCCAACTAGCAAATTGTGTCAAAATACAAAATTTACAGAGCAATCTTTCCCTTTACTTGTCCCTACATCAAGTAGTCCTTTCTGTCTCATACACTTTTTCACTGATCATTAGGTCTTCCCTTCCAATTTCTTCCTTCTGGCGTCCTTATGAGCGCTTCGTTTGGTAATCTGCCATCATCCATCTTTAATATGTGTCCTTACCATTGTAGTCGTTTCACATTTAAGACTTCTATAACATCTCTTTCCACATTCAGCAACTCTCTTATTATTTCATTCCTTACCCTATCCCTTCTTGACTTCCTGGCAGACCTTCTCCAGAAGTCCATTTTCGTTGCTCTTGTATTCTGCTGATTGTTCAAGTTTCTGCTCCATATAGCATCACACTTTCCACCATCGCTTTATAAATTAATTTTTTTCGTTTTGGCCAAAATATTATTACTCCATAAGATTGAATTTAGCATCCCAATAGCTCTCTTTACTAAACATATTCTTCTGTCTATTTCTAATTTTGATACTCCTTGTTGTAATATCGATCCCAAATACTTGAAACTTTTGAGTTTCTTAATGTTTTGCCCTTCAATTTCTATATCTTCAATACCAGCTGTCATATGTTCAGATATCTTCAAATTTATTTTCAGTCCCCACTTCCCATATTCTTCTTGTAATTTCCTACACATGTAATCGGCGTCTTCGATATCTTGGGCGACAATTACTAGGTCGTCAGCAAATAACAGATTAGAGATATATCCCTTATTTGGTAGCCCATTCTTCCACCTTCTTTTGTCCAGTCTCTTAAACTTACATCAATGATAATTTTAAATAATAAGGGTGTAAACAGCACATTGTAAAAGCCCTTTGTTTGTATAAAATAGTTTTGACAATTTTGTTCCTTATTTCACTTGACAGGTGTAGTTGTATATTTCTTTAATTACAAGTATAATAGACTTGCTTATTCCTGCCATCTCTAATGCTTTCTACAGTAATTTTCTGGGGACATTGTCGATGTCTTTTCAAGGTCGATGAAGATGAGTTCAGCATCTTAAAATGTAATATTTAGTATTGAAAGAATTATAACTATCTATGAACAATTTGAAGTTATTATTGCACTTCCAATCAACAATGGTGTTCAAAAATGTGCATTCAGCAAGTATTAAGCCTCAGTAATTCTTCAGCGCGTAGAGGGTTCAAGGGTACATCTGGAGGGAAAAAAGAAAATAAATTATAGTGTGTATGGCCACCAGTGGCGGATCGAAATTGAGAGGTCCAAATATGTGGTAACTAATGACTCAGGACAAGGTCGGTCCGCTGTGTATGTGGATGTCGAAGTTTTAGAGTAAGTTGTCATGACAACCACATTGCAGATAATATATGAAACTTGAGGACAACCATGAATAATGTTCAGATTTAAGGCTATTTCATCCACGGTCACACGGTGATTTTCCATCACAATGTCGTGATGCCACAACGGTTGACCGTGGGAGGTTTTCAGAAAACGTTTGACAGAATATTTTTCTTTGTTGATTCACGACAAAAACTACTTATTCTAAACCAGTAGTGTGACAGAACTTCGCTTGTCTAGGGCATTTTGCCAAATGTCCGACATTATTTGAAGCATTGTTAACTGTACTGCCTAACAATGGTACAAAACTTCACAATTTTTATTACGTTTTTAAGGTTTTCATTTGACTCCAACTCATAAATGTTATCTGAGGAAAATCTAGTTTTGTAAGGAAGTAGAACTGTCCCTCATACCGCTTTCAGGTTTTAGTGTTAGAACTTATGTACCTACTCCATCTTTATGTTAAACTCCTTAATAGAATGTACAAATCTGTTGTGTTCCGCTTATGACTGAACCACTACTGCTTCCAGTACTTTCACTACCGTGTGATTGCATAAAAAATACATGTTTTGAAACCTTGCATTAATAAAAGCGTTATAGATATACATCCGTATGCATTGTGTGTGAGTGCAGTTTATCTTAAAACTGCAAATTTGTGTTTAAAAACAGCTTATTTCAAGGATGAAACAAAACCATTTAGGAGAAAATCCCCCACCCCGAAATACAATTCACATTGAAAACATTGTTATTTTCAATTGTCTGAAAACTGCTACCTGCAATGTTTACTAACATATCACATGTATATAATCTTCGCAAAAGTTAAAGGCATATGGAGCATGGCCCTACTGCAGATTCCAGCCAATCCTAAGCTTGCGCCGCCCAGCAGCGCTGCCGAATGTGGTACGTCATCTCGCGCGCCTGAACTGAGAACATTATATTAATTACGCTCGGATAAATGTTTGAAAAATAACATGCCAATCTTATAATAAGATAGAATTTTATTTTCTGATCATGTCCGTACAAAAGTCCCGTCTCTACGATACTTATAACGCGAGCAATGCACTTTTTATCTTCACATGGTTATGGTTACGCCCAACATCCATCCATTCAACACATCCATTCTTCCCTCTTAACATTTATCTCAATCATAAATAAATAATGCATCTACTATTAAAACAGAAGTCACACAGTTTGAAACAGAGTTAATTTTCAGTTCGTTTTTAAAGTAGAGGTGTCGTTTTGTTAAAGTGAATGGCATCGTTAAGTCGTGTGTTGAACTGGAGCTAAAATACTGTTAATATTACATTAAATTATTATTGTAATACACATATCTATTTCCAGTGCTTGTGATCCGAGTGCGTGAACATGTCCCTCGAAACTGAGACAAGTGATTTTTCGATCAACAAACGTGAAGTGATTCATTTTCAGGGCAGAAAAATTATATTTAATATGAACAAGTTTTTACGAAAGCTCTCCAGTACAGGATATATCAAAATCCCAGCAATTAACTCTGTAACCTTGTGGTGTAGACACAGTGTCACGAATTTGTAGTGAAGCAGCTTCATCCTTAGAAAATGGGAGCGTATCTGTGTTTCAATATCTGGTAATGTTTAACTTTTGCGAGTGGTATAAGATGTATAGCAAATACCGACCAAGATGGCACACGTAGTTTCGTATGTAGTCCGGGTTTGATTTCCGTGGCCGACCTACCTGTCGCATGCGTTTTCTCGGGGGTTTTCCCGTGTCGCTAGGCAAATGCTGGGTAGGTTAATTATATTCCCCGAATTTTCTGTCCCTTCATTTCATCTCCATTATCACTTCATTTCATCTCCCATCTGGTGGTCTCTTTCATGGTAGAAGTGTCGACCGGAGTGTCAGTATTGCATGGCAGGATGATATGCTCTTGCTTAAGACGTCCTCCTCCAATAGGACGCTCTGCAAACCCAGGTCTCGTGGTGGGATTGTTTCCCAACCACAGTAGGTCGTGGTCTGCCGGGGTGTTACCACCTGGTAAAGTGTATTGTTGCGAATGCATTGTTGAGGCGAGGCGGCACGGCCGACTAGTGAAAGAGACGGGTAGTGCAGTGCGGAGATAAAAGCTCGCCGAAACGGTAGGGGGAAGGAGACGGATTTTTGGAGAGTTCGTCTTTCTTCTAGCGCCGTCTTGATTGTTTGAGAACATTCCGCAGAGTGAGTAGCTATAAAAGGAACCGCCGCGCACCACTGGGAGACAGTTGTTAATTGAACTCGTGTGCGCGAAGAACTGTGTGAACTTTGTTTATGGTCGAGTACCTTGCAAGTTGTATTGTGTATGTGACGTAATTCTGCTACTTTAAAGGTTGACAAAGTGTATTTCTACTGAAATAAAGAGCAACTTTTGGTGTTTGTAACCTGCACTTTTAATTTCACGAACCCACAAAGTCACAGTACTCACTGTCGTTACTCCTTGGGATGGCCTCCCTCTGTCTCCTCTCGCCTCATCCTTCCTCCCGGGGGTACCCCACTTGGGGCATATATACAATAGTCCAGTCCAGTCCTCTCGTTCGGAGAGAATTTGTATAATCCTGTATAACTCAAATGTTTTAAGGGATCGGCGGTAACGCAGTAGTACAGATGTTTTTAAAATGAAATAATGAACTTCAAATACCTCTTTTATGGCTTAGGCCGTTTCCAAAATATTCTCTGTTAATGCTGTGAATAACCAACGCTTTGTCACTTCTTTGTTTGCGATCGTTTGTGTAATATAAATAATACTGTAGAGATTTAGCTGCATTAAAATGAAATAAATTAGTATTTTGTAAGAAAAGTTTGTATAAATTGTTGGAGGTACAGAAAGTAATGTTAAATTTTGTATTGAGGAAGTTTCAAATGATGTATTCCCAGTTACGTCTGGACCACGAGGGAATTCCACGCTGTATAATGGGACAGCATCAATTACAAGAAATTAGTTTTCCTTTGCGTCATAAAGGTTGTGCAAGTTGAAGGTAAACGTGAGGAGGAGGTCCGCAGGTTACGTACGTACGTGCCTAGCAAGGTCATTGCTGATTGGTATACGCGTACCGGGTTCTACGTCTGGATTTACGTTCAAACCAATACCTGGTAAAGGTTTACCCTGATCAACTGAGACCAGGGCCGATCCGCGTTAACGAAAATCCGAGTTATCCACAGAATGCCGGACAAACAATAACAAAAGTGTACATTGCCAAAATAATTTTAATAGAGGTAAGAAATTACTATAGGCACATTTTCACCTAAAATCACATACACTGTATGTACTGTACTACAAACTAGTCGGTAGTAAAAAAGACAGCGAGCTTCTGCTGTCCCAGTTTAGTGTATCCCTTATCTCATATGCGCTTTAACACTAGAACTTCATTTATTTCAAAATTCATTTTATGTTTCTATTTTTTTTAATAAAGATTTTCTCCCAAACTATTAAATCTTGTGTCCATTTAATTTCTGTAATAATTTAACTCCTCAAATTATTTCGTGATTTAAATGACAAAAAATGATATGCCACGGCTGATTTATCAATCTGTTTACACTTTATATTTCTAAAATATTCTTTCACCCTGGTTTCTAAATTACGTTTGGTCTTTGCAATGTAAAATCTGTCGCAATTTAAACAGTTAAATTGATAAATCCCAGATGATATTTTAATATCAGAAATTTTATCTTTTTTAGAAAAAAATACTAGATTTTATATATGTATTTATTTTAAGGAATCAATATTATACCAAATTCTTTAAAAAAAATATTTTTATTAGCCCAAGTATGGTAAGTAAATTTTTAAAATTATAATTATCTTTTATTTTAAGGGTGGAAGGATCATTTACATTTGTTTTGTATTTGAATTTTTCAAACCTTTTATGTATACAATCTTTATTAAAATCATTAATTTGTATTAATTCGCTTTTTATTTAGGGATATGTTTGTTAACCTGTAAAAACAGCAAATTTATGTGAAAAATTGACTTATATTTTTTATGTAATTTTTATTAAGGTCTAGAAAACGAAAGCAACCGTTGATTTCAATTTTAAAATTTAGAAATTTTGAAGGTTATGTGTACTAACAAAAAGCGTAGAAAAGATTAAGGTTTGTGCAGAGAGTCATATGCCTGGAGTAACTGTTATTAGTTTAGGAAAGTGATGGAGACATAATCTTCTTCCCGTCCTTGGATGAAACACAATTTTGAGGTTTCTGTCTTGTATACACACGCAATATCAGCTGATCGCTCTCTACTCTCTGGTGAAAGTGGTTGGTCTTCATTTATGTAACAGCTGCTCGTCCTTACTCTGGAATTGCTGTACTTATTCCTGCTGTATACATAAATAGGCAATAATAGAAACAAAACTGAAAATAACTCAATTTTTAACAATTCTCGGATATTCAATTTTAAAGACTGAAAAACCCCTACAGTCAAACAAAACATGTGAGACATCGGCGGAACATCTGTCTTCCTTAACCTGCACCAACAGCCTGGAAGTGTTGCTTACTTTGGTGGTGAAACATCTCCAGTCGGGATGGTCGAAACCCAGCGGGATGGCTCAGGCGGTTTCCTCTATGGCCCGTATTCGCGAGGTCCGGGTTCGATGGCTGACCTACCCGAACCATGGTTTTTTTTTTGGGGGGGGGGGTTTCCCGGGTCGCCAGGCGAATGCTGGGTAGGTTAATTACATCCTCCGAATTTCCTGTCACTCTATTTCATCTCCATGATCATCTGACGTCATCTCTCATCTGGTGGTCTCTTTCGGGTTATAAGTGTCGGCGGTTGTCTCGGCGCTGCATGGCAGGATGATATGCTCCTGGTAAACACTCCCTCCTCTGGTAGGACGGTCTCCCGGCCGACTGGTGGGGCCGTTTCACGATCACGTGGTTGAGATTGTAAAACGAGGTCTACCCTAAAGTCCGAAGACTCCGGCCTCTGTCAACCCCGGAGCGATAGACAGCTCCGGGGTGCTTTCCATGGGGCAATACCTCGAGTCTAAAAAGCCCCCCCCCCCCCCATCAAATCAAGACAGGTGGAAGTGCATACGCCACATAAGCGTGTCAACCCCACAGGGAAGATTACCGATATCCTCGGTTGGGCCACCTGGTGATCTAGCACACCTTCTACTAGCTCTGCAGGCTAGTACCCGGGACTTCTTAGGCAACCTCTGCCCCCTCCGGGCGGCCGGAGCCTGGCCGGAGGTACCCAATCTCCCGCGGGTGTCGGGAACACAATGTCCCCTCGAGTCCAACCCAATCCAAATAACTCCCATTCGGTAGGGGCTCGAATGTTCGGCCCAAGGTTCCTCTAGTAACGTCAGACGTACCACGAGTGCTAGGGTTCCGCAGCGCCCGCACCACGGCAACTGAACTACGGGAAGGATGCCGGTTGTACTGGCCTGCCAGGGAGTTTCCAGCGGATTGATAACGGTCAAGGAAATTCAAAGCTGACCGTTATCACGATGAAGAAGAGAAACTTGTTGAAATCAATTGTAACTGGAGATGAAACTTGGATCCAATACGATACCAGACACACCGGAAACAAAACAACAATAACAACAATGGATGCATCTTCAAAACAATGCCAATGCTTATTTGAAATCATTGGCGGCAACATCTTTTGCAAAGCTTGTCCACAGGTACGATAAATCCTTTCGATGATTATGTTAAAAAGTAACCATAAGTGTACAAAACTTTTGGTAATACAATAATAGTTATCTATGAACTTGTGTTTTATTTATAGCCTATCGGAGGTTGTAAAACACGGCCCTTCTAGTAGATTTAACTCTGTTGTATTGACAGATCGAAGACTGGCGAAGGTGGTAGGTAACTCCAAGTCTCTCCTAATGCACGTGTGTCGTTATTCCTTTGTTTTCTTGTTGAGTAATAACTCAAAGTCCAGTTTATGTTTGCTTTACTGAACAATGAGGCAAGCGCCTTCAATAAAGAAGGTAATTTGTGGCAAACAAAACAATACTACACAAACATGTTTAAGGGACAATAAATCTGAACATAAATATTGACAAGGCTCAAGAAAACGTCACGTGGAAGGGGAGTATTAAGAAAAAAAAAACATGCATAGGACTTTCTAAACTTTCTCCCACTATTCTACGCAGAGAAGGCAAACTTGCTATTTATTTCCGAGATATTCGTGTTTGAATATTCCAATACTTCCACATTTCTCAAACGTCAAGTCCTTCGTTCCCCGTGTTGGTGACGCAAACGGAATGGAATTTCAGACATCAGATAACGAGCAGTTCCTTAAAACACTTCACTATCGCTTAAAACTTAATGTATTCTCATTTTCCTCTTTGTAGCTACAAGGACATACATGTGTAAGTAATAAAAACTGGTGCTGTAGATCCATCAAAATTGTTAATCGATTAACCGTGTTACTTTAATCATTAATCTATCTATTAATTGAGATATTATCTGTTCAAAAATTAGGTGTAAGGCTTATATAAAGTACTTTAATACTCTGTACATGTCGTTATTTATGAAACTTTTAAATATTTAGATTTAAAATTTGTGTTTGCATCAAGTACACATCCTTTATATATGTATTGAATTAGATCTACAATATTTTTGTAAGTAATTATTTAGTAACGTATTATATCATCTACTAAGATTTGTGAGACTGATATGTAGTTAGTTTTATAACGTTTTCCTTATTTTAACTTTTTAACCAAAACTTTCACTCACTGTCACGAACTCAGAAACGTTACAGCTTACTGCAGTTTACAGCAAAGTTACACCATCACCAGTCCTGAGAAGAGGGATCAGCTATTGTTTCCATAGCTGTGTAGTCGAAGTGTTCGGTTCAAGGTTGTACAGTTCAGTTTATGTTAGCAAGCGATAAATAATCAGTTGTATACGATATGTTGTCACAGACAAGCTGTAAGGAAAGAAACCTGTCAGCATGTGTATGTAGTTATGTACCTCTTAGAATATTTGACAACAGAAGTGTTATTTAGACTCTCTCGGGGTTCAGAGTGATTTCTTTTAGCTATCATGAGTTATATTATCTCAAAAGTCAAAGAACATTACGTGTCTAGTGAAAGCTTGATGCTTTGGAAAGTCTGTTTAGGTTGGAAGCAATACATCAAAACAAAGAGGGCCAAATTTGACTAAAAGAGTTTTCATTAACATTTATTGTAATCGGTTAATTTTAATCGACTCGATTAATCGACTAAAATTTTTAATCTTTAATATAAAAAGCATTAATCGATTAATTGTTTCGCTTAATCGATTAAACCACGCAGCAGTAATATAAACATTTAGTAAATGTTTCTTTTAAGGATATGTATGACTGAAATTTCATGAACATTTTGAAAAAGCCCCTTCTCCACATTTTAGTCCATACAATAGTGTAAGCCTTCCTGAATTCAAAGAATGCTTAGATAGCATCCGCAAGCCAGTTTTAAATGCTCTAATCTAGTCTGAAAGTTACGTGAATGTTAGTAATAGATATGAATTCTAATTCGTTATCCTTGTTTTATCGCTATTGAAACTTTCAGCATTTTTAATCATTTAAGATGCTCCTTGCGTTGCAGTTTTAGTGTTAGACTAATGAAACTTGCTACATAGTTCATAGAGACACAGTGAATAGAAATTTCCCTGGGTTTTATTGTGAGGTGCATTTAAGTACACTTTATTTATTTCAAAACGCAAAAAATTTCAAATTTCTAGCAATTTAGTCATACTCATAGCTTTAAAAATATCTGGAAGCCTAAAGTTATTGAGACACAGGGAAACCTAGGGAAAATTAAAAAAACGGATGCATTGGGAACCTGTTGTTAAAATATTAGACCAGAATTTAAGTTAATTTTGTCACAAGGGACTTTTTAGGCAACGTAGCCAAAAATAAATAAATTTTTCTATATTTTCCTAACTATCAAAGTGAAATTGTTAAAGTTTTGGCTGTATCATATTTGCACTAAGTTACATCTATGGTATAAATCTTAAGTCGCTAGCGTTATTAGTTTGGGATCTCAAATTTTCAGTCACAGATATCCTTAACTAGGGGTGGTTCCTCGATAATCACATACGAGGGCTGTTCAATAAAGAATGATCATAATTTTTTTACGGTCATAATTTTTCGCACTAAAATTCAATCTTATTATATTCTGTTAGCTTAATGTGAAACAAACACGCCGTAGTAGTTTCATTGTTGGTAATCCTGGTTCCCGCCTGTGAGAACCAGGCAAGTTCAGACATGTTCAGTATCGCCTACCGCTGCAATGGAGGTAACATGCAGTTAAAGTTGATGTTAGAGGAAGATCCGGAGTTTCTTTAAAACGTAATCACTGCTGATGAAACTTGGCTACATCATTTTGATCCTGAGAGCAAACAGCAAAGCTCAGTGTGAAAATCTCCTTCATCACCAACCCCCAAAAAGGCAAAAGTGGTTGCTTCTGCTGGGAAAGCTATGGTCATCTCATTCTTTGATATTCATGGAATGGTTTATCAGCATGTTGTACCTGCACACACATCAGTAACTGGACAATACTACAGGGATGTCCTGAAAACATTGCAAGTCCATATCAGACGAAACAGATCACATTTCCGTGAAGCAGGCTGGATGCTGCACCACGATAATGCGCGGCCGCATATTGCCAATGTTGTTGCTGAATATCTTGCAAAAATCAACGTGAAGTGTATCCCTCACCCTCCCTATAGTCCGGATTTAACCCTATGTGACTTTTTTCTATTCCCTAACTTGACGAAACGCCATCGTGGGAGGCATTATCCATCATCAGAAGAAGTGGTGAAGGCTGCGGAGGCGATTTTGAAGGATCTCTCAAATATGGTTTTCAGCATGTCTTTGAAGACTGGTAGAAACGCTGGGACAAGTGTATCGCATTCAGGGGAGACTATTTTGAGAAGGACCATCAAAATTATGAGGATGAGTAAACGTACATTGTCAAAAGAAATTGTGATCATTCTTTATTGAACAGCCCTCGTACTTGCAATGTTTAAAGAATGGATCGTTACATATCGAGCCGCGAGGTCCTTTGCGATATGAACACGTATGTAGCTAAAACAATGAAAAAGAAATACAAAAAAAACTAACGGCCAAGTTTATTTACGCCAGGTGAAACATGTGGTGATTGGTTATATATTGTCTGTTAATGCCAACAGACTACAATACCAGGAATGGGAAGTGATTTAGGATCTGCTACATCACTGCGTAAAGTCCAACAGCAGTTAGACGTAATTTACTTTCGTGTTGCTTGGAAATGTCTATCTCTGAGTATTAGAATATCACAGAGCGTTAGAAAATTACACTTCTAACAGATAAGCATTGTGCAATAATTTCTTATAAATGTCAGGGTAAGCCAACTATTGTACGTAAATTAATTTTCTAACATAATTATTTTACTGTGTTGCAGGTTTCACTGGCAACGTGCGTGTAGAGACATGGGACATGACTAAAATTAACCTTCCGCCCAAGTGACACGTTTTTATCGAGTGATACATCCACGAGCTTGCACAGATAGCAAGATAAACACATACCAGTCAGCTGTGCAACAAGATTAAGACAAGTTTGTGAAGCATACCAAGTCGATATTGAAAATCATAATTCTGGAGTGTGTTTGGTGCCAGCTGAAATAACACAGGATTTGATTGTTGCGAGCGAAAGTCGAGTAGGAAGGCCTGCAGTGAATACTCTCGTTTCCGTGGTGGGGAGACCTTGGTGGGGGAATTGAAAACAGTTGAAGGGGAAGCAAGCGTGTCTTTGCCAACAGCTTGACATATGCAAAGGTCCAACTCCTCGGCGAGATAAAAGCGAAAATCTTTTCTGAGCAGAACGTGACCGATTGCAGAAACAAATGTACAACAGCACTCGCGAGTGATGTTTACGTGTTAGTGGTATAGGTCAGGCATTTTTTCGCTGAAGGCGATATAATAAGCGCGCTGCGGTGATTTTAGTTTTAATTTGCTACAATGGCAAGTACGACGATAACCCTGACGAAGGCTGGCGTGCAGCCGGAGGAATCGCTACCCTTGCAGACCATGTCGTCCCTGGCAGTGCCACCACGTATGACTTCTAGTGGTATACCATCGGGATGTTCCACACCACAGACCTTCTCCAGGTTACCTCACAAGAAACCCATCGATATACAGTTCAACAGTGTCAGCTACGACGCCAATTTGGGCTTCCGGAAAGGTGAGTAACATTTCAAAATACACTTTAAAATCATTACATGCAGTTTTGTTGGCAACTTCGTGTACTTTAATATTATTATGAAACACTTTATCATTTTAGCATTTATTTAGGTTTAAAAACAAATGGCTTCATTACTGAATTGAGAAACTAGCTTATTGTTGCTTCTATGCAATCGAATTAACGCTACAGCAGTTCGAAGTTTTAGTAAATTTCAAAGGAAATTAGTTGGCGCATAGAAATATACTTCAAATTTATTTTGACTTAACTTTCGTGTACAAAGAATGTTCTAAATACGTGAGTAACGTGGTAAAAGTTACTCTGTACTCGAAAACTGACCAAACAGTCACAGTTTTGCTGTCGATCTTTCTTGCGTTTGCTGTAAGAATGCTTACGTGACAGTTCGGGATGACTCTAACCTATATGTTGCAACTACATTCCACATACACGAAGCGAGTTCATATTCTACAATTTGTAATCATTTTTGATTGGTTTTCTATGATTTTTTACAATAGTTACTTTGTTTAGTGATAGCTTGGGATAGTATTAACCTCCCTGCTGGTTGATTAAACCTACATACGCGAGGACTTGAAGATTTTTAACTTCCTCCACCTAAAGTTACTCTACACGTGAAAAAATTTGCCAAAATTGTGATCTTTTAGACATTACTCTAATAATATTGATTAAAATAGTATACTGTGATCCACATAAACCTGAACCATTTCGATAGGTCATAACTTTTGAACCAATAATAAGATACACGTGTAACTTTGGTAGAATATAATACACAATTGGGAGATTACATTACACTATTTACATCTCAGAGAAAATGTTGGAAGTGTCCTCCACCAGCATCTATACATGTTTGTACTCGTCTCACCATATTCTCTGAAGTTTTACGGAGATGATATCGAATTGAGAGAAGGTTATTTCCAGCAAGATGGAGCAACGTGCCATACATATAATGACACCGTGGAACTTGTAACCAATTTCTTTGATAATTGAATAATCTCAAAATGTCTGTGACCCCCAGTTTCCTTGACCTAACCTCACCGGATTTTTTTCTTGTGGGGTATCTAAAAAATAGAGTGTACAAGAATAGCCCACGAACAATTGATGTACTCAAGCAATCCATTCGAACCGAAATAAGTAACATTGGCGAGGATACTCTCCGTAAAACTTCAGAGAATATGGTGAGACGAGTACAAACATGTATAGATGCTGGTGGAGGACACTTCCAACATTTTCTCTGAGATGTAAATAGTGTAATGTAATCTGCCAATTGTGTATTATATTCTCCCAAAGTTGTATGTGTGTTCTATTATTGGTTCAAAAGTTATGGCCTGTTGAAATGGTTCGGGTTTATATGGATCGCTCTGTATATTTAAGACATTTTCAACCTGATTATATGTTGAATTTTCTGGGAATGTGTTTAGAAGTCCTTTTCATTTTGAGTAACTTTTTGTATAACTGATAAATTGTAAGAGATAGACAAAATATTACTACACAACAAATGTATATCTTGCTAAAGAATATAATTTATGTCATTTTCTTTATAATAACAAGCATTGTCTAGATATTTCTTGTTTGCTCCAAATTTTTAATCACATTTTTCTGAAATAGACAATCATTTTTTTTCACGTCTGGACTGCAAAAACAATGGAATGTGAAAGTCATCTCACCTAACCTGTTGGCCTATTTCTATTGTATCTACGTACAAGGAAATATTAATGGAGCCATTTCTACATAATTCACGTTTTAGTCAAGTATTCGATTAACATTATGGATGTACTTAAAGTTTAGTTCTAATTCGTGCGCTTTATTCCGAACAGCTTTGTTCCATTTCAAGATAACGTCACTTTATGATAGAACGATTGTTTAGGATAGTTGATACAATTTTATTGAGTTAATTTATGAAATCGTGTACCAACTTCAGTCCGTGACATCACCCTGGAGATCCTACTTAAAGGAACGAAGGCACATTCTTTATCCTGAGGCACCAAACAAACAAAATTAGTGCAAACTTGACCTTTAACATAGCTACATTAAAGACAATGACTTCATTTACTAATGATGCAGTTACACTAATGTCGTTTCGACTATTACATTTGTATCGGCGGCCCTGGATAACTTCTCCCACCATAGATCGTAAAACGCGGACACTTAGTAATCTATAATCTGTGTGTAACGAGCAAAATTACTCGGGTATCAACTGGAGCGAACTTTGTAAGGAAACGGGAGGCGAGAAAGAGAAACACAGAAATACTTTAAGCACATCTCTTAGGCTATTGATTGATTGGGGGGAACTTCGTGGGTATTTATAAGACTCCAGCAACATGGATAAATCAGTTGGGTCCCACCGTAAATAACTGCATAGAAGTAATTCAGGTGTATCCGCTTTGTAGCGCATATAATCTCGTAATATTTATCATGGTATTTGTGAAATATTTCTAAATTTTGCGCATTTTTAAGAGAACACTCTATATATTAATTTAAAATTAGTCGAAATGTCTTCAACTTGTATAACAACTCACAGCGGCTTTCCTAATATTGGTAAACTTAAACTGAACTACACACATTCGTAGAGTTGGAATAAAGGTTACTTAAAGGTTAGTATGAATGAAATGATGTTCAAATGAGTACAGGGTACATAGAACTTAGTTACCAGACATGCATCTTTCAGGATAAGAGAAAACCTTATCACCCTGATCGAGATTAGAACTAGTGACCTCTTGAAGTGACGCTACCACCAAGTTCAGAGACGGGCTGTTGTTTTTTTAAGTATTTTGTGGACTTCGAGGAAGTCAAAATATATTTGAATTCCCTTCAACAAAGTTTGTTTACAGTGGACTCTGCAAAACGTTCCTGCTTTTAAGGAATCAGCTGTTTATGTAAACAAAACGTTTTTTATATCAGCAAAGTTCCAATTTCCTGTGACATTAATCACAAAGCCATCAAGATGTTGACGTCACGTAAACATTCTCTTTGTCAGGGCAAAAGTTCAATCTGTAACACGATAGCCATAAAAAATGTGCCATATAGAGATAAACAAAGGAACATCTGAACTCTGCTCTTCACCGTTGGACATTCAAAAAGTCGAAATTCCGCGAAAAAAAAAAACGCACACATATTAAGCCTATCAAGTAATTGTGTTACAGCCAAAAATCATATTTCGAAATTTCATCAAAACTGTTTTGAGGTACACGAATCCATAAAACACAATTTAGGAAAATGTGATGCCACACAGATTTTCAAGAAGACTTTCAGCCTTATCTTGAATTTTTATAAAACGGCGCCATTTTGATCAATTAAACATAAATTGATTAAATATTAATATAACATGTTTTAATATATTTAAGTGAAAAGTAAAGTTTAAGTTTCTGATTTTGCCTTCACTGATAAAACGTAATTGTCTACAAATTATTGGACCAGTTGAAGCGTAATTTCTGCCACAGGGTGTTTAGCGTTAGCCATGGAGGGAAATCTGATATGGATCATGTTCAATACAGTAAAGTTCAGTTAATGGTACAGTGCTAATGTGTGTATTAATTCACTCTATACCCGATTTGTATACGTAACAGGTCTTTCAGTTTTCGGATAACATAGTGTCAAAATGTCCTGGTTTTTTCACTTCAGAATCTGGGATCCCTAACAAAGTACAGAGCGTGTGGATTTAACATTTGATTGCACAACTGATTTCTGTTTCATATAACCTTGCCCCGCTGACATGTATCACTCCGCGTGCAGCTACCATCCCCCTCACCCTATTTGTCTTATGCTTTCGCGCCATAGGCCATAGGTGGTGCCTTCCCGTGACATTTCAAACTGCAGTAAACGTCATAATAATTGCGAGAGAGATAGATAAAATCATACACATAAGGATATGAAGGCATGCAAAATACAAGTTTATAATGAAACTGAGCAAGTTGAAACTAAATGAATGAGCAATGAAACTGAAACCAGTTTATAATGAAAAGCCTTCGGCCTTTTCCACTGGGATTTATTTAAACCAGTACACATACCTTGCAAAAATGCTTGTCTTTCAGTCTTAAAAGTCGTGTCATGCCATACTTTACTTTTCATTCACCCAAGTCTCGCCAAGGTAGTATATTTTGCGATTTGTATCCCGGTTCAGTCTGATTCTCCTTAAATAACGTCTTCGCCACACAGCAGTATCGCCCCTGGAGTGGTAAGTTTTCCTCTTGTCTCAATTTCACGTCGCGATGTTCCTACGAACCTAACACTCACACCTGTAAGTTCAGAGCACAGCTGTTTGACTTCTCTCACTGACAAAGACAGATTTTTCTCTGTGAGTGCATTAAACACATGCACCACAATTCTTATTTCGCACCCTTGCGATGCTTCAGCGAAAAACTGGCGGTAGACTCTGGCATTATACTTATAATAAGTACACGCGCAATAAACGATCAATAAAATAATTTAGCTCTCACACTCGGCACAACACACATTCGAATGGCGATATATGACAAATCCAGTTCAAAAAAGATCGGTGATAAAAGTGATATAAACAAATATGTCATCACTACCGCTAAATCACGTGCTATCGTGTCATGTGCTTGAGAGCAAAGGAACCTCCTCTTTACTTCGTTTAAGAATTAACATGCATTTCAGATAAATCAGCTCTGTTGCGTAATATATTCAATTCAAACAGTTACGAAAATATAAATTTGACAATTCTCTTCCTACATATAAAGATATATCACCATGTTAAATAACGAACTACTTTTTACCGCACAACAGTCTATACTACAATAGCAGCCAATGAGAGGTGATAAAGTCACGTGACCGTTAAGAGATACGGGGCAAGCTTATGTGAAACAAGGATTAGTAACACCTAGGGCACAAACTTTCAGTAACGGACGACGTGAATTGTAAAGTCCACTCTCTCATATAGGTTATCTTATTTGCGTCATATAGCTGCGGGTTACAGCTTTTTTGCCACAATTTTTATTTATAGTTCATGCTGTAAATTAAACTATGTGTTAGAGATGCACGTATAATGTAGGAAATGGTGACTTTATGTTAACTGTGGTACCAGGAAGAATGTCAACAAGATGCAGTACTACCAGATCTTCAAGATTTCTTATAAAACAGAATTCATATTTATTTTATGCAATTACAGGATTAAAACGAGTTGTTATGATGACATCAATCGTGCTAAATTACCCTGTTTTGGCAGCAATGCCAGGAAACGTGACGTAGTTACTATGACAACAACACAGCAACATAATTTTCTCCAATGTTCTGTCTACAAAAAAAAAAAAAAAAACCTGAAATCGTCATTCTCGTATTTCCAGCAACATTCAAACAAAGCAATCGCCTCATTAAGCATCTTTAGATTTTTTCTAGGCCATGCCGTGGCTCAGTGGTTAGACCGCTTGGCTCTGACCAAGGCGGCCCGGGTTCGATCCCAGGCGACTGCAAAGTGAGATTTGTGGTGGACAACACGGCGTTGGGGCGGGTTTTCTCCGGGATCTCCGGTTTCCCCCGCCATGTCATTCCACCGGTGCTCCATCTTCATCTCATGCATCATCAGTGTCACCGCCTGCGGTTTCCTATGTAGTAAAAAGCGGGCGTTAAACACTATACACATTTCATTTAGATTTTTCTGAAGTTATTATTTTCTTAGCACTCAGCTTCACTGGAAATATAAATCCATATTTTCAATACTTTTACTACAACCCTCCATTTTTCTCTATAAGTGTTGAAAACAAATGAAGCAACATCTCCTTAGCAATCATTTATCTGATACATTATAATTTTACATTAAACTTACTGGTTATTTGACGTATATATTTGTATCACAGTCGGATTATGCATTACTTACATAAATATTATATTAATGTTTATACCCTTATTGCATTGAAATTTTTTCCTACTCTAAATTGAATATAATTGCAAAGCTATTGGTTTTGATGGTTGAGAGAAAGTTTCAGAGGTTTCAGTTTGAGAAAGTTGTCAAATATGATTCTATTTCCAATGTTAGATGCAATGTGATAGATCATCAATTTATTACAAATAATAGTGAAGGTAATAGCAATACTACTGCATGATTTTGAATCGATTATTATCTGAGGACACCGGGAAATTTGGAACCACATGTGTTGTTCCTTTATCTAGAACAAATATCCTTCCTCGTTTAGTGGCGACACTGTTTTCCGTCGCCGTCTAGGAGTACGGACATTATAAACATTTGTTTTATGACTGTTTAAATAGCACAGTATCTGAGGACGTGCCGTAACAAACGTAGTAGGCCAAATGTTAAATGTTTGGGTTCATCAACACGATTGCAAAAAATCATTCAGTATCACGAGTAGGTACTTTCTGTAGTGGCGCTATGACCCCATGACAAGGCTCGCAGGGGGCAGTTGGCACCTCCACCTAGGCATCTCTGACCCTGGAGGAAGGTGTGATGCTAAGAGCGGAGAAACTGCAGCAGGTGTCAGGATCCTAAACAGTTACAGATAAACAAACATTCCGCATAACCGACTCCCCAACGAGAGAATCAGGGTTTACAGAGAAAAAAACTTCCTGCCGACACTTAGCCAAACAGCACATGTAATGTGGAGTGAGATGCAGGGATGTAATTATACTTCCTATCAAACCCGGGGAAACCAGAAAAAATCGAAGTCAGAGTGGTAGGATGAACCCGCGACCTCCGAAATGGGAGCCATAAATATAACCACAACGTTTAAATCTACATATTCTCATATTACCATTGTACCTACAAGAAAATCAGTAGTGAGGTGTGACTTTCATAGCGAGGGAAGCACCAAATAATAATTGTCATTAAAATAAGAGAGAAAATCACTCAAAGAACTAAGGCTACTCTTTAGTACTCTTTCTATTGTACAGTCACACGTAGGTCCAGTAGCGAGGCGTGACTTTCAAAGTGAGGGAAGCTCCAAATAATAATTGTCATTAAAATAAGAGAGAATAATGACTCAAAGAACTAAGGCTACCCTTCAGTAATCTTTCTATTGTACAGTCACACGTAGGTCCAGTAGCGAGGCGTGACTTTCAAAGTGAGGGAAGCTCCAAATAATAATTTTCATTAAAATAAGAGAGAATAATGACTCAAAGAACTAAGGCTACTCTTTAGTACTCTTTCCATTGTACAGTCACACGTAGGTCCAGTAGCGAGGCGTGACTTTCAAAGTGAGGGAAGCTCCAAATAATAATTGTCATTAAAATAAGAGAGAATAATGACTCAAAGAACTAAGGCTACCCTTCAGTAATCTTTCTATTGTACAGTCACACAAGTCCTTCTTGCACTACAAGACTGTTCACACTAGAAGCTTCCCCTCTCCACTCAGACGTTCCCTGGCCCACACCGCGTGAACTTTTAGTCTAATATGGAGAAAGTATGTAATTCACGCACTTTTGCTAACAACTTAAAGCTTCACAACAATTTCCTATTTGCTTATACTAAATACCAATCTACGTAAAATACTATTGCTAATGCTATGAAATATACTTACAGTTGTATTTAAAAGCGTTACATAAAACAAAAGAATAAACATTTCTTCACACGCTAAAGAGACTTCACGCGACAAAATCTGTCAGTGCTGCCTAACTATCAAGGAGACGAATCACAGTGTTCAAGGTTACGAATGCGTAAATACAGTACTGAAAGAGCTCGGGGAATTAGTCACTCGAATCCAAGCAGCTGTCAAATTGTACGCAGAATCGCGGATGTTTGCGAATAAATTTTGAAAATACTACAAAGCAAATAGAATATTGTTTGGTGTAAATTTTGTTTTTCTTCTTTTTCTGCTGAAATTCTTGGGGAAGCTGCACCTTCAGTGCTTCATTACACATTTCGTACTGAGGAAAATAAGATAATTAAACCATTTCTGCTAATGATTAAGATGAAATAAATATATTTAAGGGTAGTTTGTTGAACAGTGAGTAATTTCAGTGTTAGTAAGACCTTGTTGATTTGCTTGTACAGGAACAAAGACGATTTTACACAACCTGAATGGACGATTTCTTCCAAAACAACTGATAGCCATTATGGGACCTTCAGGAGCCGGCAAGTCCACACTTCTGGACATCCTGTCTGGTTACAGGTGAGTGTTTCGTTACATAAGCTGGTACACCTTACAGCACACCTTACTCTGTAATTATACGTCTGCTCAGGTATTTAGCAACAAAGCCATTCTCCTTCTTGTCACCGAATTATGGTTAGTTTTTAAGTTGTTCACACGCAGATGTTACAAATTCATTTCCTGTTCCTTGTATAATAGACAATTAGGAGATGACGACTATCTGATTGCATGCAGGTGTTTGTATTAGTTTTAAGTTTAAGAATTTTTTTTTTTCCTTTGGAAAAGGGGAAATAATATATTTGTGGATAATTTCGTTTAATAATATTTATTGATTTTATTCTTGATGATACTTTTAACTGATTCCAGCTGTACTCTTGCGTGTATCTTATTTTGAATGTTGGTTCCCTTCTTTGCTAGGATGTCTGCCTTCACATTGTTACTCATCCGCGGTAGCGTGGTGGTAGCATGTCTGCCTCACGTTCAAGAGGTCCCGAGTTCGAATCTCGGTCAGGGCGAGTTACCTGGATAAGGTTTTTCCGGGGTTTTCCCATATCCTGATAGACGAATGTCGGGTAACTATAAGCTCCATGGACCCCGGACTCGTTTGAGCATCATTTTACCCATTCCATTCATCGTCCGATATGACTTAACGTTGGAGAACGTAAATTGCACACAAAAAAAAAAAAAAATCCACGGTATGCAGGAATACACTGGGAGACTATATTCTTGCTTAATTTTGTATCTGTTTAACCAAGCAATGAATTTCTTTTAATTTTTCGGTTTTGGATTCTGTTTTCACGCTATTGCTTGGATTGCCACTCTAGCATCTTATACAATAAGAATGAAACAAGTGCTGAGGCTTTCACGGCCGGCGTTGTCAATTATAAAAAGTAGATCTTCTGGGCTTGTGGGCCGTGGTCGAGTTGGTTTAACTTCCTCTGACGTTTCGCCCAAAACTGCTTCCAGCATCTTCAGGGTGATCAGACTAGTGAACTCCCGAGTCCAACGACTTTATTTTCTGTTATTCTAGACTTGGTCTATGCTCTACGTCTATTATAAACAAATCATATTTAATATTCTATGAAACCGAATTAATGTTTCAATGCTTTAAACCCCTATTCCATAATAGCCTACTATTTCATATTAAACTCCTTGGTAACATTTTTACAATACATTGTTTTTATAACAACAAAATGAACAACACATCTTTTACAAGTGGCAGTGCATCACAATTATTTAGAGTATGTTCTCATGATCATTTGGAGACTTTTTATTTAAAAACCAGTTATGTTATTTTTAGGTATTCCATAATATCTTCCTCTCTACATTGTAAAAAAGTGGGTACAGTCAACAAACTTGGAAAATCACCTAGACTCGGGCAAGGTTACACGATGCGGTCATCCTGCCAAAGTCCAGTAACTGTACCAACAGTGTGCAATATCAAAGGCCGATTAACAAGAACATCTGTTTGTTGCGGTTTCCTTTGATAACATTAATGCTCTTTCCGGAGAGAGCACGTGCTATGCGAATGCCTGAGTCACTCCGATACGTCACAATAGAAGCGTGTGAAAATACTAACGAAATTCTTCTTAAACAAATTGAACTTTATGGACTTAACTAAATTTATACTACGTTTATTTTTATCTTAATGTGTCAGATCAGCGGTAGTAAAATTATTTGAATTTAAATTGTTAAATATTGAGTTCCTCAGGGATCAATTTTAGCACCACGTATTTATATAGTTCATTTTATTTCCAGTAACAAAAAACCTATGCCTTAAATTTAATCTTTTTTCTGAGGGTAGAGCTATTTCACGTAGATTTAAACGTATTGATTTCTTGAAGGAGAACTCACCGGAAATATATGTTTTAAGCCCCTTAACCCAAGAAGGGGGGAAAACGTTTTAAAAATTCCCCGTCTGTGTCCGTGTGCATAACTCAGAAACAGAAAGAATAAAATCAAATCCTGGTATTTGAGGTCTGCTTATTTCAAGAATGCAACACGAAAATTAAAAAAAAACTACCCTTCACACGGAACGTTTTATAAAATACTGTTTTTCTCGAAAATTACTTTTATTAAAACATCGTATGTTTAAGATACCTTCATGACAAATGTATCTTGAATTTCTTGGAATGTTTTCAGAAGACCTTTTCATTCTACGAGGGCTATCCAGAAAGTAGATTACGTTTTCGTCTGTTTCCGCTAGGGGCGGGGCTAGCGCGGCCATCTTGGGGTCAGAGCGTTGCGCAGCTCAGTCGGCATCTAGCCGTGCTAGTGAGAGGTTCGTGCTGTGCTCCGTTCAGATACTGTGACGGTTTGAAATGTCTGCGTTAATTGAAAATCCCGCGAGCTGCGAGGTGCGTGCAGTAATAAGGTTTCTGACTGCAAAAAACTGTAAACCGATAGAAATCTATCGGCAGCTTTGTGAAGTGTATGGGGACAACACTATCACTGAAGGTGGAGTGCGTCAGTGGGTCATCAGATTTAAAAATGGCCGAACCAATGTTCACGACGAAGATCGAAGTGCGAGACCCAGCATAGTGACTGCCGAACTTGTCGAAAAAGTCGATGCTAAAGTCCGTGAAAATCGAAGGTTCACAATAACGGAACTTTCTTTGAGTTTTCCACAAATTTCGCGAAGTTTGTTCCACGAAATCATCAGCGAAAAGCTTGGTTACCACAAGTTTTGTGCAAGATGGATTCCAAAAATCTTGACAGAGGACCACAAAAATCAGCGAATGGCTGCAGCGTTGAACTTTTTGGACGTTTACCATAAGGATGGCGACTCTTTACTCGATCGCATCGTTACTGGTGACGAAACATGGGTGAAACACGTGAACTGTGAAACTAAATTGCAATCAATGCAGTGGGGGCACACAAGTTCTCCCCAAAAACCCAAGAAATGCATGCAAACAATGTCGGCAAGGAAAATGGTGGCGACTGTTTTTTGGGACAGAAAAGGTGTGATTTTGGTGGACTTCCTGGAAAGAGGCACTACAGTAAACTCTCAAAGGTATTGCCAAACTCTCCAAAAACTCAGAAGAGCCATTCAAAACAAGCGCAGAGGAATGTTGAGCTCTAAGATCTTGTTGATTCACGACAACGCCCGGCCCCACACGGCAAATGTCACTCGTGAAGTTCTTGAATCTTTTAAGTGGGAGTTGTTTCCTCATCCGCCGTACAGTCCCGACCTGGCACCGAGCGACTTCCACCTATTCCCAGCAATGAAGAAGTGGCTGGCTATGCAGCGTTTTGATGACGACGCACAGCTGCAAGAAGAGGTAACGAAGTGGTTGAAGGCGCAGGCGGCCGAATTTTTCGACGAAGGAATTTCCAAGCTCGTACATCGCTACGATAAATGCCTTAATTTGAATGGTGACTATGTCGAAAAGTAGTATTTGAGTGTGGCTTTCATCTGTATATAATAAAATTTGTTTCCTATACTTTGTTTACTTTTTATTCCAAAACGTAATCTACTTTCTGGATAGCCCTCGTAGATTGCTTTTTGTATAACTGGTAAACTGTAACAATCTTGCTGCACAAAGTTAGTTCTTGTTAAGTTACGATACATAAATAAAATTTTAGCGGAGCGAATAATTTCCTAGTTACTTCTAGTGACTGGGCGTCGGGGTAGTGCAATGGTTTCGTTCGCGACTCTCGTACTGAGGGCCCGAGTTCGATTCCCGCCTATGGGGTGTCGATTTTAAGTCAGCCCTATGCGCGCTTTCACCTCTGACTAGCTCATGTGAAGTGTCGCCCTATGCCCAACGTGGTTTGGAGTCCATGGTATAAACTGCAGGTCCCCTCGCCTCACCGTCATCTTCGCTATCAGCCTATCATTGGAGGTAATGGGCACGGTCCTCAGGGTGCCTCCACCTTAGAAATCGGTGTGGTCATCACGTGGTAGGTCTAGATTACCCCGAAGGCTGTAGTTGCCGTACTGTTGGTATACATACATACTTCTAGTGACTTGTTTGCTTTTTACAATATTGGCTTCGAATGAGAGGGCCTTATTCGCTTTTTCACGTGCTAGATTGCATAGAGATTGGAGTGTCAAAGCCATCCCATAGCGACCGGCACTTAAAACATTTGACTATCAAATCTAATTGTTCTTAGAAGGAAATGTTCATCTTGATTAATATGAAATAGAGAAGCGTTGTTAAGATTGATTTGTAACCAAGTGAGTAAGAGAGGCTCCTGTGAGTGCACACATAAGATGTTCTGGATTAGAATAACTTCAAAACGTTTATTTATACTGGAATTTTTGTATCAAAATTTTGGGTGGGATATCTATCATGTGTAATGGAGCAAATTTTTTTATTTTGTGCAGGATAAAGGGAGTGACTGGGCAGATACTTGTCGACACCGTGGAGAGAAACTTAGGAGAGTTCAGGAGGTTATCATGTTACATCACACAGGACGACAGACTACAACCACTACTTACCGTCATGGAAAACATGAGGATAGCCGCCAATCTCAAACTTGGGGAGTACGTCCCAATCACCGAAAAACTGGCTGTGGTAAGTTGAGATGTTTGTATGTCCGTATCATAGCATAAAGCTTGTGTAAAACGTCGCAAAACTGCATATGGGTAGTGGTGGCGCAAGAAGTGTTATCACAACTGGGAGACAGGGAGCCCAGGATTTGTGTGGCTGAAGTACGGGGAACTGCTTGCCCTGCACTGCGCTGTTAGAGTAGCCGTACTTCCATAAAGTCCCTGGCAATGCCGGCGGTTCCAGTAGGCGAGCCGTCCAGCCGTCACCTGCGCAAACCTGTCAGTATGTTGTTACCTGCAGACGAGTAAAGTATACATCGCTTCGTGGTTGTTTGCTGTTGCTTTAATTTAAAACATAGCGGGTAAGGGTATAGGTACCATCTAACCGCTCCAAAGTGTATCGAAGTACTTTAATAGGGCAATCTAGGGAAACAGTGGACAATGTATTAACATCCATGCAACAATAGGTGAATGGGGACAATTTTATGATTCCCGTGAAGAAAATTCAAGTAGCAAAAGATGTTTCAAAATCTACGCTTAGAAAGCTAAAAAAGAAATGAGTGAGTTACAGACTGACACCGTTTTTACATTGAGTACTCCAGAACGAAACAGAAACGGATCAAAACCATGTACAGGTTTAGAAGAATTTGATGGGTGTAATACTTAGGACAATAAATGAATTCTACATTACTGAGGACAATCACGTATTGTTTAAAGCATTAAAGCGCTTCATATTTCGGTGGCGAAAAATGCGCCAAAACAAATGCATTCTTATTGAAAGATACGATATTCAAAGTGGTCACGCGTCCTTTTTACGGAATATTGCAAGAAAGCACCACGAGCTTACCTTATTGTGTACCCCGATGAAATGTACCCCCACAGCTCACACAAAAATTAAAGCATTGGGCGATGGTAGTTCACATAGCGCCTATTTCTGCACGCTTCCCCAATCCCTTGGAGCGCCGCTCCAACGTCACACCTCCTGCCACTTCCACTGAGCTGAATGGGACTTGCTTTT
Organism: Mantis religiosa; assembly: GCA_030765055.1. Lineage (NCBI taxonomy): Eukaryota > Metazoa > Arthropoda > Insecta > Mantodea > Mantidae > Mantis > Mantis religiosa. The sequence continues at coordinate 913,075 of JAUKNK010000171.1, forward strand.
AAGGTAAGCGATCGCTCGCGATGTTAAATAACATCTAACAACTGACAATTGTTCTAATTTGTTTATTTTTTCGTTCAAATAGAACGGAACGTAGAGCTAGCAATGCTTCAGTTGATATCTCTAAATATCATTCAAGTGTTTCTTGTTTTCTTTTTTTGTAATTTACGTCCTCCAAATTTAATGCCCGATTTCACCAACAAATGTTAAGACTTAACACAAGTTTAGCAATAGTTAAAACAAAAATTTCATTTCACCAACAAGTGTTAGCGTAACACTCGTGTTAAATCTCATGTCAAACTAACAAGCCGAATTTCTAATGTTGTCCTTAACAATTGTAAATAGTCAAGATGGCGAGCATGAACTCAGCTGTTGATGTCGATTTGCTATACTTAAGACCGTCTAAATGGCATTCATAATAGAGTACGGCCTATGATTAGAAATGATTTTGAGGAACTATCCGAAGAAAATGTTCTACAGAGGTATAGACTGTCGAAACATGTTGCTATGAAGGTTACTGCGGAAGTACAAGAGAGGTTAGAACATACATCGAAAGAAATATGCCGATCTCGCCTTTGCTTCAACTATCAATAACCTTGCGATTTTATAATTCCCTGAATTATGTGGATAATGCACTGTCCACCTCCCGTCTTGAAACGTTCAAGTCACTTGCCCTTCTTGGCTCCTCGTTTTAAATTTACGTAATACTGAGTTAGAACATGCATCGAAAGGAATATGACTATCTCGCCTTAGCTTCAATATTAGTAACCTTGCGATTTTATAATTCACTGAATTATGTGGATAATACACTGTCCACCTCCCGTCTTGAAACGTTCAAGTCACTTGTCCTTCGCACCTCGTTTTAAATTTACGTAATAATGAGTTAAAATATACATCGAAAGGAATATGCCTATCTCGCCTTTGCTTCAAGTATTAATAACCTTGCGATTTTATTTTTCACTGAATTATGTGGATAATACATTGTTCACCTGCCGTCTTGAAACGTTCAAGTCACTTGTCCTTCGCACCTCGTTTTAAATTTACGTAATAATGAGTTAAAATATACATCGAAAGGAATATGCCTATCTCGCCTTTGCTTCAAGTATTAATAACCTTGCGATTTTATAATTCACTGAATTATGTGGATAATACATTGTTCACCTCCCGTCTTGAAACGTTCAAGTCACTCGTCACTTGTCCTTCGCTCCTCGTTTTAAATTTACGTAATAATGAGTTAGAATATACATCGAAAGGAATATGCCGATCTCGCCTTTGCTTCAAGTATTAATAACCTTGCGATTTTATAATTCACTGAATTATGTGGATAATGCACTGTCTACCTCCCGTCTTGAAACGTTCAAGTCACTCGTCACTTGCCCTTCTTGGCTCCTCGTTTTAAATTTACGTAATACTGAGTTAGAACATGCATCAAAAGGAATATGCCGATCTCGCCTTTGCTTCAAGTATTAATAACCTTGCGATTTTATAATTCACTGAATTATGTGGATAATACACTGTCTACCTCCCGTCTTGAAACGTTCAAGTCACTTGTCCTTCTTCGAACCTCGTTTTAAATTTACGTAATAATGAGTTAGAATATACATCGAAAGGAATATGCCGATCTCGCCTTTGCTTCAAGTATTAATAACCTTGCGATTTTATAATTCACTGAATTATGTGGGTAATACATTGTTCACATCCCTTCTTGAAACGTTCAAGGCACTTGTTCTTCGCACCTCGTTTTAAATTTACGTAATACTGACAAATTGTTTGGTGCTTGTGCACATGCATTTGAATTAAATTCGTTTCCAATATTTTCCCCGCGACATCTTTCTCTTTTACATTCACTGCATCCGTCCTCTTATTTTCCACGATATCCTTACACTTCATCACCATTCAATTAAAAATTCTTTCTCCGTCGATGAGAAATTTGTCTCACGGCTTTATTTATGATTTTGTTCATCCGCCATTTGTGCAGACGAAAATGAAAACAAACGCGCATCGGAGTACGTTCAGAAAATCATCCATAGCCTTCTATAGCTGTGATATTTACAAGTTTCTTGGCGTTAACAGAGGTTTGTTAACATTTTAAGAAAACAGGTTGGTGAAATGCAAGAAATCTAACATTAGTTTTAGCGCTGTGACAATTGTTGCGTTATATTTGTTAACGTCGATTTTAACATCTGTTGGTGAAATCGGGCATAAGTCATATAGGACGATGAATGGAATGGGTGAAATGATGCTCAAATGAGCCCACGGTCCGTAGAGCTTAGGGTTACCCGACATCCGTCTTTCAGGATAATGGAAAAAAACCGGAAAAAACCTTATCCAGGTAACACCCTGACCGAGATTCGAACTCGGGACCGCTTGAACGTGAGACAGACACGCTAGTTCAAGTGGAATTAATTGTATAAATACAAAGCAAACATTGTTGAGAGTGGTATTATCCAAAACGATGCGCATAGTTAGATCTTTTCTAATACGGGAGTTATCGCGTAACACTGTTGGCGTACGTGAGATAAGGCATGTATATCAGGCATTTGCTTTTCTCAGTAGTAGTTCGACAACTGTTCAAATAATGCTAATACAGCAGGGCTTTGTTGGTTTGTATCGACACACAGGAGATTATTCTCGAGCGCTGTCATGTTCATTTGTGACTATTTTCAACATCAACTGTCCTGCCTATGAGAAACATAAGTTGCAGCACCATAAATTGCTAGGCTTCTGTGTTTCTTTCGTAATTTCTTCTAACTTCTGACAACTGCCTACGTAATACGTACCTGTTCTTTTCGGTTACTAACATGGCTTCAGAAGAACAGCTTCTCAAGTGGTTTGAGGAAGAGCGGATGATATGCAGTAGACTTCAAATATAATGCTCATCTGAACAGAGCAACTTGATACAGCAACAAAACAATCAAACAGAGACTCTGATAGTCAGTTGTTTCAACCCCAAAACTAGGAAACCTCGAAATGTATGAGGATAGAGATGGAACAAAATGGTTCAACAACAAAGCTACTCTAACAAAATTGCTCGTCAGAATATTATAACTCAGCTTCCAGGTGTAAAAGATGTAGCAAAGAATGCAGAGACAAAATTACTCGCATTGTGGTATATACAAATAATGAATTAGAAGCAATGTCTCAGTGTTATTCACGTTCAATGCGAGAAGTCCTTAACCAGATTGTGAAGAAATGTCAGCCTTCTTTAATGTTCCTTGTAGCGCACGCATAATTCTATAATGTATCTTTGACTCATAATATTGCTTATACAACTCGTGTGGTAACTTAAATGATATATATTAAAATAAAGATACTATTTAAGAAACTCATCTTGTTAGAAAATATCTAACACGGCAGTGATCGCGTGAAAGTTAGGCGCTCATCCCAAAGTCGCCTAGACCAATGGTTTCTAAGTAAGCTTAAACGTGACAGCCCTTGGCAGGTAGAGCAACTCCTGAAGGACGAAATTTCGGCAGATGACGGCGTCATTAATAAACAATAATTTTGTGAACACATTTACCAAAAGGGGTTTCTTGATAAGAAACCATGTTCTCGATGATAGGTTACAATAAAACCATTAAAAAGTATCTTTGATAAACCTTGCACATGAATAAAGAATTTTGCAAATTTCGGCTTGAGATGTCACTAATGAGAGAATATGTCACTTTGGAACAGTATCTTGATAGGCTATATCAGATCACAACGCAAGGGTTAAAATTAGCGATTTATTTGGCGAATAGGAATTGTTTGCAAAACGAAGGCCATAGTTGCAGCATATTAAATGCACTTTTAACACATGTGGTATATACCATTTCTTAGACACCTCTCGCATTTGTAAAATATCAATAAAATTATGTTGATTTTTGAAGCTAAGAAAAATCATATTTAGAACATCAAGTGACAAGCGTAGCGAGATTCCTGAAACAAAAGGAATGATGTTAAAAACGATATCAACTCTCGTCTCCAGCGAGGTGACAATGTTTGTATTGTTTTGTCTTACCCAGTCAATGAAGTGATGAAATACTTCCATATTGCTTTCTACCAAGGGCGGCTCTCCCTTGATGCGTTTGAATCGCCAAGTCACCTACTTGTTTTTTGAATAACATACACGGTCAAGTTTTATGTTCTAGAATTTAATTTTTCTTTATAAAAGTTTTCCAAGTTATATTTTGTAATGTAGCCGCTCTCTTAGCGCCCACGCGTCGATAATGCAGCTTGCTTACTTCCCAACTCATTGTTCGTTATTAAAAGGCCAAGGTGACCGTAACACTTGCTGTGAGCGAGGGGAAGTTGGAGGGGCAGAATGCATTGCTGGTTACCATGGCTACGGATTCGATTCATAGAAGCCGTATATTCCCCACTAACTCGTGTTGCCAATGCAATACAGGAGCTTCTTCCTACCTTTTCGTTTATTTGAAAACAAATTTGTTGGTAGAAGCTTGAAGCGAGCCCCGCGTGTCATGTGCTACTGTTTATCATCAGTTTGCATCCTGTGTAAAAACGTAATTTTTATGTGATAAGTGATTAAGGTCTGATATGTGAAGTGTTTAATTTTTTATATTTATTTTTTATATAAGGGCGCTCAACTACGGCGGTCATCAGCGCCCTTTAAAAAACTAGTCATGGCAAAAGCCAGATATAAAACTTTCTAAAAACTATACAAGTGTAACAAAACCTATTAAAATACACGTACATAAAAAACATTATTCAAAACCTACTAAAATTTTGTTCACTAAATCCTAAACTCTAAACAAGACAAGAATCTAAAAACCTTCTCCACGGGTCTCCACGCACGGCCTACACGTGGGTGGGCCTGTTTACTGTCTCCCTCAACCACGAAGAGGAGCCCACACGAGGGAGACTGTTGGCTTGGGACCCCGGGTGCGCCAAACCCGTACCTACCGGTTCATTTACCATGAATCCAACACCCAACTTGGTGTGTCTCCAAACATCCTTTTCTTTATGGAAAAATGATGACAAACACGACGTGGTAAATGTCGGTAGGCCAACACCAGTGTTATGTTTAGACAAACTTTGCAGCGGAACAGCTTCAAAATATACTAGGACATTTAAGACTCATTGGTATGAGGAAAATAATTGTGTCGGATTGAAGGAACTGGGGACAAAATTGCTGACGCTCTTCGGGAAAGCACACGTCTATTGTAAAATACAATGTGAACGTTAAGCTTAACAGACTTTTCATGCAATATCCCACTAGGGAAGTAGACAAGAAATGACATTTCGTGGACATAATGAAAGCGAGTACTCTTTAAATAAAGACAATTTTAAGGAAATTTTGGATTCACATACAGAGGGAAGCCAAAACGAAATTCAAAACCACTATTCCAGTATAAAATCTGTTTTTGCGATGAGGATATTGCCAATTTAGGTTAGCCAATTTTCTGAGTCACCTAATCAATTCGCCCAGAGCCGCGCCTGCTTTTTACATTTCCTGGGTAGACTTCTAGTGTTGTTCTTCCTGTGGCTTGTGTAATTTCACTTGGTTCTTCATTTCGTTTCCTTCTCAATTCATATTCAACACCATTTAATGTGTATGTAGGTTAGAACAGACACTGCTTGTATAGGTTAAGTTTACTACGTACTGAGATAAATTAAAAAATGGTAATTTGTTTTGTGACATTCTACGCCAATGAAATCTAAAATGTAACCAAACCAAGTCGAATTTTTAAACATGTGAAAATTACAAAGAAAATTTCCATGCACTGGATTTCAAACCTAAGTTCGTCGCAGTAAAACGAACGGTATAAAATGTTTAATCTAAAACTTTTAGTTCGTGTGTACATAGTTAAAAGTTCTACTAGGCCATCCTGTCCAAAAATATTTTAAAATATAGAAAAAGTGTTTGTCTCGCATAAACCTGGCCAGCTTTATTCTGAACAAACAAATGAACCAATGATATTAAATACACTTAACATTGCTGACTCTAAGATGCCATTCGTTTCCCGAGATGTTCAGCTCAATACCAATAAATATTACGATAAGCAGAACTACAGCGACAACTATAAATATTTGTGTCAGTCATATATCAACAAGAGAGCGCTAAATGAGTCCACGTGATGTACATTTTGCAACATCAACATGGAAAATATCAGCCTAATTAGCAAACCTCGTGATTTACTTGCTGACGAGGTTGGCAGTACTTTCCAATCAGGAAAAAGTCCACTTCCTTTTGCAAGAACTTCATAACTTTGTAATTTGATCTCATGTACAGGACAGAAATGTATATTCAGAGGAAAAAGAAACCTCATACATTTACATACACATTTAGTCAGTATCGTCTGTTTTAATGACAACACCTTAAACAAGCAAATGACAACTTAACTAACAAATAATTCGATATGTTATACATTCCCATGACTTTCCCGATTCTCTGTCATTTATTACTGGATGTGATTCTACGTAAATAAACAAATATTCCATAACATCCCTTAAGAGCAAGGGCCACCCACCCACGCCGTTTCTTATAATGTGAGCTAATCCCTGTAAGATAGAAGTTCTTTGTACTGGTTGTCGTTTATTTCCTACTTATCTATCCTTAATTAAAACTAATGTTATCACTATATCACAATGTTTGTTTCCTAATTCTCTTCATTCCTCTGCACCCTAGCTTACTGTAATCTAATGCTTCTGTTAATATTTATTTACACTGATATTTACTTAGTATAAGCTGTATCGCTATATCTATCACTATAGTAGAAATGACTGTTCACTTTCACTGTCACTTTCACTTTAGAGCTGCTACCACTTGCTTCCCCTGATACCTGTCTTTAGCCGTTCTAATCCACTTTGCATCTAGCCCAACCTTCAACTCTTGGGACCATCGTAGCCTCGGACGTCCTCTGCTTCTCCTCGCTTGTCGCACATCCCATACTGCCCATCGGTCTTAACCCATTAACGTACTTTATTTTAATTAAGGCGGCCGTGCCGTGGTTGAGTGGTTAGACCTCTTGGTTGTCACCAAGGCGGCCCGGATTCGATCACAGACGACTGCAAAGTGAGATTTGTTGTGGACAACACAGCGCTGGGGCAGGTTTTCTCCCGGATCTCCGGTTTTCCCCGCCATATCATTCCACCAATGATCCATGTTCATCTCGTGCATCATCAGTGCCAGCGCCTGCGGTGCCGTATGTAGTAAAAGCGAGCGTTACACACTATACATGTCATTTAATTAAGATGAACTTTACACAAACTTACCTACATTACACATTTTGCTATAGACACAAAGGGAATAACGACAGTCAAATGTTTAGCAAATGAACATTATATTGTGTCTGCGTGGGTTAGGTTAGTAAACATTTAGAATAGTTGCTGCAGTAAAAAGACATGAAATTGACAATCAACTCTCTTCTAGGCTGACTCGGTATTTTGCTGCACGAAAACAAGTGAAAGAAACCACTGTGGTACACTTCAATCGTCGACTGTCGCAATAACCAACAAACAACTACCGCTTCTAACACCTTGCGGGTATTTATACCTCCCAGCTATTGTAGAAAGTCGCAGACCTTCCGAGAAATTTGTCGCCAACAACAATTGGCCGAACGTTCTGTAGGCTCTCTCTGTCTCTTTTTCTTCTGTCCACGCGCCCGGCTCCGGATTGTGGCAGCAGCACAACAATGCCACACGGTGACAATGTGTAACTTAAAATTACATGCTCTTTCTATGTAATCGCGAGAAACAATCTAAAAGAGATAGAAATTAAAATATCTCGGAAATGCCTAATGTCACGACGTAATTTGAAATAACTTGTGTGTGATTTAAAACAGATTTTTTTTTGTGTGTAATATATTTTCGCATATAACTTAATATTTATCAATTATTCAAAATACCTTCTTAATATAGTTTCACAGCTATTCCTATGAGAAAAGATGTGCATTTTATTTCTTATGCAAATATTTTCAATATGTAGTATTTTAATTAAAGACGTTGTGATTATTTTTCATTAAATCAAAAAGTTCAGAAAGCGTTCCGCGTCGTCAGCAGATAATTGATGGGGTTTTTTGAAAAAGTTTGTGTCTCAGCTTTGGAATGAAACCAATTATGGTATTTATCCAAGTTATCGTTTTTAGATTTGAACCGCAGACCTCAAGTTTAACCATCCATGTCATCGTATACTCGAATGTACAGCTTTCTACAAACAGTTCTTACAAAAACTTATTTATCGGTCTTCTTGGTGTTAATCGACACAAACCTCTGCAGAAATACTTTATGTCACATTTCATTGCAGGAATAGACGCGCGTGATGTGATAAGTGCCTCGTTTTGTGTTGTGCTTGAGATTTCATACTCTTTCTATAAACATCGTTAGAAACAAGTGAACGTTCATAATATTGAAAACAAAAATGGCAAATGTATTAAAAAATTCCAACCAATAGTGATCAATAGCTCTAAACGGTTGATGTCTCAAAAGGGATCCTTCTAAATAAATGACTTCTTTATAGAAGTTTATATTTTTGTCATTTACGTATTTTAAAATTAATAAATTTATTCACGGGGAGCACTTGTTAGTTTATTCGCTGTATATCATCAAATGAAAAATAACGGAACATTTTTTTCTTGTAAAATGTAGTTTGGGATAGGAAAAACCCTATGAAAACACATGTCGAATCCTTGGAGATGCTGTTTCAGGGAATTGCACTTTTTTGGACGGAATATCAATGACATTTATATGAAAGCCCAGGGAAGATGAAGAAACAGATAAAAAGTGTTTCATCAGCGATTGCTATTTCTGCTTACACTGCCCACATATCCAGCACTAGCTGACAAACTAAAGTTATCAAACAAAACAGCTGATTATAAGCAATTAGCATGCCTCTTCAAGGTCACGAGGTTAAACAGTGCGCTTCCTTAACAAACAACTTGTATCTCGTTTCTATAAACATTAGCAACATTGTTGTCAAATACAGTGCGATCCATATAAACCTGAACCATTTCAATGGGCCATAACTTTTGAACCAATAATAGGACACACTTTATTTGCAATTTAGCTACCCGACATTCGTCTTTAAGAATAAGGGAAAGACCCGGAAGAAACCTTATCCAGGTAACTCACCCTAACCGAGATTCGAACTCGGGTCCTCTTGAACGTGAGACAGACACCCTACCATCTACGCTACCAAGGCGGGCATATGGCACACGTGCAACTTTGGGAGAATATAATACACAATTGGGAGATTACATTACACTATTTACATCTCAGAGAAAATGTTGGACGTTTCCTCCACTAGTTTCTATGGATCGTTGGTCTCATTTTCTTTGATACGACTGTAGACACTGAAGTTTATATGAGTATATTCAATTCATTTGTGGAGCAACTAATTGATATCGAATTGAGAGAAGGTTATTTCCAGCAATATGGAGCAAAGTGTCTTACATCAAATGACACCATGGCACTTGTAACCAGTTTCTTTGACATAATCAAATAATTTCAAAAGGTTAGTGGCCACCAGATCCCCTGACCTAACCTCACCGGATTTTTTTCTTGTTGGGGTATCTAAAAATAGAGTGTACAAGAATAGATCACAGACAATTGATGTTCTTATGGAATCCATTCGAAACGAAATGAGTAACATTGGCGAGGATACTCTCCGTAAAACTTCAGAGAATATGGTGAGACGAGTGCAAATATGTATAGATGCTAGTGGAGTACACGTCCAACATTTTCTCTGAGATGTAAATAGTGTAATGTAATCTACCAATTCTGTATTATAGTCTACCAAAGTTGCACGTGTGTTCTATTATTGGTTCAAAATTTATGGCCTATTGAAATGGTTCAGGTTTATATGGATCACACTATACTTTGCACAAACTATTCTTACAAATTCTTTTTCAGGTGATGAGGATAAACCTTTATTTCATGCCTATGTATTTCCTGCCAGAAAGAGGACTACACGTTAACATGTAATATTCACATTTGGTAGGTGCAGAGTTCGAAGTCTGGGACCGTCCACTTTTCCGTGCATTTTACTGGTTGGATACGCAATATTGGATTTTTTTTCTTCCACGAACTTCTTTTACTTACTCTCTATCATTTCGCTTCCCCTTTAATTTTTCGACTCACATTTTCCTGCCGGGAGCGACTGGAGGCTTTAACCACGTCGCACCCTGCATTACATCCCCCCAGTCGTTACGCTCTTGAGAGTTGCAGCGGCTGATTTGTCACGGAGTTCAGTTTAGTTTAATGTTTCAAGTCGGTAGCTGCAGATGTTTGCTGATTAACAAATCGTCTGCGAGTTTGACCACATAAAGTATTAGAATAATCTTTACATATCTTTACAGTTGCTTATAGCAATACATGAATTAAAAAAGAACAACAAAGAAGTTTAAATAAACATATATGAACTTCTAAAAATTACATCCAAATAATACAACAACAATGATATAGAGACTGGCCCCGTAGCTCAGTCGGTAGAATACCTGCCTGGCGTGCTAGGGGTCCCCGGTTCGATTCCCGGCAGTGGGATTGGGGATTTCTATCCGACAAGATTAGTTCCTCAATGAATGAATGAGAGTGCGAATGTGTACGTGATCTAATGATTAAAACCCAACGAATACGAGTTAACACCTTCGATGTGTTCCAAAGGAGAACGGCCGCCGATATGACCATTGCAGTTAAAGGCGGGGTATAAATGTGTACGTGATCTAATGATTAAAACCCAACGAATACGAGTTAACACGTTCGATATGTTCCAAAGGAGAACGGCCGCCGATATGACCATTGCAGTTAAAGGCGAGGTATAAATCTGTACGTGATCTAATGATTAAAACCAAACGAATACGAGTTAACACGTTCGATATGTTCCAAAGGAGAACGGCCGCCGATATGACCATTGCAGTTAAAGGCGGGGTATAAATGTGTACGTGATCTAATGATTAAAACCAAACGAATACGAGTTAACACCTTCGATATGTTCCAAAGGAGAACGGCCGCCGATTAGACCATTGTAGTTAAAGGCGAGGTATAAATGTGTACGTGATCTAATGATTAAAACCAAACGAATACGAGTTAACACGTTCGATATGTTCCAAAGGAGAACGGCCGCCGATATGACCATTGCAGTTAAAGGCGGGGTATAAATGTGTACGTGATCTAATGATTAAAACCAAACGAATACGAGTTAACACCTTCGATATGTTCCAAAGGAGAACGGCCGCCGATTAGACCATTGCAGTTAAAGGCGGGGTATAAATGTGTACGTGATCTAATGATTAAAACCCAACGAATACGAGTTAACACCTTCGATATGTTCCAAAGGAGAACGGCCGCCGATATGACCATAGCAGTTAAAGGCGAGGTATAAATGTGTACGTGATCTAATGATTAAAACCCAACGAATACGAGTTAACACCTTCGATATGTTCCAAAGGAGAACGGCCGCCGATATGACCATAGCAGTTAAAGGCGAGGTATAAATGTGTACGTGATCTAATGATTAAAACCCAACGAATACGAGTTAACACCTTCGATGTGTTCCAAAGGAGAACGGCCGCCGATATGACCATAGCAGTTAAAGGCGGGGTATAAATGTGTACGTGATCTAATGATTAAAACCCAACGAATACGAGTTAATACATTCGATATGTTCCAAAGGAGAACGGCCGCCGATATGACCATAGCAGTTAAAGGCGAGGTATAAATGTGTACGTGATCTAATGATTAAAACCCAACGAATACGAGTTAACACCTTCGATGTGTTCCAAAGGAGAACGGCCGCCGATATGACCATTGTAGTTAAAGACGGGGTATAAATGTGTACGTGATCTAATGATTAAAACCAAACGAATACGAGTTGACACATTCGATATGTTCCAAAGGAGAACGGCCGCCGATATGACCATAGCAGTTAAAGGCGAGGTATAAATGTGTACGTGATCTAATGATTAAAACCCAACGAATACGAGTTAACACCTTCGATGTGTTCCAAAGGAGAACGGCCGCCGATATTACCATTGCAGTTAAAGGCGGGGTATAAATGTGTACGTAATCTAATGATTAAAACCCAACGAATACGAGTTAACACGTTCGATATGTTCCAAAGGAGAACGGCCGCCGATATGACCATTGTAGTTAAAGACGGGGTATAAATGTGTACGTGATCTAATGATTAAAACCCAATGAATACGAGTTGACAACTTGGATATGTTCCAAAGGAAAACGGCTGCCGATATGGCCATTACAGTTAAAGACGGGGTATAAATGTGTACGTGATCTAATGATTAAAACCCAACGAATACGAGTTAACACCTTCGATATGTTCCAAAGGAGAACGGCCGCCGATATGACCATTGTAGTTAAAGACGGGGTATAAATGTGTACGTGATCTAATGATTAAAACCCAACGAATACGAGTTGACAACTTCGATATGTTCCAAAAGAAAACGGCCGCCGATATGGCCATTACAGTTAAAGACGGGGTATAAATGTGTACGCGATCTAATGATTAAAACCCAACGAATACGAGTTAACACATTCGATATGTTCCAAAGGAGAACGGCCGCCGATATGACCATAGCAGTTAAAGGCGAGGTATAAATGTGTACGTGATCTAATGATTAAAACCCAACGAATACGAGTTAACACCTTCGATGTGTTCCAAAGGAGAACGGCCGCCGATATGACCATTGCAGTTAAAGGCGGGGTATAAATGTGTACGTAATCTAATGATTAAAACCCAACGAATACGAGTTAACACGTTCGATATGTTCCAAAGGAGAACGGCCGCCGATATGACCATTGTAGTTAAAGACGGGGTATAAATGTGTACGTGATCTAATGATTAAAACCCAACGAATACGAGTTGACAACTTTGATATGTTCCAAAGGAAAACGGCCACCGATATGGCCATTACAGTTAAAGACGGGGTATAAATGTGTACGTGATCTAATGATTAAAACCCAACGAATACGAGTTAACACCTTCGATATGTTCCAAAGGAGAACGGCCGCCGATATGACCATTGCAGTTAAAGGCGGGGTATAAATGGAACAAAAAGAAAAAAAAAAAATATGTAGAACTCATTTAAACACCAATTTACATCGAATAAATTTGTTTTCTAGAGTAGACCATTTCCGAGATATTACTACTTGTTTGAATTTTCCAATACTTATAGCTTTTAAGTTAATTGATGGAAATTAATAGTTTCTTTACATTATCCGTATATAAGCTAAGGTTTTGGATAGACTTTTACACTTTTCTCAAATAGCAAGTCGTTATTCATTTTTTTTCCTCGTGGACATACAAAGATATCACAAAACATTTGACTATCACTTAAAGTCCATATATTTGCAATAAGATAAAGTTTATCTTGAAGTAGATAAAGCATGAGTAGACAGTCATAGTAGTGCAATACATCAGATTTTTCAAGTATTAATTATGCATATTTGTTGCAGTGGAATTTCAAAGCGTCAAATTGCGACCTGCTTTATAAAGATTTCATTAATGTATGACTTTTATAGTTTAATTAACATCAAGATCATCACAATACTCATTGTGTCTCACCAGCGTTACATTCTTTACTAGTGGAATACAGTTCGTCCCTACTCCACTTCCATTCAATAGGAATCTATTAATATCTAACTTACCGAGTATGGGGGGGGGGCCCTCAGGCAGTTTCGGGAGGTCCGGGTTCGATTCCCGTGGCCAACCTATGTGACCCATGAGTTTTTTCGGGGGTTTTCCCGGGTCTCCAGGTGAATGCTGGGTAGGTTAATTACATGCCCCGAGTTTCTTGTCCCTCCATTTGATCTTCATTATCATTTCACAGTATCTCTTATCTGTGTTCTGTTTCAGGGTACAATAGAGATCAAGCCTGGACCTCCGTGCCTAATCCCCTGTCATAGTGCAGTCCAGTCTAACCTTGACTACCTTCCCAACGTAAAGTGAATCATGTGATAGGAGTTTGTTTCGCTCTTCTGTTGTGTTTAATTAGTTTAATTTTAAACCAGACTACAAGGGACGTCTGAAAGGTTTCCGACTTCAACATGAAGATGGCAGCACTAGTAAATAAAAGCTAGTGAATTTCGTTGTCCATCTGTTGACAGTTACTCACCGAAGTTTCAGAAATTTTGGACGCTCAGTTGTTACGTAACAGTCGTTTGAGTGAGTTTATGTAAGTGTCTTTATGAAAATGGACAAAATCGAGTATCGAACGTTCATTAAATATTTGTTTTTGAAAGGTATACGCCTACGCAAATCAAATATGAGTTGATCTGTGAATGGGAACTCTGCACCATCATTTACCACAGTGAAATTTTGTGCAGCTGAATTTAAACGTGGTCGTAAGAGCTTGGGAGACGATGAACGTTCGGGACATCAAAACTGCAACTACCGACGAAAACTTCGCCAAAGTTCACCAAATGGTGCTATACGACCTTCGAATTAAAGTGAGAGATAGCAGAGGCTATGAACATGTGAAAAGAACGTGTTTGCCACATATTAAATCAACATTTAGTCATGAGAAAACTTTCCGCGTGTTGGGCACCGCGTTTGCTCACGTTAGACCACAAACGTGTTCGAATGAATATTTCCAACGCTCTGTTGGCGCAGTTTAGGCGCAATAAATCCGAGTTTAGTTGCCGATTAATTACTGTAGATGAAACTTGGATACACCATTATATGCCCGAAACAAAAATACAGTCCAAACCGTGGACTGCAAAGGGGTAACCGGCCCCAATGAAAGGAAAACTGTTTTTTTTCGGCTGGGAAGGTGATGGTGAATTTTTTATAGTCATGGAGTTATTTTAATCGATTATCTTCAAAAAGGAAAAACCATTACAGGAGCATACTACAGATAATTACTGGACAAGTTGAAGGCAGAACTTGCGGAAAAACGGCTACATTTGCAGAAAAAGAACATCCTGTTTCACCAAGACAACGTACCGTCTCACACCTCAGCGGTTGCAATGGCGAAAATCCGCGAATTACGGTTTGAACTGCTTGACTCAACAGATCTAGCCCCAAGCGACTTCGTTTTTTTCCTCATCTGTAAATTTCACTCAGAGGACACAGATTTTTGTCAAATGAAGAGACAATCACCTTCGTGAACAATTATTTTACAGAGAAAAACGCCGAGTACTATTTGGACGGGTTACAGAGATGGAAGCATCGCTAGGAGAAGTGTGTAGAGTTACAAGGAGACTATGTTGAAAAACGCCGAGTACTATTTGGACGGGTTACAGAGATGAGAACACAGCTGGGAGAAGTGTGTAGAGTTACAAGGAGACTATGTTGAAAAACGTCGAGTACTATTTGGACGGGTTACAGAGATCGGAACATCGCTGGGAGAAGTGTGTAGAGTTACAAGGAGACTATGTTGAAAAACGTCGAGTACTATTTGGACGGGTTACAGAGATGGAAACATCGCTGGGAGAAGTGTGTAGAGTTACAAGGAGACTATGTTGAAAAACGTCGAGTACTATTTGGACAGGTTACAGAGATGAGAGCATCGCTGGGAGAAGTGTGTAGAGTTACAAGGAGACTATGTTGAAAAACGTCGAATACTATTTGGACGGGTTACAGAGATGTGAGCATCGCTGGGAGAAGTGTGTAGAGTTACAAGGAGACTATGTTGAAAAACGCCGAGTACTATTTGGACGGGTTACAGAGATGTGAGCATCGCTAGGAGAAGTGTGTAGAGTTACAAGAAGACTATGTTGAAAAACGCTGAGTACTATTTGGACGGGTTACAGAAATGGGAGTATCGCTGGGAGAAGTGTGTAGAGCTACAAGTAGACTATGTTGAAAGACGCCGAGTACTATTTGGACGTGTTACAGAGATGAGAACATCGCTGGGAGAAGTGTGTAGAGTTACAAGGAGACTATGTTGAAAAACGCCGAGTACTATTTGGACGGGTTACAGAGATGAGAGCATCGCTGGGAGAAGTGTGTAGAGTTACAAGTAGACTATGTTGAAAGACGCCGAGTACTATTTGGACGTGTTACAGAGATGAGAACATCGCTGGGAGAAGTGTGTAGAGTTACAAGTAGACTATGTTGAAAGACGCCGAGTACTATTTGGACATGTTACAGAGATGAGAACATCGCTGGGAGAAGTGTGTAGAGTTACAAGTAGACTATGTTGAAAGACGCCGAGTACTATTTGGACGTGTTACAGAGATGAGAACATCGCTGGGAGAAGTGTGTAGAGTTACAAGGAGACTATGTTGAAAAACGCCGAGTACTATTTGGACGGGTTACAGAGATGAGAGCATACTGGGAGAAGTGTGTAGAGTTACAAAGAGACTATGTTGAAAAACGCCGAGTACTATTTGGACGGGTTACAGAGATAAGAACATCACTGGGAGAAGTGTGTAGAGTTACAAGGAGACTATGTTGAAAAACGCCGGGTACTATTTGGACGGGTTACAGAGATGAGAACATCGCTGGGAGAAGTGTGTAGAGTTACAAGGAGACTATGTTGAAAAACGCCGAGTACTATTTGGACGGGTTACAGAGATGAGAACATCACTGGGAGAAGTGTGTAGAGTTACAAGTAGACTATGTTGAAAGACGCCGAGTACTATTTGGACGTGTTACAGAGATGAGAACATCGCTGGGAGAAGTGTGTAGAGTTACAAGGAGACTATGTTGAAAAACGCCGAGTACTATTTGGACGGGTTACAGAGATGAGAGCATCGCTGGGAGAAGTGTGTAGAGTTACAAGGAGACTTTGTTGAAAAACGCCGAGTACTATTTGGACGGGTTACAGAGATGGGAACATCGCTGGGAGAAGTGTGTAGAGTTACAAGGAGACTATGTTGAAAAACGCCGAGTACTATTTGGACGGGTTACAGAGATGGGAACATCGTTGGGAGAAGTGTGTAGAGTTACAAGGAGACTATGTTGAAAAACGCCGAGTATTATTTGGACGGGTTACAGAGATGGGAACATCGCTGGGAGAAGTGTGTAGAGTTACAAGGAGACTATGTTGAAAAACGCCGAGTACTATTTGGACGGGTTACAGAGATGAGAACATCGTTGGGAGAAGTGTGTAGAGTTACAAGGAGACTATGTTGAAAAACACCGAGTACTATTTGGACGTGTTTCAGAGATGGGAACATCGCTGGCAGAAGTGTGTAGAGTTACAAGGAGACTATGTTGAAAAACGCCGAGTACTATTTGGACGGGTTACAGATGTGGGAACATCGCTGGGAGAAGTGTGTAGAGTTACAAGGAGACTATGTTGAAAAACGCCGGGTACTATTTGGACGGGTTACAGAGATGGGAACATCGCTGGGAGAAGTGTGTAGAGTTACAAGGAGACTATGTTGAAAAACGCCGAGATCTATTTGGACGGGTTACAGAGATGGGAACATCGCTGGGAGAAGTGTGTAGAGTTACAAGGAGACTATGTTGAAAAGCGCCGAGTACTATTAGGACGGGTTACAGAGATGGGAACATCGCTGGGAGAAGTGTGTAGAGTTACAAGGAGACTATGTTGAAAAACGCCGAGTACTATTTGGACGGGTTACAGAGATGAGAACATCGCTGGGAGAAGTGTGTAGAGTTACAAGGAGACTATGTTGAAAAACGCCGGGTACTATTTGGACGGGTTACAGAGATGGGAACATCGCTGGCAGAAGTGTGTAGAGTTACAAGGAGACTATGTTGAAAAACGCCGAGTACTATTTGGACGGGTTACAGAGATGGGAACATCGCTGGGAGAAGTGTGTAGAGTTACAAGGAGACTATGTTGAAAAACGTCGAGTACTATTTGGACGGGTTACAGAGATGGGAACAACGCTGGGAGAAGTGTGTAGAGTTACAAGGAGACTATGTTGAAAAACGTCGAGTACTATTTGGACGGGTTACAGAGATGGGAACATCGCTGGGAGAAGTGTGTAGAGTCACAAGGAGACTATGTTGAAAAACGTCGAGTACTATTTGGACGGGTTACAGAGATGGGAACAACGCTGGGAGAAGTGTGTAGAGTTACAAGGAGACTATGTTGAAAAACGTCGAGTACTATTTGGACGGGTTACAGAGATGGGAACATCGCTGGGAGAAGTGTGTAGAGTCACAAGGAGACTATGTTGAAAAACGTCGAGTACTATTTGGACGGGTTACAGAGATGGGAACAACGCTGGGAGAAGTGTGTAGAGTTACAAGGAGACGATGTTGAAAAACGTCGAGTACTATTTGGACGGGTTACAGAGATGGGAACAACGCTGGGAGAAGTGTGTAGAGTTACAAGGAGACTATGTTGAAAAACGTCGAGTACTATTTGGACGGGTTACAGAGATGGGAACATCGCTGGGAGAAGTGTGTAGAGTCACAAGGAGACTATGTTGAAAAACGTCGAGTACTATTTGGACGGGTTACAGAGATGGGAACAACGCTGGGAGAAGTGTGTAGAGTTACAAGGAGACTATGTTGAAAAACGTCGAGTACTATTTGGACGGGTTACAGAGATGGGAGCATCGCTGAGAGAAGTGTGTAGAGTTACAAGGAGACTATGTTGAAAAACGCCGAGTACTATTTGGACGGGTTACAGAGATGAGAACATCGCTGGGAGAAGTGTGTAGAGTTACATGGAGACTATGTTGAAAAACGCCGAGTACTATTTGGACGGGTTACAGAGATGGGAACATCGCTGGGAGAAGTGTGTAGAGTTACAAGGAGACTATGTTGAAAAACGCCGAGTACTATTTGGACGTGTTACAGAGATGGGAACATCGCTGGGAGAAGTGTGTAGAGTTACAAGGAGACTATGTTGAAAAACGCCGAGTACTATTTGGACGGGTTACAGAGATGGAAGCATCGCTGGGAGAAGTGTGTAGAGTTACAAGGAGACTGTGTTGAAAAACGCCGAGTACTATTTGGACGTGTTACAGAGATGGGAACATCGCTGGGAGAAGTGTGTAGAGTTACATGGAGACTATGTTGAAAAACGCCGAGTACTATTTGGACGGGTTACAGAGATGAGAACATCGCTGGGAGAAGTGTGTAGAGTTACAAGGAGACTATGTTGAAAAACGCCGAGTACTATTTGGACGGGTTACAGAGATGAGAACATCGCTGGGAGAAGTGTGTAGAGTTACATGGAGACTATGTTGAAAAACGCCGAGTACTATTTGGACGGGTTACAGAGATGGGAACATCGCTGGGAGAAGTGTGTACAGTTACAAGGAGACTATGTTGAAAAACGCCGAGTACTATTTGGACGGGTTACAGAGATGGAAGCATCGCTGGGAGAAGTGTGTAGAGTTACATGGAGACTATGTTGAAAAACGCCGAGTACTATTTGGACGGGTTACAGAGATGGAAGCATCGCTGGGAGAAGTGTGTAGAGTTACAAGGAGACTATGTTGAACAAAATCTAATAAAAATAAGAAAAAATCTGAAAAATGTCTTGTATCTTTATTAGGTCGGAAAGGTTTCAGATCACCTAGGTATATAATATGTTTATTGAAGTGTTTTCTGTAAACGTTGGTTTTGAAGCGACTAACCATCCTGTTTCTTGCCTTGTCATGCTTCCTTATCCACGTGTGTGCTGGTTCCTGCTAATCTCTACAGCTAATGGCTGTTATTAATTCGTTAATACCCGGAAATGACGAAACAGCTTTAACCTTGGCTGTCATTTGTTTATTATGCTTTGTCATATATACCTGCGGCCTTAATTAATCGTCACTTTAATATTTACTACGACAGATATAAATGAAAGTAATTATCGATACCTATCGTTGTTGCGACACAGGGGCATGCACGTGTTGTCTTCACATTATTCTCATTCGATCTTCCACAAACTGTTCGTCTATTGCTCTTAATCGTTATAAATTTTACACATTGCTTTGTAGATATAAGATCACGGAATCGTCAGGCTAGAGTAAATGTTCTAAAAAGGATGACCTCAAAAAATAACGACTTACTACTGGATTAAAGTACACGATTCTGTAAATTCAATCGAATAACGAGAAATGTTTTGCAGTAACACCATGCAATATTTTTACCTACGCGAAGATAACACTTGTCTCTACTCTATTTTCATGCGCAGATTTTAAAAGTGGTGCTTAAAATGGCACAGCACGTCATAATGTTTAGATATTTTAGATATGGATAATCGAAAACAAGTTCGCGTGCCAGCGGTAACACGCGTGCCATAGGTTGCTCACCTTTGTCCTACACGATTACTTACGCATGCTGTACAACTTAACCAGGCCTCATTTCAAAATATCCTTACTTTCAACCAGAAAATTCTTTACATTTTGTAGAGCAAATAGACTTAAATGTTTTGAGAAGCGACTTAAATTTGTCAAAAGAAAAAAAAACTCATCTTCTAGGTTTCAGGCTACAACAATGGAAATTACTTGCGTCTAGTACGAGGATTACAGTGTTTCGAAACAGACATCAGAAATTTGGAAAATATTTTTCATGGGAAGAGAATATATGTTTCTGCACAAACATCAATGACTGAGCTAGGAATTGTGCATGATCCAGATGACTGGCGATTGTTTGTAGATTCATCAAAGTTTAGCTTAAAGGCTGTTACTTCATAATGGTAAACGAGCTGGATAGCTCTGGCGGTTTCGTCTGTTGCCCGCATTCGGGGGGCCCGGGTTTGATTCCCGTGGCTGACTTACCTGACCCATGGCTTTTATCGGGTTTTCCCGGATCGCTAGACGAATGCTGGGTAAGTTAATCACATCTCCCGAATTTCATGTTCCTCCATTTCATCTCCATTATCATTTCATATCATCTCTCATCTGATGGTCTCTTTCAGGGTAGAAGTGTCGGCGATGTCTCGGCGGTGCATGGCAGGATGATATGCTCTGAGGAAAACTACTTCCTCCTCCGATAGGTCGGTTGCCTGTCTCCGCTCCTCTGCTGAGACCATTTCGTGACCTTTGGGGCTCGCATCGCCTGTCTGGGACCATTAGGGCTCGGTTGCTGGGCTCGGTTGCCTGTCTCCGCTCCTCTGCTGAGACCATTTCGTGACCTTTGGGACTCGCATCTCCTGTCTGGGACCATTAGGGCTCGGTTGCCTGTCTGGGACCATTAGGGCTCGGTTGCTGGGCTCGGTTGCCTGTCTCCGCTCCTCTGCTGAGACCATTTCGTGACCTTTGGGGCTCGGATCGCCTGTTTGGGGCCATTAGAGCTCGGTTGCTGGGCTCGGTTGCCTGTCTCCGCTCCTCTGCTGAGACCATTTCGGGACCTTTGGGACTCGGATCGCCTGTATAGGACCATTAGGGCTCGGTTGCTGGGCTCGGTTACCTGTCTGGGACCATGAAGGCTCGGTTGCTGGGCTCGGTTGCCTGTCTCCGCTCCTCTGCTGAGACCATTTCGTGACCTTTGGGGCTTGGATCGCCTGTCTGGGACCATTAGGGCTCGGTTGCTGGGCTCGGTTGCCTGTCTGGGACCATTAGGGCTCGGTTGCTGGGCTCGGTTGCCTGTCTGGGACCATTAGGGCTCGGTTGCTGGGCTCGGATCGCCTGTTTGGGGCCATTAGGGCTCGGTTGCTGGTCTCGGTTGCCTGTCTGGGACCATTAGGGCTCGGTTGCTGGGCTCGGTTGCCTGTCTGGGACCATTAGGGCTCGGTTGCTGGGCTCGGATCGCCTGTTTGGGGCCATTAGGGCTCGGTTGCTGGGCTCGGTTGCCTGTCTGGGACCATTAGGGCTCGGTTGCTGGGCTCGGTTGCCTGTCTCCGCTCCTCTGCTGAGACCATTTCGGGACCTTTGGGGCTAGGGTCGCCTGTCTGGGACTATTAGGGCTCGGTTTCTGGGCTCGGTTGCCTGTCTCCGTTCCTCTGCTGAGACCATTTCGTGACCTTTGGGGCTAGGGTCGCCTGTCTGGGACCATTAGGGCTCGGTTTCTGGGCTCGGTTGCCTGTCTCCGTTCCTCTGCTGAGACCATTTCGTGACCTTTGGGGCTAGGGTCGCCTGTCTGGGACCATTAGGGCTCGGTTTCTGGGCTCGGTTGCCTGTCTCCGTTCCTCTGCTGAGACCATTTTGTGACCTTTGGGGCTAGGGTCGCCTGTCTGGGACCATTAGGGCTCGGTTTCTGGGCTCGGTTGCCTGTCTCCGTTCCTCTGCTGAGACCATTTCGTGACCTTTGGGGCTAGGGTCGCCTGCCTGGGACCATTAGGGCTCGGCTGCTGGACTCGTTGCCGTCCCGCTGTAGGGGAGCGAGTCCGTTGTCCTAGCCTCTCGGGGGAAGTCTCTAAGTAAACTGTAGGGAACCTGCCCTCTTGCCAGTGGTGGATCCTTGGGTCGGCCGCGCTCTGTCTCGTCTTGCCCCATCCTTCCTCCCGAGGGTGCCCCGCTTGGGGACAGACACAATGGGCCCAGCATGGAGGCCTATGCACCGAATCCCCTCCGTGGTGAAATGCAAATCGTAATCCTACTTCATAATGGTAACGAATTTCCATCTGTTCCAGTTTTCCATTCTGCAGGTCCTAAAGAAAGTTATGAATATATGGCCAAGATTGCACCCATGTGTTTTAAAAAATGTGGCGACCTTAAAGTAATTGGTTTGCTACTTGGATTACGCGGGGGATTCACAAAATATTGTAGTTTTTTGTTTTTGCGGAACAACCATGAATCGCAAATACACTATGTGGTACAATAGCCCGCCTCGGTATCGTGGTGGTAGCATGTCTACCTCACGTTCAAGAGGTCCCGAGTTCGAATCTCGGTCAGGGTGAGTTACCTGCATAAGGTTTTTCCGGGGTTTTCCCTTATCCTGAAAGATGAATGTCAGGTAACTCTAAGCTCTATGGACCTCGGGCTCATTTGAGCATCATTTCACCCATTCCATTCATCGTGCGATATGACAACGTTGGAGGACGTAAATTACAAAAAGAAAGTGGTACAACAATGGGGCAAGAGGCAGGAATATGTTCCAGGGGAGAGAAATGTAAAACAAACACCATTGGTTCAGCCTGATAAGGTCCTTCTCCCTTCCTTATATATAATACTTGGGCTGATAAACAATTTAATTAACGTACCGAACAAGAACGGTAGTGGATTTGCATATTTGCAAGGCAAGTTTCTACAGTTAACTTACGCAAATTTCAAAGAAGGAATTTTTGTTGGACCTTAAATACGAAAAAAAGGTGAGGACGAAACGTTTGAAAACAGAAAGATAAATCTTTGCTTTCAAATTTCTTGAAGTTTTACAAAGAAATGGGCTTCACTTGTACAATGTATTTGACAACCCATTTCCTCCATTCACATTCAAACTTTTTTTCTGGATAATCTGGGTGATGCTAGTAGCGAACAAGGGGAACGTTTTCATCAGGACATTTCCGTCATGGAGAGGAGCTACCAAGGTCATAAGGACACAGTAATGATGGGGATTATTGTTGCTTCTTGTGAGGGGAAAACAGACAAGAGTACCAAGTACTTTTAAGCAGAGTTACAGGCTTGTCCCTTAAATATATAGTCCAAATATTAAGCATGTAAATAACATATTGAATTTATCTCAATTCACCTTGATATATACCATTTATCACTACAACACAATAAATAACAACGCATCTTACATGAAACTTCGTAGGTGAGAGTGCAAATATATGCAAATCTTTTTAACCTGGCGTGGTAGGAGCTTTCTGTGGCGATTTTCAAAATCAGCACAACTGTTTCCTTAAGAATCACTTACTTTTATCACGAAGGAATGAAAAAAAATATTTTTGGGGTAATGTAATACCACAAAAAGAAAGAAATAGGGTGACACGTCGTGCCATTTGCGTAAACAGAATGAAGGGTTAGTATTTGGACTCAAAAAGTGCAGAGTTATGAAGTACATACCTTACACCGACTGCGGGGTACTTTTTGTTGCAGGAAGGGTTAACGAGGGACAAAGGTTGACCATGTTGCAACTCCAAACACGGACTTCGATCGGCCTTTGTTGACGAATGTTTTCTTGGGCATCGCCTACTTGAACTTTGTGTCTTCCGTGATGTCAAACAGGAAACTCGGCCTTAAAAAGTGACATAAATCATTGACAGCCAAACTAATGTACCATTTTGACTTTCCTTTACTACGTACTTGCCAATTATTGTGTTCGCTATGGAATTTCTCTGAGAATGCATGAACCCAAAGATATCCTTTTTAAGCACATGTGTTTCCACTTTAAAATAAAAAAAAAGTTCAACATTAAATTATTACACATTTAAATTCGCCAGTGTCCAAGAATGCGATGCGAAGACTTCTAGGAGAATTCTCCCAATATTTCAAGTCAAATGAAATCTATATCTAGAATTTTCTAGAACTGTCCCCAGAAGTCCTCTTCATTCTGAATGACTTTTGTATAAACCGTAAGACGTAGACAACATCTTGGATTGGACTAGTTACGAGGGGAGTAGGCACTGGACCAGTCTTGATCTATTATACCTATGTCCCCAAGTGGGACACAGGCCACGCCGTGGCTCAGTGGTTAGACCGCTTGGCTCTCACCAAGGCGGCCTGGGTTCGATCCCAGGCGACCGCAAAGTGAGATTTGTGGTGGACAACACGGCGTTGGGGCGGGTTTTCTCCGGGACCTCCGGTTTCCCCCGCCATCTCATTCCACCGGTGCTC
This sequence comes from Mantis religiosa, assembly GCA_030765055.1. NCBI lineage: Eukaryota > Metazoa > Arthropoda > Insecta > Mantodea > Mantidae > Mantis > Mantis religiosa. The sequence continues at coordinate 937,603 of JAUKNK010000171.1, forward strand.
CACCTTCATCTCATGTATCATCAGTGTCACCGCCTGCGGTGCCGTATGTAGTAAAAGTGGGCGTTAAACACTACACATTTACATTTTCCCAAGTGGGACATACCTTGGAGGAAGGATGAGGCGAGAGGTGACAAGAGGGCCGACCCAACGAACCACGACAGTCCAGAGGGCAGGGTCCCTATACTATAGCAGTTGGAAACTCCCCGGTAGGCGAGTATGACCGGCAGCTTACCCTACTGTGCTCTGGAAACGGCCACACCAGACCGGGTTCGGAGACCGGAGACTGTCTTACCGGAGGATGAAGTGTTTACCAGGAACATATCCTGCCACACCGCCGAGACACCCGTCAACACTTCTACCCTCAAAGAGAGCGCCAGATGAGAGATGATGTGAAATGACAATGGAAATGAAATGGAGGGACAAGAAATTCGGGGATGTAATTGAATCGGAATATTGAGAAACCGCACATATCCAAAAAATAAGTAAATAAATAAATAAATAAATAAATAAATAAATAAATAATAAATAAATAAATAAATAAATAAATAAATAAATTTTTCAGGAGATACAAAAACATTTTGTTCTTAAATTATGCTTAAAGTCAGTTTTTGTCCTCGTTTTTCGTTGAAATGAATGTAGTAGGAAGCATGCCATTAAACTGTAGACATTCTTGATCCATTTTCTTGAAATTATGTTAATATTTATTTAGTGAACATGTGGGCTTTCTCAATATTTTGTAATAAATATGCATAAATTATTACTTAATCCGCACTATATAGCTAACAAGGACAAAAATGAAACATACTGTGTGGTATTATATTCTACACAAGGTTCATTCTTTGACACATGTTGGCCAATTGTATTGTCTTAGAAGCTCTGAATGATTTCATCTTTCGTTAAGAATGGCACAAATTGTCTTAGGTCTTGCATTTCCTTCTCATTTATAGACACATTATCTTGATAGGCCTGACTCATAGGGTTTGATGGAATTACAAATGGTTCAGCCAGTTGGAATGTGTACTTCCTCACATTCTGCACTAACATCGCCAATGTCTGACATTTTATCAACAAAAATAATCGATTAAATCAAAGAGTAGGAGGCCGATTATTATTCTCTCTGTTTGAAACAGTGCTGATAAATTAAAATTCTGAAAAAGCCCATATGCCTTGTACGTTTGGGGTTTCTCTTCAGTTTCGGTGGCACAATGACTGCATAACAACACAGAAAATGTCAAAACATCATGGGTTTCTCTACATTATGATCGGCCAGATAACTCAATTATGTAAAAAATTGGAGATGTGTTTTTTTTTTTCAATATTCCCATTCAATTAACCTCGCAGCATTCGCCTGGCAACCCGAAAAAACCCATGGGTCAAGTAGATCGGCCACAGGAGTCGAACCCGGACCTCCGAATACTCACCACAGACGAAACCGCCTGAACGATCCCGTTCGTTACACAAAGAAATACAGAGACATATTGCTTTCTTTAAAATGACATATTTCTATTCAGAGAGGTTCAAAAATTGTATCTTCTATGAAATCTACTTATCGGATTGTGGAGTGAAACACAGTACTGCCTCGGATTACAGTATTTAGAAGAAAAGTAAACAATATATTTAAAAAATAAGGTTTATGTCTATAATTATACAACATGTATAAATTAAAGAGGTAATTTCAATTATTAAAACTGTACAACAAATTAAAAACGCACATTCCAGCTATTTTTGGGGTTGTCCCCTTTGGAGTGTATAAAGAGTAGAGACAAATTATTTTTGGAGAGTATATATTTGACTTAATCTTTGATCCAATTCAAGATATGATAAAATGAGTTTGTTCAGTGTCGTAGGTAACAGCAGGAAAACATTCCTTCAGATTGTGATAATCTTGAAAACCAACTTACCCCACCTGTTGCGGTTTCAGAGTACAAGTGATGCAGATAAGAGATAACAGAAATCAAGCATCTTCGAACATTAATTGCGGTAGATCGGTGTCAATGTGACGTTTCTGTGATAACATCAGACCTTGACAACTTAATTCTTACAGAAATCGTAACTGACGTGGTAAACCTTTCCAAAGCTCAACTTTCCAACTCTATCAGTTTCTTTTTAATTCAGGAAGTCTCAAAACAAGTTAACCGTATTAAAGCTCGATATAAAGCCCTCTACCTAGGTATGCCCCAGGCTTCAGAAAGGATTGCATATAAAGACCTGAAAAATGAAGCCGTTACCTAACAAAGGAATTCCCAGGCAAGGTTGGTTTGTGTAGGGGGTCAGCGTTCAAGGAAAACTTGTTTTTAGTGGGCTTGTCAATCATATCAGCTTTTGTTTGTCATGTTTGGCGTATAGATAATGTCATCCCAATGGCTCATGTAAAGTCTCAATAGATCAGTACAGTCACGAGCAAAAAATTCTGTAGCTGTCATTGTTACTTGCTGTACACACCAATGTCGAGAGTTTCTCGGACATTCATGATTTTATCTTCCTTATGTACAGAAGAAAAATCAATTTTGAAAAAGGTCCATGGACATACCGATGTGCCTGTAGACACCTAGGACATGAAAACTTCGATACAGTAGCAAGGCATTTTCATTAAGCAATCATATGTCTATCTGGAGAATTTTATATAAAAAAAATCTGCTCAGGACCACCTTCTACAGCAGACTTTAAGTTAATAACTTTCTGTCTTGTATAGTATAGAATAGTATTATGTTCATGGATGTTTTAGCAAGGTGGAATCATTCATGATCATCTTATAGGTCCTTATTTCATACCTCCGTGACTAAATGCAGAAAGGTATCTACAATTTCTCAGAAATGAGTAGCGTCATTTAATTATGTAATTCTGGAGTCATCCAACGAATGTAATTTGCACACGATGGTGTGCCAGCTCATTTCAGTTGGATAAAACTCTGACAAAGATGCAAAGAGGTCATCTTCAAAATTCTTTATTTGCCACTACATCGTTATCTAAATACTAACGTACAGTCAGCCTTTCTTTTACACATATACCTAATCTCTCTACAGTGTTCCTACAGTACATACCCTTTGTACAAAGGTCCACGTCTAAACGAAGCTACACAACACAACTCCAACATTCACGCGTAATCTGCTTCAAAAGCAGGGCGATCCCTCATCCGGAGCAGCTGTTATTGACCTGTGAACTGCTTTTCACGAAGCTTGGAAGTATAAAACTCAGATTGAAGCATAACACTGTACAACTCACTGACTCTGTCGGCCTTGCAATCGGCTTTTATATACCTGTCGGGCGCGGTAGATCTTTCTAGAATTGGATCCTTCTCGAAACATGATTCAGAAATGTGTTTTCCGTAGTAACCAGTTCCGGCCCGACCTTATGACGTGAGCTCCTAATTGGCTTTGAAGGCGTGCCACTCACCTCCTGTCAATCAATAAGGAACCAGACGATTCCCCTCCTCCCACTTCTTCGCGATGGTGCGTAAGTTGCCCGACTGACTCTTTCCCTCCAGAATAGGCAGCAATGGCGACGTAATCTCTCAATATGCCACGTGAACGCCTATGTGACAGTATTAATTTTTTGTATGTTAGGTCGACTATGTTACATCGCGTAGCCTCCTCAATCTCCTGACACATTTCTTTAGAGATATCCAAGGTCTCAAATTTACGCGACCCGGATATTGACACTCTGAGAGAGCGTATCGACTTTGTATTTGACCAAATGAGAAACAAAGGTACTTAATGATATAGAATGACGTCGCTGATCGTTTTCTCTGTTTCAGATCGATGAAATCCTGACGACATTGGGTTTGTACGACCACAAGAAGACTCTAACAGCCCGATTGTCTGGAGGACAGAGGAAAAGACTGTCTATAGCTCTTGAACTGATCAACAACCCACTGGTACTTTTCCTGGATGAACCTACCACGTGAGTATCCATTATAATAAGTAATAACTATAAGTATCATAAGTATTCAAATGCTGAATTATCATAAATTCACAGACGAAAATATGTGACGTGTTGTACTTAACACTCTACTCAAATTGTTTGAGAAAACAATCCTCTACCTCACGTTTATTGGACATGTATAACTATCTCCGTTGTGAATGACTTAACATTAAGGATTGCAATAAACAGTTGTCCTTTAAAGAACCACGTAAATAAACGTCACCACTCGTTAGATCAGGGGAACGAGGGGGCCACAAATCAACACTAATTATTACGTCATCAAACACCTCGCTTACCGCATTCGGTGGCCGTAAGTACTGTTCCAGAATCTTGTTGGGACCAATCAGACGATCTCTTTTGTCAAGCGATTGCAAAATGGACTCACAATTAACCTCTGTTGTCGCTTTGCATTTATTGGTTCATCAAAGAATGTGAGCTGTATTATTTTTCTAGCACTTATCGCACGCCACACTATACTTTTCTGATCATAATGAGGCATTTCATCCAGTAGCATAGATTTTTCTGAAGCCCGGTATAGATTGTTGTGAGTATTCACACGTCCAGTTAAATAAACCAAGATTCATCAGTAAAAACAAAAGATGTGGGTCAGTGAAATTGCTTTCTACGGATTGGAAAAAACAGTTAGTGGGATCATTTGGCTTCAATGCTTGCACACGTATGTAGCGATAGGGTTTCAGTTTCAACAGACGTGTATCGTTAAAATCCCTGCACTTTAGGAAAACACTGTACAAAAAATCACAAGAATACTTGCTGCTGAGTTTCGGAGAGTGAGTGAGAATATTTACATGAGATATGCTGCTTATCTGAGAGCAGAAAGTCAACATTTTCAGCATCTATTATAAGGTAAGGATTTTCTAGACCACCTCTGCTGGCGTAAGTTCCCCGGCGACTGCTGGCCGTCTCGCGCAGTAGAGAGTGGCCGTGAGTGGGTTCGGTTATAATTTAACCACTATATCATACTGCTCACCTGCACACTCTCATTCAGCAGCCTGGTATTTCATCTTAAAACATTGTCTGTTAACTAGTGTTTGAGTCAAGGGAAGGATGTAAAATGTAATTACTAACTAAAATTCTTTGTTGTTTTATTAATTTTACGTATTCTGAATTTTTATGTACTATCAGAGAGATGTTTTAAATAAAAATCACAGCTATAGCTTTCTGCCTGACCAAGTCATGACGTGTTTCTTCTATTCCAGAGGTCTGGACAGCGCATCTTGTTCCCAATGTGTATCCCTACTGAAGCTACTGGCTCGACAAGGACGTACCATCGTGTGTACAATCCATCAGCCCAGCGCCTCTCTATTCCAACAGTTCGACCACGTGTACGTCGTGGCTCAGGGGAGATGTTTGTACCAGGGTGATGCTCAGAACTTGGTGCCTTACCTGGCGAGTCTCCGGCTTCCTTGTCCCATGTACCACAACCCTGCAGATTACGGTAAGTCACGTACACTTCAGCATGTTCTGTGGATGTGACACGTCCAAACTATTCTAACATGGGGAAATTTTTTTATTAAAACGGACCAGCCGAATACGAGCCACAGATGAAAGTGCCTGAGCCATCCCACTCGATTAGTCAAGAAAATGATGATGATGATGATGATGATGATAATGATGATGATGATTATAAACAACCCATGGCGCGACAGTCCATATAGAGCCATTGCCTGCCAACGCAACTGCCGGCCTCACGCCTACATACGCAAAGTAGAGGTGGGCGATCATCCAAACGATACGGGGAGGAGATGTGATCACCATCTCAGCACCCCCAGCCGGAAAGTTGGCTTTCTTGACCAGGGCCGCTTACCTATCGTAAGCTCCTCAATTTCCTCACGATGCTAAATGGGTACCAGTCCTATAACTGGGACTTAAAATCCACAGCCCAAAGGGTGGGATCGAACTCGGACCGTATTCCGTGGCAGGAAACCAAAGCATGATGCCTGCCTACTACGCCAGAACTTTCTGCACGCAATTTATTTCAAGTAGATAAAAGTAGATTAGTCAACAGAGCGGACAGCGGACACCACCCGACAGGGAAGCGACCTGCCCAAACCGCTGGAGGATGGCTCAGAGGCTCCCTCCAGCGGGAAGAGGGGGAAACTTGACTTGATGGCCATCCTACTGTGGATTCGAGAAGTTCCTAACCTCTACGCCATCTTCCAGCCTGTGGTGAGAAATGGGAGATAGTAGAGCCTTGATAGAATACACACCAGTCCGGATTTCGGATTGTAGATCAGGAAAAAGCTCATGGTCATTGTAGACCTATGTGGTTTGAATGTTTCTATATTTTGCCACTTTTTGAAATTACTGTCGCTATTTCGTTGTTTCTCCCGATGTCATGACAAGAGTATGGAATTTCAAAGGCAGCATATAGCAAACCGCTTTTATAGATCTCGTTTTCTCTACCGAACCTACGACAAAAAGTGTAATGGAACTATGTAAACGTGTTTCTTGATTATTCATGAAGTGGATACAAGTAGCATGTAGTCAGTTCGTCTGACCTCACGTTTAGATATGCACGGAGTAGGTAACGGAAACACAATTAACGTTGGTGCCGACTCTCATTTTAAATTGGCCCTCTATTAGAAGATTGGTTCCCCTTCAAGGACGTAATTGGTGCAGTGCCGCTCCTCCACTCAGTGAAAAACAACAAAAACTACAAGCTCTCTATGAAGTCGGTCTGGTTCGCAGGTTCAAATCCAACACAGGCTAGTGCTTTGTGTGTTGAAAAGCGACAGCTCCATTTAGTAGACTTACTGGTATCGAAAGAAACTCCTACGAGATGAAACTCGTGCAACCGACGGCGCTGATATGATAACAAACAATTTTTTGGAAATTTTGCACACACATTTCTCATCGGGTTGGTGGAACCTTGAATTTTGACACATTTTGTGGTGCTATCCGTGATTTGCCGGTCCAACGATGACATATTGTGACTGCGTGGGTTACGCAGATTCATAAATCTGGTTTGCAGAAATTTAAAACAAATTTTTCTGCAGTAAAAAGACGTGAAATTGACAATCAGCTGCCTTCGAGACTATCTCGGTGTTTTGCTGCACGAAAACAAATGAATGAAATCACTCGTTACACTTCAATCGTCGACTGTCACAATAACCAACAAACAACTGCCGCTCTAACACCTTGCCGGTATTTATACCTCTCCAGCCATTGTTTCTAGAAAGCCGCAGACATTCCAAGAACTTTCGCGGCCGCAACAATGGGCAAAACGTTCCGGAGCCCCTCTGTCTCTTTCTCTCCTTCCAACGCGCTCAGCTCTGGCCCGTGGCAGCAGCACAACAATGCCACACGATGAAAATATCTTTGCTCTTAACAATTGAGCTACCATGGCCAATGTGCCAGTACAACATTAAATTCTCAAACTGACTCATATTTTCCCCAGTAAACCACTACCTATCCAATCATAGCCTATACGTGGCTAGTGTGGAAAAATGATTAATTTCCAACAATTAACCTAATGGTGATAACTATGAAGCCTGGACTTAAGTACTTACATCCTAGTAAGTCGCCACTAAAGGTGTATGTCTCATTGTTTATGAGAACTCCTAGTGGTTTATTGAGAAACATATGAGTCAGTTGCAGAATTTAATGTCATGCTGCCATGTTGGCCATGGTAGCTCAATGGTTAAGAGCAGTGGATTGAGACTAGACGCTACACGGTTCAAATCCCAGCTATGGCATTGAATTTCTCAATCTGACTCTACATATTCAAAACGTTTATTTGTTTAGTTCCTGCTAAACACACTTTGCCTGAAGTACTTCACATTGTGCGTAAGTTACATTTCAGATATACACTCAAATCCATATAATCACTATTTTACTGAACTCAGCTAAACTCTACTCAACTGTCTATGCACCAATCAGCAGCCCAAATACACAGCAAGTATTCTGCAGATCTTACCTACTCAAAACAGCCAAAACAAATCCTCTGGAAGCTCCACCTATAATTATCAGATACTTCTGTTATTTTCTCTCAAAACTTAGGAATTCAAGCAAAAGAAACAAAAACAACAGTAGAATAATTTTTTCCTAACTTTTTAAAATGTTACCTCAAGCCATTTAATATAATAAAGCTGACGAACTAAATTGTATTAATACAAAAGTTCATACCTATATCTCCATATATAAGCTTTTTATTAATTACATAAACCTGTTTAAAAATACAGTATAATGCAAAATAAACATCAATAATAATGATGATGATGATGATGATGATGATGATGATGATGATGATGATGATGATGATGATGATGATGATGATGATGATGATGATGATGATGATGATGATGATAATAATAATAATAATAATAATAATAATAATAATAATAATAATAATAATAATAATAATAATAATAATAATAATAATAATAATAATAATAATAATAATAATAATTTATATACCCATTCAGAGTTGATGATGATATGTGTATAAAAGCACCCAACTGCAGCAGTTATCAGTGCCGTTTAGAATATCATTCATGGTAAAAGCCAGATCTAAACGGTTCTAAAATTTAATACAAGTGTAAATAAACTCAAAAAAAAAGACACATGTAAACAACAAAAACAAAAATAAAATAAAAATAAATATAAGACCAAAAAGTAAAAAGTTCTGTTCACTAGATTCTAAAATATAATTTAGAAAAGAACCTAAAAACCCTCTCCACTACTTTGTTATCATCCTCTAGTATTTGTGCTAAGCTGGCCATCAGTAGCAGAGACGTCCTAAGGTGTGCTAGGCAAAAACACTCTAGCAGCAAGAGTTGGACAGATAACACTTCGTTACAAAATGGACAGACTGGAGCAGGCTACCTTCTAAACCAAAAACTATGAGTTAAAAAGCAGTGTCCAATGCATAACCGAGCCAAATTTACCTCCTCTTGACGAGATAAACAACAGGAGGTAATCCAGGGAATCGGAAGTTCTTTCACAGATCTAAGTTTATTATTGCGGAGAGTGGACCCATTCAGAGAGAGTCATGTAAAGTAACACATCAGCATTGACCATTTTGCAGGTTCTAAGTTTATTGCTGCGGAGAGCGGCCCACTCTTCCTGCCAGCAGGTTTACATAGCTCTCCGCATTCAGAGAGAGTCATGTAAAGTAACACATCAGCATTGACCATTTTGCAGGTTCTAAGTTTATTGCTGCGGAGAGCGGCCCACTCTTCCTGCCAGCAGGTTTACATAGCTCTCCGCATTCAGAGAGAGGCATGTAAAGTAACTCATCAGCATTGACCATTTTGCAGGTTCTAAGTTTATTGCTGCGGAGAGCGGCCCACTCTTCCTGCCAGCAGGTTTACATAGCTCTCCGCATTCAGAGAGAAGCATGTAAAGTAACTCATCAGCATTGACCATTTTGCAGATTCTAAGTTTATTGCTGCGGAGAGCGGTCCACTCTTCCTGCCAGCAGGTTTACATAGCTCTCCGCATTCAGAGAGAAGCATGTAAAGTAACTCATCAGCATTGACCATTTTACAGATTCTAAATTGCATGCCATTGCAAAATTATTATGCTTTGCTGCTTGAGGGAAAGCTTTAAAGTTTCCAGGAAGTTGGGAAGTAGCTGTGAGCTACAACTTGCATTATGGAAGAAGAATGACGTGATAATAATAACGACATGACTAACTTCCACTTGTTGGTTCTTCGGTTCATTTAAGTATAGTGGAGGATACATGTTTACTTCTTGAAAAGATAAAGTGGAAAGCCCTTGAGTTTGTGATCTTAGCTATGCTAATGCTCCAGGAAGCTGCGACAGAGTTTATCCCAAACACTAGAAACAGGGCGAGGCATAAACAACAAAACTCTTAAACAAGATGTTAGGTAATTATTTGTACTGCATATGAACTCTGTGTATGAGATTATCAAGGATAAACTACCAACATGATACATTCACAAGGCTCTCTCTTCATATGAGAAATCCACTTCTAAATAGCACTAGAGTATTTATATAAAAGTGACTTTTATAAACAATTTACTCAATAGCTCAGTAGTTAATAGCAATCGGATGGAGACTGGGACATCTGTGGTTCAAAGAATCTGTGGTTCAGTAGCTATAGGCTTTCACCACAAACTAAATAACACTGCTCAATTCCCAAGTATATATTTAGGGAATAAATCACTACTCTATGAATCAAATACCAAATTTCTAGGAATATGGTTAGATGAACATTTAAAATGGGAAAAACAAATTCAGCAACTAGAATTGAAACTAAGCAGAATTACATTCGCTATTAAATCAATGAGGGAGTCTGTAAACACAAATGTGTTGAGAATTATTTATTTTGCTTATTTTCATTCTGTAATGTCTTATGGTATACTTAACTGGGGAAATGCTAAAGATGTATCAAAAATATTTAGACTGCAGAAAAGGGCTATTCGTTATATAGTAAATATTCCTTTCATCACCAGTTGTAAACCATATTTTAAACTACTAAAAATACTTCCATTACCCTGTGTGTATATATATGAAGCTCTAGTTAGGACAAGAATTGTACTTGCTCAATTTGAAACAAATTCGCAGATACATACACATAATACAAGAAGTAAATCAGATCTACGCATTATAAGCCACAATACAACTTTATTCACACATAGCTTCGAACATAAAGCAGTATTATTATATAACAAACTACCCGATGGCATTAAAAGTATAACATCGGAAAAAAGGTTTAAACTGTCTGTAAAATCATTTTTAAGAGAAGGTTGCTATTATTCAGTGGAAGAATACTTAAAACATCATCAACATATCAATGCTTCCTAAAATGATGTTTGTGAATAAATACCTGTGCAACTTTGGAGGTGATACTTGTAATATTCAGAAAAGCTGTAAAAAATATCCTACTAAAAGTAATGTCACAGACAACAGATGAGTTTCTAAGAAGTAAAATTAAATAATAAAGTAAATATTGATTTTTTTCTTGGTAAAAATTATGTCTCTTACAGCCTAGTTCTTAAAAATGTAATACATTAAACTATTATGTGACCTAAGTTGCATTATTCTTAATTACTATTTGTATTATTATTCTGTTAATTACTACTGCATTACTTTAATCACTATTGTATTATTTAACTACTATTGTATTATTTAATTACTATTGTATTATTCATAATTGTATTACTCATAAGAAATGTATTATTCTTATGGGTACAAATTTGACGAAGCCATGAATATTGTATATTCCTAAGGTGAATAAAACTATCTATCTATCTATCTAAATCCCCGCCATGGCATTGAATTTTTCAGTCTGAATCTATCTATTCAAATTTCACTTTGCCTCATATTTTTATACTTTTTCTCAATGCTTTTATAAATCATGCACCACTTTCATATAATATTTCATTGTTCAATAAGCACTCATCTTTTTTCACATCTAACACTAATCAAATACTTGTCATTTGAATTTTACACTAAATATATAATTTAAGGTTTAAGTCAAAACATTATCTTCCATTATTGTTCCGTTAAAACTTAAACAAGTGTGCTTCACTTTCATTTGTTTTATTAAAGATTATACAAAAAATCCCTCGAAATAACCCTTTTGGAAATTTAACATCAGCAGTAAAGTTAAAACAGATTTCATAGCATAATGCTAACTTTGCAATTGTATCAGAGATAGATCATGCATTTCACTGTGCAGAGAGCCTGGTTTTACCTGCGAAATGTGATCTTCCAATCCATATGTAAGCATGCCAAAAGTTTCATCATTTCTAGTGGTTTTCATTTCTCCATTGGTTAACAGAAGTCAATAAAGAAAGTTCATTTTTCACTTAAAATAACAAGATTTTACCCGGAATATATATTTTGATGCTCTCTGAATCCAAAAAACACATTTTTAGAAAAAGAACCTGCTATCTGGTGTGTGTCCAGTAGCGAAGCATGACTTTACAAGTGAGGGAAATTCCAAATAATAACTGTCATTAAAATAAGACAGAATAATGACTCAAAGAACTAAGGCTACTCTTCAGTACTCTTTCTATTGTGCAGTCACACGTAGGTCCAGTAGTGAGGCGTGACTTTCAAAGTGAGGGAAGCTCCAAATAATAATTTTCATTAAAATAAGAGAGAATAATGACTCAAAGAATTAAGGCTACTCTTTAGTACTCTTTCTATTGTACAGTCACACGTAGGTCCAGTAGCGAGGCGTGACTTTCAAAGTGAGGGAAGCTCCAAATAATAATTTTCATTAAAATAAGAGAGAATAATGACTCAAAGAACTAAGGCTACTCTTCAGTACTCTTTCTATTGTACAGTCACATGTAGGGCCAGTAGCGAGACGTGACTTTCAAAGTGAGGGAAGCTCCAAATAATAATTTTCATTAAAATAAGAGAGAATAATGACTCAAAGAACTAAGGCTACTCTTCAGTACTCTTTCTATTGTGCAGTCACACGTAGGTCCAGTAGCGAGGCGTGACTTTCAAAGTGAGGGAAGCTCCAAATAATAATTTTCATTAAAATAAGAGAGAATAATGACTCAAAGAACTAAGGCTACTCTTTAGTACTCTTTCTATTGTGCAGTCACACGTAGGCCCTTCTTGCATTACAAGAATGCTCACAGCCCACCTCGGTAGCGTAGATGGTAGCATGTCTGCTTCATGTTCAAGAGGTCCCGAGTTCAAATCTCGGTCAGGGTGAAGTACCTGGATTAACAAAAATTGTCATAGAGTCATGAATTTTGAAACTCCGCCACCGGACATCTTTGACAAGTACATCATGCCATCTATCAACGATACGAAGAGAGGAAACCACTACAATTTACACTAGTCGAGTATCAGCTGATGATAAGAGCAAAAGCTCTTGAAACATGTCCTGTGAAAAAACAGTGTGAGTGAAGCAGTGTGTCATGATCTTCTTGATTCACTTTTGTGCTAAGTGTCAAACTGTCTGCAGCACTGTGGATGTTAGCAAATAAATTTTGAAAACTTATCCAAAGCAAATAAAATATTGTTTGGCATGAACTTTTTGTTTTTCTTCTTTTTTTCCTGAAATTCTTGGTGAAGCAGTGCTTCCAGCGCTTCATTGCCGCTTCACCAATGTATGTGACAATATTTCTTGAACAGAATGAAGTTTAAATTGAATAATTGGTTGTATACCAAACTTGGTACATAAGTTAGTCTTCTAAGGGTGCAACACAAAGATTTTTAAGAAAATATTCCATCCTAAAGTACTCTTTGCATTGAGAGTTGCTCATTACCTTTTATTCGATCAAAAATGTCTCTAACCATGATGTTCAAGGAAATGTCCCCAGAAGTCCTCTTCATTATGAATGACTTGTATAACTGGTAAACTGTAAGAGACAGACAAAATGTCAATCTTGTTAAAACCACAATTTATATCAAATACATTTGTTTTGTGGAGTTAACCATTTCCGAGATGTTCCATGTTAATGGTTAGAATTAACTAATACTCATACTTTTGTCATAGGCATGCATGGAATTTAAATACAGTAGCATGTTGTTTAAAATTCTGATTATCAGTTCACATATTCTATCCTACAACAAAATGTGTAAATTGTAAGGAAAGTTTTTGTCAATTAAGGAGTAGTTAGAATAAGCTTTCATAACAAGAGTTTGTAGATGTGTAGGAGCAGAAAGTCATGTAAATGTAATCATTTATGTAAATCTTATGTAAATCACAAGCTTTTAAATGCATTCAATGATGTTATTTGAAGCAAAAGGTTAGAAACAGTGACCGACTCATTACTTTCAAATGCATTCAATGAGGTTTATCTCTGGTTTGAACAGTGACATTAGCCCTTCTACCAGATATTTCACATCAGGTTGTACATTTAAAAATATATTTATGTACATGTAGTATTTTAAAGTAACTCCATAATATCTATCTTGCAGTGATTGAACTGGCATGTGGTGAATATGGCCAAGACAAGATTGATGTCATGGTAGCAGGATCAGGAAATGGTAACAACTTGGAATGGTTTGCACCAACCAAGGATACAAAAAAGCCAGGTAAGATATTAAAACATGAATATGGTTCATAGTTATATATTCAACATATTTTCTTACAAAATGTGATGTACATGGGCATGTTCCTCATTCATTCTGAATGACTTTTGTATAAGTGGTAAATATAAGAGATAGACAAAGTATTACTACAAAGAATTTTGGTCAATAACTTGATAAAAGTTAATAACTCATAGCATCTCATTATTCAAATTTATGACAGGAAATTATGATTAATGTGCTTTCAAATGTCTGTTGTGCAGTTGTTCCGATGGTACGAAGGGGTTCACGAGCACATGAACATCCTCCAAGACTGACAGAAACATCGCAATGGAATCAGCTTGTGGTACAGCTAAAGAGAGGCTGTATTAAAGTAAAACGAGATCAGGTAAACAACTTTGATTTAGAAAAACAGTTTACTGCTATGCGCCACATTTTTAGTATAACATCATTGCTTTCATAACTTAGACTATACTAATTGCGCAGACTTCTGGTTTTTTATATATCTTCCAAAAATAGTGGAATATCTAACTGAACCATTACAATTACAAGTATTCAAAATATAATGAATGACAACAGCAACAGAAAGTAAAACACAGGATTAGTTAAAAATCCCAACCCACCCAATAAACCTTTGAAGCATGTGGCTGATTAACATAAGGAACTCAAAAATTATATTCGTGATTTTTGTTTAATCAGAGGTGATTGTAACTTTCTTATTTTTATTAGAACACCCCTATGAAAGGTAAATTTCAATGCCATAGTCGAGATTTAAACCACAGATCTTTCTCTCTACATGCAGCTGCTCTACAACTGAGCTATCATGACATGTGCCAGCACACCATTAAATGTCTTCCTATACACAGATTTATATGTTAGAAAATAATTATCATTGATTGCACTTATAAATAGTATACCCTTATAATTTTATTTAAAGATTCATATAATACCTTTCAACAGCCTTTCAGCCAGTACCCACATGCTAAATTCTAGCAATTCATTACTCTTAAATAAAAAACAAAGGTGTAGGATGAACAGAATAAAATGTTTCCCATATTTCTATGATTTTAACATCTTTTGTTTATATTCAATTTACTGATTCTAATTCATTTACTGATTTATGGGGTTAAATTAGGCATCAGGTGCATTAAATTAAATTCTATCTGATGTTGAGTGAAAAATAAAGCATTCTAGTTTTAACGATAGTTGGCTATGGAGAAAAGCAATGATCTCATCACAAGGCTTTGCCTGCCTCGGTAGCATAGATGGTAGCTTGGCTGCCTCACGTTCAAGAGGTCCCGAGTTGGAATCTCGGTTAGGGTGAGTTACCTGGGTAAGGCTTTTTCTGGGGTTTTCCCTTATCCTGATAGACGAATGTCAGGTAACTCTAAGCTCCATGGACCCCAGACTCATTTGAGCACCAGTTCACCCATTTCATTCATCGTCCGATATGATTAATGTTGGAGGACGTAAATTACACACACACATACACACACACACACACACACACACACACACACACACACACACACACACACACACACACACACACACACACACACACACACACACACACACAAAACTCACAAGGCTTGTCATTTTATTAGTAATATGAATCCCGATCATGCCCCAATTTCACAAACTTCAGTTTAAACTGGAAATTTAAAGAACTTGCCAAGATAGGTAGCCTGAAAAGTGTGTCATTCTTCATTAAATGTTTTCTTTAATGTGCAAGAAAATCCAAAGGTAATCTACAACAAATTTAGCATTAGAATTTAATATAAGCTAAATTTCCGTGATGAAAATCCTTAAAAGTATAAAGCAACATCCTTTATGTTGCAAACTTCCAATTTTGCATATAGATCTATATGTATAATTTTACAAATATGCATTACAACCAGTTTGATAGTTAAATTTTACCACTTAAATTTTATCATCTTAGGTTTAATTCCCTTTGTTAACATTTACTTACAGTATTTTAAGTACAATTCCTTATTTTTCAATGGTGGCCGGCCAGCCAGCAGGTGGTTAGCGCTGCAGCAGAAGGTATTGTGCCGCCACAGTAGGCATGCTGCTGGCGCATTGAATATTGAAATTCTAGCACTTAGGTGTATCATGTAAATTATAATTACAATAATCACACATCTTTGTCACAGATGGAGTTGGAAATGATGTCCTTGAGTTGCCATGCATGTCTCCTACCTCTGAAGAAAATTTTTGTTGACACGCATTAACTCATCTTCTGAAATTGCAGTAATTTCTCTTCTGATATTGTCTTTCAGTTCTTCCAACATGTGGGGGTTGTTCTGATACACTTTATATTTTAAGTTCCTCCATAAATAAAAACTGCATAACGTAAGATCTGGAGATTGCGGTGTTCATACTCCTTTGCTGATGACCCTCTCTTCAAAAATTTCCCTAATCAACTGCAACGATAGATCAGCTATACATGCTGTAGCAGATTCTTATTGAAAATATGCCTTTGTGTACTCGTCACACAAATAGTCCAGGAATGGTTTAGTTATTGCATCCCTATAGCTCTGTCAGTTAAATGTTTCCTCAAAGAATATAGGCGCTATAATTCAATACACATTCGTAGCACACCAAACACTAATTTTTTTATCATGCAATGGCATTTTGCACAACATGTTTTTTCCGCACTCCAATATCTATTGTTTTGTGACTATACATGACCATGTAACAAAAACCACTCTTTGTCTGTGAAAAAAATTAACTTTGTGTCCTTAGAACCATCATTAACTTTACTCCCACTCAACTGCAGAAATTTACTCTACTTACAGTATGACATGCTTACAGTTGCTGAATTAAGGTTATCTTATACGGTTTTAATTTCAAAAGTTTAATGGCTTTCCAAGACAAGAATTGTGAAACATTGCTTCCTGTGATAACATATTCAGAGATTTTCTTGGGCTACTTGACAACTTTTGTCCTATCTCATCAAGTTTTTCTTCTGTAAGCACATAGCCATGAACAGAACCAGTTTCTCTGAAACTGTTTACAAGTTTATGAACTGTCTCTCTGTGAAGCACAGGAATATCAGAAAATCAGTCTATAAACAGCCGTGTGACTTCTCTACAAGACTCTGTTACCACCTAGGAATTATGAATGAGTGTGCAGTGTGCTTAAGTGTGCACACTTCTTTGCATTATAACAGAACTAATCACTATTTGATCACAGATAACAGAAAAAGAACCCACACTAACAATGGTCGAACATGTACAGTCGCGGAGAAAGGTAGTGCCAGGGTCAATGAGAAGAACTGTGCGGATGCAGCTACTGGCCGGGCACCAGTAAAAAATAAGGCATGTACAATTCTTTAGGTGCAACAGTCATCATACTTCAGATTGTTGATTGGCTTGGTCAACACTACCAGATGTGAATAATCAAACATCAGTTTAGCAAATGCTAGAGCATTTTTGAATAAATATTTCTATTGATCATTATCATCCAAAAAATAGTATGGAATAAACATGCACCTTGTATGGATAGAGTCAACATGAAAATTCAATGCCATGGCCAGGATTTGAACCACGGATCTCCTGGTTTCCGTCCAGTCGCTCTAACCCATTGAGCTACCATGGCCAACGTGCTGTCCTGATATTAAATTCTCCATTTGACTCGTATATTTCCGCAGTAAACCACTAGGGGTTCTCGCATCCGAGATACACTGTTTGTGGCAACTTACTATCGTAAGTACTTGAGTCCCAGGCTTCATCATTTAACTCTTATTATTGTAGTTAATTGATGGAAATTAATCATTTCTCCACAATAGCCGTTTATAGGCTAAGGTTTTTGATGGATAGAGTCAACATGAAAATTCAATGCCATGGCTGGGATTTGAACCACGGATCTCCTGGTTTCCGTCCAGTCGCTCTAACCCATTGAGCTATCATGGCCAACGTGCCGTCCTTATACCATGGTAGCTCAATGGGTTAGAGCAACTGGACGGAAACCAGGAGATCCGTGGTTCAAATCCCGGCCATGGCATTGAATTTTTCATGTTGACTCTATCCATCAAAAACCTTAGCCTATAAACGGCTAGTGTGGAGAAATTATTAATTTCCATCAATTAACTAAAATGCACCATGTATTTTCAAACTTTTTTATTATTTTGTGGAGTTGCACTTGTTACATTACTTTTTGTTGCACCTGTCATTTTTAAAATATTTGTTATTATATGTTTAATTTCTCCCAGGTCAAACTGTCATGTGACACCTATAAAATATCTTATGCAATTCATGTTTGCTCGCCTACCCTTACAATGTACAAACATTCTATTTTGTTTTCTATATTGTCATTGGTTCTTCCAGTATTTCCAGCATGACATTTTATTTGAGTTAGTATAAAATTGTATGTATAAATTGTGATTTTAATTACTTCAGTATTATATGCTATATCAGAATTTACTGGAACATATTTCACGGACTGTTTATCTATCATAGACTCACCGCCTTACTCCCTTCTGTGGCTTGTATAAGGTGCATTCAAAAAGAAATGAGCCAGAGCCATAATTACAGACACCAGTACCTGTGGCCCTGGCTGTTGAGACACTTGTCTCACTGTGACACAAGGAGTGAATGGCTGTCTCATAAATGTACCAGGGCTGCCATGTGAGCCAGTTCCACATGTACAGCTGGACGTCATTGTCCGAGATGAATCGTTTGCCCCTCAGAGCATTTTGGATAATGAGTGCATTAACCAGCTGGACGATGTTATCAGTAATGCAGTGTGTTGCTCCAGACTGTGCATCATCGGCTTCTGACACCCATCCTCCCCTGAAGCGCTTGTGCCACACCTTGACCCTTGCAAGGGACATGCAGTGTTCACGTACACTTGTGACATTTGTCGATGAATGTCCGTTCCCCTAATTCCTTCCGCTGTCAGAAAACAAACATGTCACTGTTTGCAATGTGACTGGCAGTGTTGGACGATTGATGCATGTTGCTGCTGGCTTTGTATAGTCACGTGACGTGCACGCTCTAGCTACGGGCTGTGAACTTCCACGCTCTGGTCAGAACAACACTTCGTTACACATGCCACGATATTACCATCCTGTCACCTGTTTGTGCATACCAGACTCCAACTCGTTTCTTTTTGAATGCCCCTTATAGATGGCCTTTTCTGTCAATATATTTGTGTGATGAGATAATTTGCATATGGATATACAAATTTAATAAATTGTGTTTATTTTTATGTATGAGTAGTTTTTTTTTCCAAATAGAGAGTTTCAGGCCTTGGACAATATGGAAGAGAGTACTAATTCCTGAAGTTTTCTTTCTCTTCACAGACTCTTACACATCTGAGGATAATTGTCAACATTCTGGTGGCACTCATGCTTGGTGTGCTGTTCATCGGAGCAGGAAATGAAGGTTCTAGAGTCCTGGACAACTACAACTTGCTGTTTTCCATGCTGATACACAACATGATGACACCTATGATGGTCACAATCTTAACATGTACGTTATTATTAGTGATGTTATTGATGGTATTTAGAAGTGAAGCTAGAGGGAAAGCTATTTGGTTTATTGCTCTTCCCATTATACAGCTTTATTATATTTTCCACTGAGCAATTCTCAAACTTCTCTCTTTGGTAATATGAACATAAAAGTGCAGAACTACTGTGCAGATGTTTACTTTGAACATTAATAAAAGTGAAATTAAGTGTAAGTTAGTGCTGTGCAAACAGTCTAGTAACAAATAAAGTGTGTTAGTACAAACCTGGTATTATTGTGCCACAAAATACATGTCATCTGTCTTGAAAATATATTAAATATATAATTTAATCCAAATAGTGGTCATTTTTAAGACATCAACATTTTAAAAAAAAATTTAAATCTAAAGGATAGATGGATATTTTATTAAAAGCTTCAGGTTGCATTGCTGGAAAATGCTGAATTTGTTATTTAACCAAGATTTTATTTTTTAATTATTCTGTTTACAAACAGGCAGACATATACATGCAGCCCTTTTTCTAAAAATGCTTTTGGCAGGGAGTTTCAAGGAGTCTCAAAATATATGTTTCCAATGAACTCTCAGTATCAAATCTTTGGGTGAAATATTTACTGTAAATACATAATAAAGAATGTAATTCAAGTATCCTGATAAATCCTCAAGCTTATAGACTCAGAACATCTAATCAGTTACAGGTACAGTTTAACTGATTAACTGATTATACAGTAACCAAGGTACAGTTCGAGTTGCAAAAATTAACTTAATTTTTCTATAATGAAAATGAATGTTTTGCAGAATTTTCTATTTTTCAACCAAAATTAATGATTAAAGGTGAAGAAAAGCAAGCAGTAATTGTTTTTTATTTCACAGTTAATATACATTGATTACAATTATTTTTATTCTGTTTTCAGTTCCATCAGAGATGTCGATATTGAAGAAAGAACACTTCAATCGATGGTATTCTCTCAAGACGTACTATATCTCACTGACGTTAATTGATATTCCAGTTACGGTAAGTCAAGTCATACTTTTGTCTCAATAATACTGATATACAGGGTGTTTTGAAATGACACTGAATGAATATTTAGAAGTAGTTCCTCAGCTTATATGTGACATATATATATATATATATAGTTTTTACCACCAATAGTATAAAAAAAAACACTCCAGAATGAATGTGGAACAATACTGTGTATCTCACGCTATTGAAGTTCACAGGTAGGTGACACAGCGTGCTGTCAGCTATAGCTGTTTGTAAACATACCGACATACTCCAGGGTACTCCATTCCGAACCAGTTGTTATTGTTTCCAGCATGCACTCACCAGCTGCCAGTGAGTCAATGTTGAGAAAAATTGGAGGGATATTTTTAAATCCACATGTTGCATTCTTTGAATATGTTGAACTTAAATATCAGTTTAGTATGTAGCTTAGTTTTTTATTTTGAATTATGTTGTTCACAAGGACATACACAAAAATGAATCCTTTTTTTAAACGTGTTTCTTTTGGGATTCAGAGGACTTAAAATTATGTATTTATAGTGAAATTTGATTTAAAATTTATGGGTAGAATGCAACAGTTTCTCTACTTAAGGTCAAATGTGACAGAAAGATAGAAGTGTGGGAATTCAGAGGACATTCATCACTGTCTAACTGAATGTGAAATAATTAAAAAATGGTGGGATAGCTTATGGAATAGAAATGGAATAAATTACTAAAAGATATAATAGCAATTAAAATGTTAGAAAATATATGAAGAGAAGAATTTAATAGGATGGGGAAATTTATAGCAGGATTGAGGGTAGGCACCTCAGCAAGCTATTTCAAAGAAGGAGCAAGAAAAAGAAGACAATCATAATAATGATAGTACATGAAACCTTGGGGCTTAAGTATGAGGAGCCTAATTTATAAAGTATTGTACTCCTAAATATGTATTATTTATCAACAACATATTTTATGTAAAAGAAGAAATAATCTTTTTATTTCTCAAAATTTAAGCCTTCGTTAAGCACATACCTTGGCAGAACACTGTTGGTCGCACGGGGCCTGTGAGGCCCGCATTGTATTTATGCGATTATATACCTGTATTTCTTTTTGTTTTCTTTTTTCTTTGTTCCCCCAATGTTTTGTTTATTTAGGTTAAACATACATGACTTTTATTAGTATAGTTATATTAAAACATCAGCTAAAATATAGTACGAACAGAGCGTACATTATAATTTGTATCAAGTATATGTAAAGAGAATAACATATTTTTTTAAAATACATCTTGTCACTGGAAATATTTGGTTACTCGAGTCATCAGCTCAACCATTTCTTCTCTATTTTGCCTGACTAAGCAGTTACCGCAAATCATTTTGGCATGTTTTCTCAAACAGAGGAGCATTGCATTTCCTCACTTGCATTTTTAGTTTTGCTGTTCTTTTTATCTTTAATGCAGGGTTCACATCATTTCCTTTTCAATGATTCTGGTGCATTTGGCAACTCATTTGCTGTGGCCTTTTTCATGTTTATATGTCTTTAGAAGCTCTTTCAGATCATTGGGTAGCTTTGATGCTTTTGCTTTTTCTCTGTAGCTGTTGCAATATTTACAAATATTCCTGTCTTGTAAATAATCTGTTTTGGTTTCCAAGAAAGATAACCATAGAATTAATACCTACAATATTTAACATATGGTTAAACATTATCATTGGCCACCTTCATGTTCTGGCTATCTTGTACGTAGCACAAATATTTATGTATTACATCTACTCCAGATTTAGAATCGTTTTAATACATGATTATTTCAGGCTTTTTCTCAGCACCTTCTGACAGTTGTTCCGATGAAACATGCACCTTTGAGATCAAAACTATTGTTTTACACTTTTTGGAACATATGAAACAAGTTTTTCATTTTTTGTGAACCATTTTTGCAACCTTGTGAAGAAGTAAAATTACTGGGCAAATTCTTCTTGTTCTTGTGTACTGTACCGACGAAAGAAGGTTTTGTTTCCACACCAGTGAGACACTAGTGAACCAATCATTTGTTGTAACTTTTGTGATAGTGTCGTAGATTGGTTCAGTTAGTCTTAGTACTACAGCTAATGCAGAATTATTTTGCAAATGTGGTCCGTCCAGCTACTGTCCATAATAAATTTCCATATCAGTGATGCAAAATATTTTACATCACTCAAACATAATATTTTTATGTCATACTTGTTTGGCTTAGATCAGCCACAGCCAACTCGCTTGCCACAGTGCATGTGCTGGGCTACAAGCACCGTGTTGCCTCAGTGCGTGCTTTGCACGGTTTGTCTTCAGTATCAGTGGCGGTCTGTACTTCAGTGTCACTTTGATGTGGAAGGACACTCATTAAAGCAAAAGGCACCCACACCGACACATTATTTCGATCTCAAATGGGAAACTGAGTAGTTCTTCATGGAATGTAGCAGTGGTGCTATTTGTTTAATTTGCCAGAAAAAATTGCCACTGCTGAAATGATTTAATCTTCAGCGGTATTTTAATACATTGCATGCTAATGATTATTTGGCCCTAGGAAAAGAACGCACTGCAGAGATACAAAAGCTCAGAGAAAAGTTCACATCGTCGGAAGAGGAACAGGAAGAAGGGGATGGCGAAATGGCGGAAACCTCAGTTCATGTGAGTTACGAAATAGCACTAGAAATTGCCAGATCATCTAGTAGTTTTTCTGATGATCCACCTATTAAATGATGTATGCTTTCAGCTGCAAGTAAATTCAACACTTAACTTTAAAGTTAATTTATCATAACAACACTGTTTTCAACACTTCCAAGAAAGGAATTGAAATTCAACACTGTCAGTGTTCACCAGTTCGAGAGTGTCAGTCTGTCACCTCATACTATTTCACCCAGAATTCAAGATCTGGTGGACAACATTTACGCACAACTTATTGAAAGAGCAAGAGAATTTGTTGCATTCTCTATTGCCATTGATGAGAGTACTGACTTATCAAGTATGGCTCAGTTATGTATTTTTATTCGTGGAGTAAATAAACTTTTGAAAGTTCTGGAAGAATGCTAGATCTGGTACCAATAAAAGGCACAAAAACAGGAATCACCTTGAAATGTGACACTGAGATAGCTGACAGTTACAGAAACAGAGGAAGTTTGCTAGATTTCTGCAGGAGATTTCCTAAATCAAGATTCCCTCGATTACACAGGCATGTGGTATCTACGATTGCAATTTTTGGTTCGACCTATGTATGTGAATCCTTATTTTCAGCTATGGAAGGCATTAAAACCCCTCAGAGAGCCAACATCAATAATCGTAACTTGAAGTGTGCATCAAGGGTCCAGAGTTGTGTTTCATTGTCTCCAAATGTGACGAATATTGTGAAAACTAAAGGATGTTAGTAGGCAAGAGTGTCTACCGAAAACTGGATGTATCAATTATTAATTTTTAGATGAGTCGTATTTATTACACATCTGCTTCCCTTTCGTACCTATTTTGAGGACATGTTTCGCAAATCATCGTTTGCATCTTCGGCTCTTATGCGACTAAAGCTTGATCCAGTGGTGTGGGTAATTCTGGAGTTGCTGCTGCCATCTGTTGATTTAGTGATGAACTTAAATGTGGGATTCTCTTCTGGCACGATTTCAAAGTTCATTAGTTGGTTTTTATGTTTTTCTATGTATATTCTCTCCCATATGACGAGTTCACTATGTTTTTGTACGTATTTTAGTAATTCTGTGCTATCTTCCATTTCATGATTTTCAGACCAGAAATGAGCTGCTATTGCGGACTTATCAATATTTTTGTATCTTAAGCGCCTGAAGTGTTCTTTCTTTCTAGTGCCTATGTTTCTTTTTGTCCTCCCTATGTTAAATCCAGTTAAATCTGGATGTATCAAATTCTTAATAAAACTGTATATTTGTTTAATATGAACTATTCTATGTAATGTTATCACTATATAGTAAATATTTTTTTGCATTTTTTTTAATTGTCTCAGGATCAAAATTGTGCTAATTTACACAAAGTACTGTTTCGTTCTTATAATTAAAAATATTGCTTTTATATGCCATCATTTGGTTGTATAGGATTGAACGCTATAATAATCTTACTGGTATTGGGTTGTTTTATATATAATTTAATAACAAGTACCACAGAGATATTAAACCACGTATTATACAGTATCTGGATTGTTCCTTCACTACTAACATGTCCTTAATTATTTAATGGTAACGCAGGTGCAAATTGTGGAATGCAACTGTGCGAGGAGTGATTGGCATATCTCCCTAGCACTCGCCAGCAACGACCCGGCATGCCAGCACCATGCAAACTGTATAGGCACACCGTGCATGTCAGTTGGCGGAGCCTGGCTTAGGTGATCTATATTGTCTAAAACCACATCAATCACAAAATGCAAGTAATTGCTCATCGATAGTGACTTTTGGTCTGAAGAGAATAATGCTTTTAACATTTATTCACAAATATTGTAAACATTTCTCTAACATCAGCCAATTTGTCCGGCAGCAATGAATGCCATTTGATACTCAAAGTACTAATAGTTCCTTCCACTGGTAAAGCAATATTCCACAACTTACTATTGAAGAAAAACATGTCATCATCAACATGTAACGAGAGAGGGCTCATGGGGCCCGCTACGACACCTAACTGCTGATTCATCATTCTTGCAGCTACAATAATAAACAGTAAAGGTTGTTGCCGCAGCAAACATTCCAGTAAGATATAATGTTAGATGTCCTAGTCGACAATTATGTAGGTGTGTTCATTCGTAAAATACAACATATAAATAAAGCTAGGGGCCTCCTATGCCCCGTGTGACTAATGGAGGGCTAATACTTAGAGATAACTAATTTATAAAATGAATCTTTCATGTCTATATTCTTCTAGGAATATAATGTATTTATGAAATATGTTTTATTTTGTAGTTACATTTCATTAAATTGAATATTATCTATTTCTGTGTTAATTTTGTATATATTGTTTTTGTTACCAGATTATCTGCTGTCTATTGTTCACCTCAATAACGTACTTCATGAGCTCTCAACCGTTGGAGTTGTATAGGTTTGCTATGTTCTTCTTCATCAGCTTGCTTGTCGTCCTGGTGGCGCAAAGCTTTGGACTTATGATTGGCGCTGTCTTTGATGTTGTGGTAAGTCAACTGTTATATTTAAAACACATATAATATCCCTCTGTCTTTAAAATAGAGAACGTACCCTAAGACAAGGAAAGCTTTATTTTGAAAGTGTTTGCACCCTACCAATGTTAACATTTCTCTGACACCAAATTTGTTACCTTCAGGTGTTTCATTAAGCTTTTGTTAATTAACATCTTCTTAATGTCAAAAACAACAGTGAACAGCAACTTTGAAGAAGTCAGTGACTTTGTGGTTTCTGAACATGCTTTTTACACATTGCAGAGCTCTCTGTGCCAGAAATTACATTCATGCCATGAAATTCATGAAGTGACATGTGACTTTCCTTTAAGGATAAAATTTAAATGCAAAATAAGGAGCTAATGGTTCACTGTTTGAGGATTGTTAATATAGAACTTAACATTAATATAGAGGAATTATCATATGCAACGAGGCTGATGGGCTTACTATTAATGATGCAGTCTAGAAGAAAGTCTGTTTGTAATTTAATAGGAATACATGCTTTCTCCCAAGCTCAATAAACAACTTTGATGATTTTATGCTAACATAAAATGCAGCATCAAAAATGACAAGTATAAAGAGCAGTTAGAATTAATTGATGGAAATTGTTCTTCTACATAAACCATGAGTAGGATAATGTTTTCAAAGGGTAGAGTCAAACTGAAAAATTCAATGCCACAACTGAGATTTGAGCCACGAATCTCCCAGTCTACCCTCCAAAAACCTTATACTATACACAGTTTCTGTGGAACAACAATTAATTTCCATCAATTAACCTGATAATGGTTAACTATGAAGCCTGGGACTCAGTTATTTACAGTAGAGTAAGTTGCCACAAAATAGCTTACTGTATATGAGAGCCCCTAGTGGTTTACAGGAAACATACAAGTCAGTTGGAGAATTTAATGTCATGTCAGCATGTTGCCATGGCAGCTCAAGGTGTTAGAGTGACTGGACGGAAACCAGGAGATCCGTGGTTCAAATCCCGGCCGTGGCATTGAATTTTTCAGTTGGCTCTAATTAATTAAAAACACCCATATACCAGTGTATTTTAATTATTTCAATGTATTGTGAGTTTGTGGGTTCGCGAAATCAAAAGTCCAGATTACAAATACCAAAAATTGCACTTTATTTCCGTAGAAACTCACTTTGTACAGAGCAGACCAAAATGCATCACATACACAATACAACTTGCAAGGTCATCGACACAGCTCACCAGCTGTTCATGCATGTGAGTACAATTAACGATTGACTCCTGTGGCGGGCGGGCTGCCTTTTTATAGATTACTCACATTCCAAAATGTTCTCCAACAATCGAGAAGCGGCTAGAACAAAGAACTAGAACTCTCGAGAATTCCGTCCCCTTCACCCCGCAGTTTTGGCGAGCTTTCATCTACACACTGCACACCCGTCCCTCTGATCGTCACCGGAGCTGCCTCGATCAACAATGGGCTCGCGACACTATGAATAGTCAAGTAGTACATACCTATGAGTTCGTTTTGACTTGCCGCATGCTACCTCTGCACATTGATCTTGACAAACTGTAATTAGTTACACCTAACCTCTTTTATCAGTGATCACGTTTTACTGCTGGTAATCATTGTTAACGTTTTTACTTTAGCTATAAAACAAAACACTTAACTGTCAAGGGTATGTGAGGTTCTTTTGCCAACATTAATTTTAATTTTCTTTTTCTAATAGACTTCTGAATATGAATGGTATTGTCACGTACGTAGCCGGGCTTTGCCCTGTGTTTTTATCTACAATTTGCTACATCTATTGAATTCCTTAATCAGTCATTAACTCAGTTCCACTTTTACAGAATGGCACATTCCTGGGTCCAACCTTGTCTGTGCCAATGATGATGTTTGCTGGTTTTGGCGTGAGTCTACGTGATCTCCCTGGTTACCTCAAGTGGGGCTCCTACATCAGCTACCTGCGCTACGGTCTGGAAGGCTACATTGGTGCTATCTATGGCTATGGCAGGGATACACTTGAGTGCGCAGAATTCTATTGCCACTACAAAGTACCCAGCAAGTTTCTTAGTGAGATTTCCATGAGAGGTGACCAGTTCTGGAACGACATTATCGCTCTCAGTGCTACAGTGATCATTCTGCGAGTAGCTGCTTACGTTCTATTGAGGTGGAAACTTATGGCTTGTCGATGAACTATATTGTCTTTTACGTACTGTTGTTATGAGACTGAACAAATGTTTAAGCTAAAACACTTTACTGCAGAACTTTTGATGCAGTTTAAATACAGACTTGTAATATTTAATTTTTTAATGCTAAGCATACACTGAGGTAGATCAACTCAGTTTTTATTTTTCCCCAAAGGGAAAATTTTTTAAAAGGTAAAGTAATATCACTTAATAAAGCCTTTCTGTTATTCTGAAACATCAAGTTGTGGTTGCTTCAGGAAATACATTTTCTGTTTGGAAAAACCATAAAAGACAATGAATCTATGAAAAATTGGTTTGTTGGTTGACAATATCCCCCATTCAATTCACAACCTGTGGGGAAACAATGTTCCACCAGGTAATAGATAGACTCCATAACTGCAGACCGTTTGGAGGGCACAGGATAAAGGGCGATGGAACAAGAAGACTTACAGTTTTTACCATGGATTCCAAATCAGTTGGGCCTTAGGAATACGTCACAAAGCTAGTAAGAGGTAAAGGTTTGGATATGGCCAACTAAAAATTGTTATTCCAGATCCATGAATCAAATGACAGACCTTCAGCACAAGAGGTATGAGAAAGCGGCTAAGCTACCAGTGCCCTCTGTGAAAAACTTTACAAACCACAATTTTCTAAAATGAACTTATAAACTTTACTATGTATGCAGAACAAAAACAACATTTTAATTAGGGATAGGGATGTCATTATGGAGGGGATTCAGTACGTAGGTCACCATGCTGGGCCCATTGTTTCTATACCCCCAAGTGGGGGCACCCTCAGGAGGAAGGATGGGGTGAAGGAGACATAGGGCGGCCGACTCAAGGAGCCACGACACTACAGAGGGCAGGGACCCTACAGTTTACTTGGATAGAGGCTTCCCCCAACAGGCCAGGACAGCAAACTCGCTCCCCTACAGCAGGATGGCAACAAGCCCAGCAGCTGAGCCCTAAAGGTCCCTGGCTGGCGTTCCCGAAATGGTTCCAACAGAGGAGCGAGGACTGGCAACCGACCTACCAGAGGAGGAAGTAGTATTCCTCAGAGCTTATCATCCTGCCATGCACCGCCAAGACACCTGCCGACACTTCTACCCTGAAAGAGACCACCAGGTGAGAGATGATGTGAAATGATAATGGAGATGAAATGGAGGGACAGGAAATTTGGGGGATGTAATTAACCTACCCAGCTTTCGCCTAGCGACCCGGGAAAACCTCCGAAAAAACCCATGGGTCAGGTAGGTCGGCCATGGGAATTGAACCAGGGCCTGCCAAATACGGGCTACAGACGAAACCACCTGATTCATCCCGCTTGGTAGCATTTTAATGAGTTTTGTCAAACAGCTTGGGAGCTATTTATTTTAAATTTATGATTAATCACTTTTAATATGTAAATACTGAATCCCCCTAGATTTTAGGTTATGGCCCTGGCATTTGCCATTATTAGAATGGAGGAAAACTTGGAAAAACCCTCAAATAGAAAGGACATGGGTTCTATTTCAAATTAGAATGGAGAAATTATTCTTTAAGCAAAATCATTCTCTATCCTTTGCTGAATCTGAAAGTATTTATGTACTTTTCATGGTAAAAATTATGAAAACAAATATTACAATCCTAAAATCAGTAAGTTACAAACACCATATTAAAATAAAACCGTTCTTGCAACAAATAATTATTTGTATCTGTCCTAAGGATTGTTTTCTTTTGTACTTAAAAGTTCAGTCTAAAGAAATTACAAAGGGAAGCAATTTTGTTGAGTCTATAAAGAGATGTCATTCTTGAGGATTATATTCTCTTTCCACTTCAACCATTAGTCCATTAACATTGTTGCAGTATACCAACTGCTCATTTTTGTAAAGAATGACGACAGATTTAATTCCAGTTTTCTGTTAGTGACTTTTGTACCAGGCTGTAATAGGTTCCATTCCTGAAGTCGAGATGATAAAATCTCAGCCAATTGTTTACTTAGTTTCAAATTTCTTACAAGACCATGTAATTGAGCATTCATTTTATTTTTTTATGTTGACAAATAAGTCATGTAAAATATTTATTTGCTGTTGAATTATTTAATATTTTTAATTGTACAACAGCTCTTAAATTATTATCTGAAGCAGTTCTGAAAGTAGAAGTATCTTGTAAAGTGCATTTAGAAATCATGGAAAAATAAATACAATTGGTTCTATTTTTTATGTTTTTTCCAAACATTGTATTTCACATTACCTGTTGTAAACCTAACACAGAAAGGGAAATTCTGACTGATGCGAATGTGATATTAATATAAGTATTCATATTCGCCTGATCAATGCAATTAGCATTAAGGTCACAGAGCAACAATTTCTTTAAGGGAACCAGGAAGTGTAAGACATATCTGGATATGTATATTTTAATATTTTGAAGTGATATGAGTAAACAGTAGTGTTGTGTAATGGTTATGTGTGTTTGGAGGAATTCAGTAACAGTGATGACAAAACTAATCATAAAAACTATTTGTAGTTGGTTTATTGACACTCGTAACTTTCAACTAGCATCTGTTGTCATCTGCTCTCCTCTCTCTGGGGGTGGAACTATGAACTTCTTTGTCAAATTATCTACTGGTGGGATTTCAAAGTTCATTACGCAGTCCTTATTTTTTTATATGAATATGTTCTCCCATGTTAGTTTATTTTGGTTTATCACTCCTTTTAATGATTTTGGATTTGGATCAATGTCATGATTTTCGTTCCAAAAATGAAATGCTACTGCTGACTACGAATGTCAATAAACCGACTACCAATAGTTTTTACCATTGTGTAATGGTATTCATATGTTTCTCTCCCTTTTATATCCAGTCCAGGCACTAAGTTTAATAGATAAATGAAAGCTATTAAAGTGCTCATAAATTAATTTGTAATCTACTTATTGTCTGACCATATAGAGAGTGTTCAAATATTTTTGGTTTCTAATTTGGTTTAGAATTTGTTTTAATACACAATAGATTATGAAAACTGTAGCTCTGAATACATATTCATTAAAGAATGTATGGAACTGCAATTTAGCTCTAAAGTTGTAAGTGTGATTATAAGTTCATTTATACATATATATATATATATATATATATATATATATATATATATATATATTATTATAAGATGGCTCAAATCCCTAGGAACAGTTTAATAGGATTTTAATCAAAGTATCTAATAAAAATCCAAATTAAATTAAATAGGCAAATCTTGAAGACAGGGTCTGTTCAGGAAACATTTTACAACAATATGGATACTTCATTAAGAACAAATATTCAAAGTATAAAAATTGAAAGAAGCATGGAGACAGTGAAGCACAAGTTAAAATAAAAGTGAATTGAGAAGATATTGACACATTGCTTCACTCACACTGTTTTTCATAGGACATGCTTCAAGAGCTGTTGCTCCCATCTTCAGCTGAGACATGAAATGAAGAAAACCTGTTTAATATAAAGTCATCACCAACAACACAGATCCTCTGATTAAAAGCCATAGATCTTACATGTGACCGAGTAGATGGCAACAAAAATATTTGAACACCCAGTGGATAAGATGTATGACTGGCAGAACTCAACTTTTTAAATGTCACTGTGTGCCACTGTGTTTCTTTTGAATATACAATTTACTTCTGACTTTAGATGTTTATGAACATTTGGAAACAAACCATCGAACCAAAGGTTTCTCTAATGTTCCATTGTCAATTCTTGTTTTCATGAGAAGAAAGGGTACAAAAAGATGTGATTTTTGTTCCAGAAAGCAGCTGCCAATTTTTCTGTTTGCTTATATTTTACGTTCCTTCTGTGTTCTGTTAATCTAGTTTTTAAATTCCTTTTTGTCATTTCAATATAGAATTTGTCACAATCCTCGCAATCCATCCTATATATATATTTTTTTCTGGTGCTATTGTGTTTTCTAAAGGATTATTTAACAACTTCTTAAGTGAAAAGGCACATTTGTTTAAGAACACAATTTTGAAAGTTGAAGGAATCTGCTAGTTTTCACTATTGAAACTGAAATCCATGTTAGATCACTGAGATCTACTGTAGTTTTTCTCTCAGCAATTTTGGATAAGTAAATGACATTATATTTTTGCCTTGTGACGTAACTTTTAGTTATAGATCCAATTTTCCCTTCACCATCATAACACAGAACACACTGCTATAAAATGTACTCAACCATAATTTACTTATCATTAAAATTTTATTTTTAATGAATAACAACATCCTACTGCCTAAAACAAATGATAAACACACAGGACATTTACCTTGACCTCAAGAACACTACCATATTGCTCATTCAAGGCTGGTGCCCACCTAGATTGGTCTAAATCTTAACTCACAATATTAGAAAATGCATCAAATGTGATAATACTGTGCTATTATAAATTAGTATAAATGCAGAAATTAGTATTTGAAAAATGAATTTCAAAATGTGTATTTCCGCCCATGATTTATGTATACGTATAAATTATATAGTTAGACTATAAGTATGTAAATATTGTTTCTGAAAGAATCTATTTATGTTAAGTAGTATGTATTAATGTCATATTTAGGTAATAAAATGAAATATTTCTGTCTCAAAAGGTTTATCTGTTGATGGTTTAAAATCTATGGTAAAATTGTGTTGAAATTGAAACCGTAACATCATTTACATTTTTTGTATTTTGATCGGTTTCAAGAGGTACATGCTCTCATCATAAGAAGTGACTGCTTAGTGTTCGGTGGTTTGTGGGAACATCTAGTGGTGTAACAGCTATGCACTTCCATAGTTGATTTGGTGGCTACAAAACAGAAATGATTAAAATAGTGTTATTTTATAATTAAATTATTTTTCTAGAGTAGCTGCAAAATAAGAATGAACATGGGTTGAGCCAATACGGCTATCCTACTGTCTTAGCGTAGGCAGCTCCATGGTTGGCTGGCAACAGAGATGGAAGATATATCTGTCTTTGTCTCACATAGCAAGTATCATACAGATGCTGAGATGTACAGTGATACAGATGCTAACAGAGAAGTTCGCTTAATATTTCAGCATGTGTGTGAGAACATATACAATGATTATCACATAATCTGAACCTTAAAACCTTGAACTGGAGAACAGTTCATTACGTAGCTATCGTTCATATGCACACAAAGCAAAATAACTCAAATTAGATGCGTTCTACGAAAGAAGGTGTTTGCTACAGTGAAACAAAATAGTGATATTTCAACGATTTGTGAATATAGTTTCTATTTTAACAATGCCACATTTGTATACTGTGTGCAATGGACTTTAAACCAATTTCTGTTTCATTAAAATACTTAATAAATACGGAAGATATGAATGTGTATTTATGAAGCATTTTTACACCATGAATATCCTGTACTAATGCTATGCATTGTGCGCAGAAATTTTAGTCTTGTAGCAACAATATCGCTTCTTTCAAGCAGAAATTTGTGACCATTATTGGTTCTCCTATATCTGAACCCAAGAGATTTCAGAATATTATGCACATAAGATACAGAATCCGTATATTCTATTCCCCCCCTCCTCATTAAATTGGTCAGCCTTTTGGCAGTTGGATATTCACCCTTGTCATATAAATCATAAATTTTTCTATGTAAAACACACTTTTGAAAATTGTTGAAGCTGGTAGCATGTTTTTTAGCTGCTCATGTTTCCCTGGAGATCTAAATATAAATAATCTCCTTATTTGGTGAACTGTTTGCCTTGTTTAACAATGTTCGTCACAGAATGAGCACTCACGTGGCAAGCTTGTAACATTAATTCTCGACTCTGAGCAAAATTTGTACTTTCAAAAATGTCTTTAATTGACATCTGTTTGAAAAAGGGATACACATTAACAAAAATATTTCCAGCCTACTTATGTAAACTCTTATGAGTTGTTTCGCAGTTACTAGTAGGCGTACCAGTACTAGGATTGCTAAGTGGTATATTTACTAACTTTAAAAAGCACGTGTGCACTCTTAAAAGATCACCACTTTACTTAATGCAGGGTACAAAATTCAACTGCAGCATAGCACATGTGCGCTTTTCTTCACTGATAGTTAATAATTCTCTTTAATCTAGTCAGGCATCTTATCTCTCCATATCTCCGAAACCAGATGTGCTACAAACATGGGGTTTGGACAGTTAAGTGTTAAGTGCAGAGGATCTACCCAATTAGTCCAAGGACCCTGGCCTCCTTCAACCCGGGAGTGATGGATAACCCCGAGGGTCTTTCCATAGGGCAATACCTGATTTCTTAAAAAGCCTCCCTGTTGACAACGTCAAGATGGGATGGAAGTGGATACGCCACATACACGCGTCAACCCCGGAGGGAAGACTACTGAAAAACCTCGGTGGGGCCGCCTGGTGATCTACCACACCTTCTACCAGCTCTGCAGGCTAGTACCTGGGACTTATGAGGCAACCCTCTACCCCCTCTGGGCGGCTGTAGCCTGGCCGGAGGTACCCAATTCCCCTTGGGTGTCGGGACCACACTGCCCCCTCGAGTCCAACCCAATCCGCACAACTCCCCATCGGGAAGGGCTCGGCAATTCGGCCCGAGGTTCCTCTAGTAATGTCAGAGATACCACGAGTGCTAAGGGTCCGCAGCGCTCGCACCACAGCTGCTGAAGGGGACGGATCCCCTCCCCTATGGGAATGGGATTTGGACAGTAATCCTCAGAAAAAATAGCTCTGTAACAAGGGAAAACAAAATAATTCTATAACTAGTATCTTTAGAGCACGAAAAGAAATTAGCCATATGGTTCAAAACGAGGCAGTGTGGGTGCTTAACTGTACAACATTGCACGCACCGCACTGGCTAGTAGTGATAGAACAGCCACACCTAGCCCCACCTTATGTTCATTTCTATTTCGTAGCTACCCTAAGTACCCAGGCCTCTTGCATATTTTCTTGTTAAACTGCAGATACATCATCTGTTTGTGTTTGATGTATCTCATATGTTCTTTTAATATCTTTCTTTCTATTAGTTTTATTTGAACACATTTTGTAAAATTCTGTACAATGATTTTGTGTATTCTGCTTTGTTGTTCTGATGTATAGAGTTATTGAATTTGTTGCAGAATAATTTTTCTAAGCTGAATGTATTTTTAGAAGCTAAGAAATATTCTGTTAATGAATTTTGATTTGCTGGAAATACATCTCTCCAGTACAAACACCACTAACAACTTCTACTCGACAGACAAGGCCATGACGACCCAGTCGTCAGTCCCTTCTACAGAGAGCTCTACAAACCAGTCAAAACACAAACACATGTATTTCAATTTTACCATAAATTTAAATTACCAGCTTATTCACATATCATATATATGTATAAAAACTGTTGGTGTTAAACTGTGCTCAATAAAATAATAAAAATATTTGCATATCAATCCAGCACAAAAATGAATATATAAATATTTTAACATAAACTTAATTAGTAACTAGATAGGATTGGCAGCTTTCTGAAATATGGTTATTAATTCTTGATATATATTACAAGAAGGTGTCAATATTATGCAATTCAGTTCATCAAAATCATCAGTTTTTGAAAATTGTAAATCAGTGTAACAAAACATAAGTTTGGAAAAATGTTGATATATTTATTGACAATAGTGATGTTTAAAACAATGGGATAAAAGATTCACATAGATAATAATAAGTGTTCATGTTGAAACAATTAAAGTTAATAAAATCTTTATGAAATATTCTGCTTTGTTTTGGTTTACTCAAATTATTTTCACCGCAGTCCAGTACAGTGGTGTCATTGAGGGGAAACTGGATGGTTACTGTTTCCCTCACCTAGTTAACGTTCGCAGGTTATGTAATAGATACTGGCGTGAGGAAGAGCATACGGAACATTCAGTGGCAGGTTTTTAAACTATTTGTTCTTATTTTTATGTGCATAATGTGTATTGAATACCATTGTGAATTATACTTTTATACTTACATGTTAATATGAGGGCTGTTCAATAAAGAATGATCATAATATTTTTACGGTCATAACTTTTTGCACTAAAATTCAATCTTATTATATTCGGTTAGCTTAATGTGAAACAAACACGCCGTAGTAGTTTCATTGTTGGTACTCCTGGTTCCCGCCTGTGAGAACCAGGCAAGTTTAGACATGTTCAGTATCGCCTACCGCTACAATGGAGGTAACACGTCAGGAATAATATGCAGCTTTGAAATTCTGCTTTCGTCTCAACAAATCTTCAGTTGAGGCCTATACAATGTTACAGGAGGCCTATGGAGAGTAGTTCTTCCCTACAGCACAGC
This sequence comes from Mantis religiosa, assembly GCA_030765055.1. Taxonomy (NCBI): domain Eukaryota; kingdom Metazoa; phylum Arthropoda; class Insecta; order Mantodea; family Mantidae; genus Mantis; species Mantis religiosa. The sequence continues at coordinate 973,562 of JAUKNK010000171.1, forward strand.
TCGAAGGTGATTTAAAATGTTTAAAGAGGGGAGACAATCAATTTCATAGGAAGGTGGACCCAGTTCTCCAGTTACTGCTCTTACGCAAGAAAACATCAACACTGCTGCTGCCATTGTGAGACAGGATCGATGAATTACCTTAAGATCACTTTCTGAAATACTGAACATTTCATTGGGTGCCATACGTTGGTGACGAAACATTACACATGAGACGTGTTTGTGCGTGATGGGTTTCAAGAGTTGATTCCCGAACAAAAGGACATTCGCAAGCAGCTCTGCATGCAGTTAAGTTGATGTTAGAGATCCAGAATTTCTTTCAAATGTAATCACTGCTGATGAAACTTGGTTACATCATTTTGATCCTGAGAGCAAACAGCAAAGCTCAGTGTGGAAATCTCCTTCATCACCAACCCCCAAAAAAGCAAAAGTGTTTGCTTCTGCTGGGAAAATTATGGTCATCTCATTCTTTGGTTTATCAGCATGTTGTACCTGCACACACATCAGTAACTTGACAATGCTACAGGGATGTCCTGAAAACATATCCAAGTCCATATCAGGCACAAAACACCACATTTCTGTGAAGCAGGCTGGATGTTGCACCATGATAATGTGCAGCAGCCACATATTGCCAATGTTGTTGCTGAATATCTTGCAAAAATAAACGTTAAGTGCATCCCTCACCCTCCCTATAGTCCAGATTTAGCCCCATGTGACTTTTTTCTATTTCCTTACTTGAAGAAACGCCTTCGTGGGAGGCATTATCCATCATCAGAAGCAATGGTGAAGGCTGCAGAGGCGATTATGAAGGATCTCCCATAAAATGGTTTCTAGCATGTCTTTGAAGACTGGCAGAAATGCTGGGACAAGTGCATTGCATTCAAGGGAGACTATTTTGAGAAGGACCATCAAAATTATGAGAATGAATAAAGGTACACTGTCAAAGAAATTGTGATCATTCTTTATTGAACAGCCCTCGTAATTATTAGTTCATAATTTAAGTGGAGTTCTTATTCTTCCTGGCTATTAATTTATCAATGTCGGGCTCCGTAATGGGACATGTTGACAGTCTGCCACTTACTTGCATTTGTTTAAAAACACAAAGGTATGTGGAGGTACCGCAATAGCCAATGACAGCCAGCTGTTCCCTTGCACCTCCGCGACACTAAGCGAAAAACTGAAGAAGGGGAAAACGAGGGGAGTCACCCTCAGTGACACTCTATGGTACCTCTGGTCCAGAGCATACAGTAACTTTTGTTTTTGTTCGCTCACTGTTGTCTCTTGTATTTAGTGGATATCTTGAGAAACATGTTAACAAATCTAATGAACACATTCCAATTATTTTCTCCACCCATTCTTCAAACAGCATTCTTTTAATAATGTCACCATGTGGCATTATTGTGCTGCCACGACAAGCCGGAGCCGGGGGCATGGGCAGGAGAGAAAAAGACAGAAAGAGGCTCCAGAGCGTTTGGTCTATTGTTGTTGACGAGAAATTTCTAAAAAGGTCTGTGACATTCTAGAAACAAATGACCCCGCAAGGTGTTAGCAGTGGCAGTTGTTTGTTGGTAATTGCAACAGTCGACTGAAGTGTACCACAGTAATTTCATTCATTTGCTTTTGTGCAGAAAAACACAGAGTCTGCCTTAAAAACAGCTAATTGTCAATTTCACGTGCTTCTTACTGCAGCAAAAGTTGTTTTAAATTTCTGCAAACCAGATTTCTGAATCTACGTAACCCACGCAGTCACAGTAATAATCTGTCTAGTTCACTTCAACCTAGTTAAATACATTGTTCTATTACATTTTTGCTGGCTTTCTGCTACTGTACAGTTAACTCAGAACTCCACAAATGAATTAATAATTATAGTAAAATGAAGAAATTGACAGCATAAAATTTCTGGGCCTTCAAGTCAAGAGATGTTAAGATTGGAAAGCTCACATGAAGTATATCTTACCTAAACTCAGCTCTGCCTATTATGTGTTCCAAGAGCTGGTTAATGTGAGTTCTACTGATACACTTAAATTAGTGTATTATGCATACTTCAGCTTTATCATGGAATATTATTTTGGGGCAACTCAGTAGAAAGTAGAAAAATATTTATTATCCAAAAGAAGGTTATAAGAATCATTACTAACAGCTGTAGCAGATGCTCCTGCATGTACCTATTCTCAAACCTAAAATTCTTTGTACGTATTCGGGCCTCATTTATAATAAATAATGTATAGAATAAATGCTACACAAAAGTGTAACATCCATTATCCCAGTGCTAAACTTTCTTGCTTCCAGTAAGATGAACATTATGAAACCATCAAAATATTTGGCGCTCTTCCTAATGATCTTAAAAAAAAAAATTGATAACTTTGTATTTTTAAAAATGCTGCCATAGAGTACCTAGGCTCAAAATCATTTTATTCTGCACAAGAATACCTGAATGACAAATTATGTAGCTCTTTAAGTAGAATCTAGCTGTTCTAATGACAAATCATTACCAATAAACCTTTGATGCCTTTTCAAATGGTATTAAAATGTATATGCATTGAAGAAATAACAATAAACGGTATGCATTGCAAAAAGGTTGAGATGTACTGGTTAAAGCCAAGTAAAAGTTGATTAAGAAAGTGTTTGATTTTGTATCATCCATCCCTGCCTTGTTTTCCATATTGCTTTTCATACTGTCTGTAGATAACATTTCTCTTATGTTAAATTTTCAAGTATATATGTTATTACACTGTATACCTCTGGACTTGTCCAGTGTTCACAGACCTTTGTGGCTACAAGTGAACCCACTGAATGCAAATCAATGTAATCGAATCTATAAATGTTTTGTGGTGAATCTTCCCCTTTTCCCTTACAATTGTACTTTTGCACAGTACAAATGTTTCAAATAATGCATAAAAAGTATGTGATATTCATGCAAATATTTCATGATGAAATATCAGAAGAAAGCCTTCATGCAAAGGGATGAAATATCAGAAGAAAGCCTAACTTTCTTAACCTGTAGGGGATGACAGTGTTCCAATTTGTAGAAATAGAAATCCTGGGTTGGAATGACTAAGTTATTTATTAAATAACTAGGTGACCTGGCATACTTCCTACCGCCAATAAACGTTGTCTGAACTTATCTATATAAATAAAACAAATTCAGATAGGTATTTATTTTGCAATTGGGGTACAAATTTAAATACAACACAGTTACAATTATGTTAATCAATTTATCGCTTTCTGATAAACAATACTTTTTATCTTTTTTGTAGTGCGTAAATATATAAAGATGATGGTTTTCTGATGCGTGAACACATGACGTATAATTGTTCATGAGAGAAACATGGAAACTCCAATTAGGCAAGTGAGTCAACCTTGTATATACTTTTCTCCACTTACAAGTTTTTTGATGAAGACTAGGGAAGAGGTTCCCAGAAACTAGTCTTCATCAAAAAAGCTGTAAGTGGAGAAAAGTATATACAAAGTTGGCTCACTTGCCTAATTTTAGTAACAATGGCACTCCACTTTCTGAAATACTTCTTTTTATTCTATATATGGAAATCCAAGTTGATTCCGCAAACTTCCAACGATTGGCCTTGTGATTTATTTATGGTCATTGCAAAGACCAAACTCAGGGGCAAACGCTTAAAATCAAAAGGTAAATCCGTTGGAATCATCGGAATATGCAGCATCAAGGTATCCTCTCATTTGTTCTTTCCCTTGAACAAAGGATGCCTCGATGATGTTATTCATTAGCTTTTTCACAGTTTAGTCTCGTTCCATTACACAGTCGTGGTTGGTTAATGTTACGCAGCATGATCACAACTGATCCAACTTTTCATTTTAAATTGTGAGGTGGAAGTCCAGGCAATTCTAATTAATTTAAAAACTTGGTGGCACAGTTGACTATGTCATCCTGGTTTATAACTTTGTCAACTGATTTGTATGAAAATAACTCCCTAGGAAGTAACAGACACTCTGGAATGTGATTTCAGTGGTGAAATGTATCATACAGCATACAATAAAACATCTCAGCAATGATATGGGCACTGGACGTTCATATGTTGTTCAAGGGACAATGCAGTAGGTTTTTCTTTTTTTTTTTTTCTTTTCAGTTTACGTCCTCCAATGTTAAGTCATATCGGACGATGAATGAAATGGGTGAAATGATGCTCAAATGAGTCCGGGGTCCATGGAGCTTAGAGCTACCTGACATTTGTCTATCAGGATAAGGGAAAACCCCGGAAAAAAACCTTATCCAGGTAACTCACCCTGACCGAGATTTGAACTCAAGACCTCTTGAACATGAGACAATGCAGTAGGATCAGTACAAGAAAGTATTGAGAAGTAGGCGGCTGCCTCAAATAAGAGACTGTTCCCAAATGGCGAGCCATTCATGTTAATGCAAGATGGTGCAACTCACACTGTGACAGCTTTTATGAGAGATAGAACCTTGGCTTGGAAATTCTCCAGATATGAATCCCATGAAAGTGCCTGGACTGGACTATGCTACGGAAGGGATTTGCCATTGAGGTCCAAACTTGGTCTATTATACCTATGCCCCAAATGGGGCATCCCTGCGAGGAAGGATGAAGTGAGAGGAGACAGACGAAAACCGTCCCAAGGTGCCACAACAGTGCAGAGGGTAGGATCCCTACGCTTTAGCAGTTGGAAACTTCCTGACAGGCCAGTACAACCGGCACTCCTCCATACTGTGGACTAGAAATGGACCCACCAGAACAGGTTCAGAAACCAGAGACCATCCTACCAGAGGAGAAATGTTTACCAAGAGCGTAAAATGCCTAGGAGCTAGTTCATGTTTTTCTTTTATTTATATGTTTATATATACATTTTGTGGATTGATCTCTATGATAAAACTCAAAATATAATATTACAGAAGCTAAATGTAATTACTTAAAATTTGACTATACTGTACACTAAACTTATAAATATTCTAAGATTAATTTATTTATACAAAAAACTCATTGGTTGAGTAATTTCTCAATTAATAATTTTTAAGATGTTTCTTGAAGCAGATTTTATATTTTGTATTTTTAATTTTTGCAGGTAATATTTTGTATAATTTTAATTACTCTGTAATAACAGTTACTATGATAATGAATCTCTGAATTTATGATAAAATATTTTATGTGTCTTTGCATTGGTACAATTATTTCATTAAATAAGAAAAACCAAGTAGCAAAGGAATTGATTTCTATGAACACTAGACTTCCTGAAAAGATCATAAAGGTCTGGAATCATCGCCCACATGCACAAGAGACAATCATATATGAATAGCATGGCAAAGTGAATTAAAAAATTAATCTTGGCTAATAAAAGTGGCTTCTCTAAGTACTAAAATTTTCAAAAAAGGTAATCCTCAAACAGCAGTTCAGAAATATATTCAATTATCAATATAAGCATGCATTTATACTTCAAATTATTCATCAATGTTTAACGAAATGTAAGTTTTCAATATAGGGTAGTAAAACTAATAATAAAACAATATTAGTTGCATGTTTTTCCTTTTAAACTCCTTTTATGTTGAAAAACCAAAGTGCGTATAATAATGTGGTACAGGCACTGTATTTACAGTAAAATAAGATTCTGCGGCTCTTCTTTCGAATACGACCCTTAAGAAATGTCTTTTTCCAACATTAGAGGCATGCACGAGGCCTAACGGAACCTGCCGAAGTGACATGCGCTGACGTCAGAAACTCGGCTTACGAAGGCGGCAATTTCGTGTTTTCGAACCACGTACCCTTCGCGACGGACTCCGAAAACTGCTCGGCATGTCCTCTCCTACAGGAAAATGTGGAATTTCCGACCCCGTTTTGTTACGGCATGTAGGACAGCATCGCACTCCAGACACAACATTCTCGTTCTTAACAGACGTTCGTCGTGCAGAAAATGCATACACTTTTCCTCGTCTTCGCATAAAGGCGCAATATCAATAAAACTTATAAAGCGAGCCCTTGGTTTCAGATACAACTTCAACTAATAACTTTACTTACTGAATGCCAGGCCCCTGTGGAAATATGTAGTGTTTAACGCCCGCTTTTACTACATACGGCACCGCAGGCGATGACACTGATGATACATGAGTTGAAGATGGAGCACCGGTGGAATGAGATGGCGGGGGAAACCGGAGAAAACCCGCCCCAGCGCCGTGTTGTCCACCACAAATCTCACTTTGCGGTCGCCTGGGTTCGAACCCGGGCCGCCTTGGTGAGAGCCAAGTGGTCTAACCACTGAGCCACGGCGCGGCCCAGGGCCCCTGTGGAATATTCATTTTCAGATTTTACTGTTAAGCTACTACCTTGCTAACAAAGTTTCGAACATCTGCAAAACAGATGCTTGGGGTGTTGATGCAAAGGTTGGCAACAGATGCATTCGTCAACAACAGTGTGAACAAGAATGCAACTGTGTGGCCACATGGTGGCCACTTCGGCAGGTTCCGTCAGCCCTTGTTTGTGCCTTCGATGTTGGACTTACATAAAATTGCATAAGGGACATATTCTAAAGAAAATAATAACTTTGGAAAAGACAATTTGTGACCATAGAGTAAAAGAGCTTCTGACTTAATATAAAATACAGGTCCACTGATTTGTAACATTAACTGCTTTCTCCCTTTATAAAATTGTATTTTAAAAGTCCTATGGTTGAACTTGATTACAAAATAAAGAAAAAAGAAAAAACACAAACATTTCTTACCTGAGAAGGTTTGCATATCCAGAAACTTCAGAACACATATAATTCAAATAATAATGAACGTTTTACAGAAGTTTTGACACAGTTTCATTACATACACATCTGCAGTATTTGATAATCTGTAACTGAAGAAACAAACACAGCACAGGATCAATTGTTCCCTCTTAAACTTTCTTTTGTTTGTCAAAGAGTTTAACATGATCATACATTCTTTGCAATATACTGTAACTGGCTTTTGTTTTTGTGCTCAGTGGAGTAGAAAATCTAATCTATTATTTATATTCTGTGGAAGGACAAATATTTTTCTACTCCATGGCACTCTTAACTAAAAGTCAAGTTCTTCTTTATAACCATGTTATTTTATAACTCTAATGAATTCATATATAAACACAAAGGCTTTTAAATACTTTTAGATCTTTTAGTAATTTAGGCAAGTAAATTAGGTGTCTTATAGTCCCATGTTTGTCAGAATGAACAGCTTTTCTATGGTAAAAGAAATGTCAAAATCATTTGAATGGTTTTGAGATTACACAAAAACATACATACATGCACAGGATTATAAGGCAAACCACAGTCAAACCTCAAATTAATGTAGCATAATACAGGCATGGAAGATTGGGGAATTTAGTAAAATTTAGTAAATAAGTTAAACCTTGGAACTTTAGAAAATATAACTTAAATCAAGTTCAAATTGAGAATGAACAAAAACATACTTTCTAAATGGTATTTTGGGTTCAGAGATGCTTTTTTTTTTTTTTTTTATGGAACCTCATTAAAGTACCTACTTCTGCTGAAATTTTGACACTGAATTTTTCAGGGGAATGCAATACTTCCTTCACTTGGTATAAATATTGTTATATATGCTCTTACATTGCTTTTCGTATACTTTATTGTTTATTAGTGCATATACAGACTATCCTTACAAAAGTTAATTTTTTTAACTAAATACTTTACAGAAATTCACTACACATTTCATTGTAATTGCAAAAGAAATAGCGATAGTCAAATGTTTATCAACTGAATGCTCTTCTTCATTCTGAAAGACTTTTGTATAAGTAACTTTTGTATAAACCATAAGAAATACGTGAAATATTTTTTTTTTGTTTTTCCTCCCCACATCACCGAACACAGTGTTAGGGGGCACAGGTTCCAATAGACCAGAAACTCAGGGCAAGGAAAGCTGAATCACTGAGCCTGATAGAGGAACCAGGGTTGAGGGGTTAGCCCAATGTCTGAGAGGAGAACAAGAGAAGTGGTTGATAGTGTGAGGGTGAAATGGATGATAGGAAAAATGAATGATGGAGCAATTGGTAGAATGATGGTAAACCTGCCCCATTGCTACATTTTGTGTGCTGTAGCTTTTTTGTCTATATTTTATGGTTCATGTAGTATAGAAATTTACACAAAATTCTTTCCAAATAAGACAACTTCACAGGCTATAACCAGAAAGTTAAAGATGTCATGAAAATATCTTATGCATATGTATTTTAATTCAAAAAAATTCTTTCCAAATAAGACAACTTCACAGGCTATAACCAGAAAGTTAAAGATGTCATGAAAATATCTTATGCATATGTATTTTAATTCTAAGTATTTGGCTCTCAAAATCCAAACTCTGTGGTCCTCGTCCTGGAGGGTGGGCAACAGGAAGGAGTAGGGAAGTGACAGATGGTGGGGACCTCTGGTGCTCCTGGAGTACTATGGTGACTGAGACTGCTCATCAGTAACCTCAAAAACTGGCAGAAGAGGCTCTGATGTTCTACTGCCGTGTAGCATAGGGAGTTAGTTGTCCACAGTCTAGGGGAGTAAACCCTAAATAAATCATACAGGTCTGGGAGTCTCAAGGTGCCCATTGTTGTCACCCTAACTCAACACCTCATAATTCATGTTAAGTGGATGGTTGATGCTTAGGGATGTCAGGGTTTTCCTTGGGGTTGCTCTACCTTTGAGACCTCTTTCTATGGATCAGGGTGCGGGACGTCCTGGATTTTATGTAGGGTTCTGCTAAGAAAAACACATTGACTATTTAAGCACAGTTTAATGTTTTGAAAACTATTAGCATTCATTCACTCACTGCTAGATAACTTGGGTATTTTGTTTGTTGAGTCCACAAGTGTATGTGACTGTTACCTATCCGTCGTCACTTTCAGAAGTTGCCTGTTCGCAGTCAGGTGTAAGAGTGTTCCCTTCCGTTGGCTGTGGCTATTATAAAGGTTTGCAGAAATATTTGCTCCATTGTCTGATACATTCCTCTGTTCCCACGAAAAACCCTTTTATTGTCTACACAAGCAGCAGTCCCGTTTGAAAGGGGTCAACGTTTTCTATTATACCTGGGGCCTTCTGCCTTGGCGTTCCTAAATTAGAAGCTCCACAAATTTTACCCTGCTCGTACATATGTAACTTTATGTATATGTATTTATTTAAACTTATTCTAATGTTATTTTACTAGGCACTGCAGGTACGGTTTCACAGGCTAGCTCAGCATTTGGTTAATAACCTACCTGAGTGAATACCAATTGTTCAGAATACAGAAGGAAAAGCCAGACAGAATTATTCATAAAGATGACCTGGAAACTAAGAATAGATTTAGCACTGGAAGAGAATCTGTCTATATGCCTAAATTTTAGACATAGGCTCCCAAAGAAGATAAAAATGAGATAAAAATGAGATAGATAAGGAAATCTATAAAAAGTGTAAGAGAAAATAGATAAAGCGAGGCAGGAAAGCAGACATATAATGGTTATGGGAGACTGGAATGCAAGCATTGGACAGGACCACATGAGCAATGAGGAAACATGGAGCAGAAAGACTACTTAATGAGAAAGGGAAAAGAATGATAGAATTCTGCATAGACGGTGAACTCCTGATTCATAACACCTTTTACCACCATAAACAAATACATAAAGTCACATTTGAGACCCAAAACACAAATGTGAGGTGTATAATAGATTATATTAATTTTACAAACAACATAAAATATGCTATAACTGATATTAGAGTATTCAGAAATACCAAGATTGCAAAACAACATAAACTATTAATATGTTGTACAAGTATAAACTTGAAAGAAGCGTAGGGACAATGAAGCACAAATTAGTACAAAAGTGAATCGAGAAGATATTGACACATTGCTTCACTCACACTGTTTATTCACAGAACATGTTTCAAGAGCTCTTGCTCCTATCATCAGCTGATACTCAATTAGTGTAAGTTGTAGTGATTTTTTCTTTCTCCGTATTGTCAATAGATGGCGTGATGTACTTGTCAAAGATGTCCGTTGGTGGAGTTTCAAAATTCATGACTCTATGACAATTTTTGTTAATGAAGATTTTTTCCCATACGGAAAGGTCTATGGGGTGATTAACATATTTTATTAGAGATGTTTTCAAGTTGATGTCATGTCTAGTATTCAGAAAATGAAAAGCCACTGCTGATTTTTCTGTTTCACCATTTTTAATGTTTCTTATATGTTCTTTAGTTCTGATGTTAATATTTCTTTTTGTTTTTCCTATATAAATTTTAGGGCAAGTTTCACATTTGATTCCTGATTTGATTCCTGATAGATTCCTGGTTTTTCTTTGGTAGGGATTGAATTTTTGGGAGGGCCTTTTAACAAATTTCTGATATTAAACCTATTTTGAGGTGCAAGAGTTATGTTGTGTTTTGAGAAGATTTTTTGGAATTTGTTATAGGCTGATGGGTGGAAGGTGAATTTTTTAAAAAGTTTTTTCTCTTTTTCTCCTGTAGGTTCTAGGGTGGTGGTTTCTTTTATTTTCTTAGCTTTGTTGAGTCTGTTAACTGTTTTGTCTACTAAATTTGGGTTGAAACCGTTGGATATAGCTACTTTTTTTATGTGCAGGTATTCTTCTTGATAATCTTCTCTGTTAGATTAGATTAGATTAGATTAGATTAATTTGCGTTCAGTAGGTTCACTTGTAGCCAGAAAAGGCTGTGAACACTGAACATGTCTAGAGGTATAAAGTTTAATAGCATATATATGTACAAAAGTTAACATAAGACACATATTATAGTACACAGGCAATATGAACAACAATATGGAAAACAAAGCAGGGATAATTATATATATATATATATATATATATATATATATGATACAAAATGAAACACTTTTTAAACCAGCTTTCACTTGGCTTATGCCAGTACGTCTCAACCTTTTTGCAATGGATACCATTCTTGTTATTTATTAAATACATATAGATTAAAAATAAACTTTCAGCTTGCATCAGTGGAAAGTTGATCATCCGAAAGATTAAACTGTTGAAAATGGCATGTTGGTGTTGTTTTGGTGAGAAACTGTTGTTCTTGATGTAATTATCTGTGCGTGTCGGTTTCTTTCTCAATTCAATTTTGTACTATGTTATACAAGATTTAGGAAACCAAGGAAACCAGAAGGAAAAGAGTACCTAAGTATAAAAATACAGAGTCTAGAAGATAATGAGAAGAGAAAGGCTTACAAAGAAATGATAAAAACAAAATAAGGACAGGTACAAAATGAAAATAGAGAAATAAACAGGATCAAAAACTGGAGAACACTTAAGAAAGCCACAATAAGCTTAGCTGAGGAAAGTTGTGGAACTGTTAAGATTAAGGAAAAATTTAAGAGGTGGAATGATACAATAAAAATAAAAGTTCAGGAGAAGAAAAGATCCTGGAAGGAATACACTGCAAACAAAATAGGAAAAGTTATGTCGAAAAAGAGGAATGAATTTGGAATAAAGATAAAGGAAGCAAAAAAGAAGTGTTGGGAAGAGTTTGGTATACAACTAGAAGACAAATTACAAAACACTAATAGAGAATTTTGTCAAAAATTTGAACAGATGAAAGTGGTATTGAAGGTATGGTCAGACTATTATAGAGAAGTGTTTACAGAGGAAAAGTAAAGCAAAAGTGTAGCCAATCTGGAAAGAGAAGAAATAATAAATAATGAGACAGATGAGTTTGAAACAGATTTTGATCAACCTAAGAATAATAATGGTAAGAATGAGGCAGCAAGAAGGATCAAATAGCACCAGAAATATCAAATATGCAGGAGGATGAGCATATAAATTGCTAGTAGAAATAATGAATGAGGTTAGGAGAACAGATGACTGACAAAAGAATATCATAATATCTTTTTTGAGTTTGATTTATGAGTCACTATGTTTACACTCAACTTCACTTACTATTAAATTTAAAGGGAGTTGATTAATGATACTAAACAACACTTTTTTTGGGGGAAAAAAAAACACAACATAAATCCAGAACCGAAACTACTAAAACATACATCAGGAAAACAAGAACTATCCACATGGGAACAAATATTCATTTCAAAAAATAGGAACAAAGTATTCAATTTCGACATCCCCCAGAAAGATTTGTTCAGCAAGTTCCTTGAACCGCTCGCCATCAGAGGAGACCTATGACAAAATATCGTCAACTACACCAATGAGAACCAGTCGATGGCTGGCTGAGGATAGAGGGAAAGTCTCTGAAACATGTTTGAAAAGTAAGTGTTGTTTAGTGTCATTAATCAACTCCCTTTAAATTTAATTTATCATAACACCATTTTCAACACTTCCAAGAAAGGAATTTCACTTACTATGTAGTTGTATAATAGAAACGTTTTCAAGATCATTCGATCTCATCCTCAGCTGTTTGGTGAGGTACACCATAGAATTGGATATTTGGGAAAAAATATTCATAACCAAAAACTGGATTAAGTTATAAATTTTGAAATCCCGGCATTAAATGAAGTATTAAAACTTAGTGCCCCTAACACCAGATGGCAGAGGGATCAGAGCACTGTAGTAGTGGAAGAAGAAGAATGTTCATTTAGTCTCCAAACAGCTTAGGATGAGATCGAATGATCTTGAAAACGTTTCTATTATACAAGTAAGTGAAGTTGAGTGTAAACATAGTGACTCATAAATCAACCTTTAATATTTATCATAATATCTGTTTATAAAAAGGAGAAACTCTTAATTGTGAAAATTACAGAGCAATCTGTCCCTCTTAAATTATGCACAAGAATAATTGAGAGAAAATTAAGAAATGAAGTGCAAGAAAACTTGAGGAAGAACCAAGTGCGTTTAGAGAGAAAAGGCAAACAGAAGATCACATAACTTGAAAATGTAAATTTTAATTAACACTGTGAAGTAATGTAATAATTAAAATTATATTATGAGTTGACTGAGACACTCTTTACTTCATTACCATAAACTTTCTTTCATTGCATTTCACTTACGCTTGACTAGAACTTTGGTGTTCCAGCTGATCATTGTTCTCTGAAGACAAGACATCTGGTGGTGATCCAACAAGGCTGAAAAATATTTTGTTCCAATGGAATGTCAAATTTCATTAAATGTATGTAAAATATGAAGCTATTAACAGTGAAGCAAACAAATATATACAAATATAACAATTTGTAACTTAAAACTTCACTTATCTTATAAGAATTATCATCATTTCTTATAAATGAAATTTTTAGTTATAAATTGTTATATTTGTTTATATTCATTGAATGTGTTTCAAATTTCTTCATATAAATGTTTTCCCAGTTGTTTAATTCTTGATTCAAGTGAACTTAATTTAGAAGTAACTACTCTTTCCCCAATCAGCAATAAAACTTCCTACAGAAAATTTACATATCATCCCAGAGCTCCACACCTTTTCCAAAAAGTCTTCAAAGAGCACAATATTACTTTGACCCCTCAGAACAAATGTAGTGTACAACACCTTTTGAAATCACATAATACAAAGGAGATACCTACAGACAAAGTCAGGTGTGTACCGGATAAACTGCAAAGGCTGTGACTACTTTTACATTGGAAAAACTAAAAGGAACTTGAACATTAGGCTTAAAGAGCATTTTAGGAACATCAGGAACAAAGAAATAGATAAATCGGCGGTAGCGTACCATTCTTGAAAGGAGAATCATGATATAGAACGAGAAATCCACTTATTAAAAAGTGTCCAAGGTCCAGCTGCATTAACCATGTGAGAGTAAAATCTTCATAAAGAAATATGAAAGAAAATTGTTTAATTTCAACACTACCTTTGAAGAAAACCCAAACTTCAAGTTCATCAAGATACTGACAGAGACGTACCTATCACCTCCAAGGAGTTCACCAAACCAACATCCATTAGTCAACAACAGCTGATGATGTTAGGAAGATCCTAACGAAACGCGTTGTAGGTAAATACTAGCAATAAGTGGAGCATTGAGTACTAGTTCAACTCAAAATTATATTAATTTTGTGCTTCATTGTATCATAGTCCTTACATATTGGAATTAATGTTCTATGTTGTGGTTATGATCCCATAAATGTGCTGCTGCTGCAGATTTATCTGTTTCTTTTTTCCTACAATGCTTCTAATGTTACGTTTCGTCTTTCCAATGTATATCTTATTGCAGTCTGAGCAATTAATTCTATAAATGACAGATTTCTTTACCAGGAATTTTGTCTATTTAGGGTTTTTTTGATGAGGTTTCTGATATTGAATTTGTTTACTAGTGCCAGGATGATATTAAATTCACTGAAAATATTTTGAAAACCATGATCAGCTGGAACACAAAGGTTCTAGGCACTTGACAATTTCTTGATAATGTCTTCAAGTGGAGGTGAAACAAATTTGAAAGAAAATTTGTGGGATGTGAAGTACAGAGTGTCTTAGTCAACTCATAAAATTTTAATTTAAAGTTCACATATTTGTTATGAGGCAGATAATGGAGCTAAGAAATATGCATGTGGCCTTTCTAGCCTTAAAGGTAGCCTTTGATACAGTACCTAGAGAAGAGATTTGGAAACGTTAAAGGAATTGATGTGGATAAAAAATTATCGTAATTAAGAGTGTGTACAAGAAGGTGGTAACAGCGGTAAGATTATCTGCAAGTTTATCAGAAGAGTTTTAAATGAGAAGGTAAGTAAAGCAGTGAGATAGCCTGACTCCATTGTTAATTATTACATTTAAGAACCAAATAATCCTATACTGTAAAACGGGAACGAGTAAGCTAAGAGTAAGATATTGGAATACCAAACCAGTAGCTGGACATGTATTAGTATACAGATATGATATAGTACTAATGAAGACACTACAGCAAGCAGTAATGGAATGAGCTAGCCATCAGAAGAAAGAGGGATAAGAATAAATGTTAAAAAGTGTAAAGTGATGACAGTAAGTAAAGAAGAGGGTGAGACAGAAATATGCATTCAGTGGAAGGGAGAGAAATTAGAAAATGTGAGAAGCTGTGAATACCTAGGAATGATTTACTAACTTTAAAGAGAGTCGATTAAAGACACTAGACAACACTTACTTTTAAATTTTTCCGGAACATGATAGAGGCAAAGCCTCTGAAACATGTTCCGGAAAAATTTAAAAGTAAGTGTTGTCTAGTGTCTTTAATCGACTCTCTTTAAAGTTAATTTATCATAACAACACTGTTTTCAACACTTCCAAGAAAGGAACCTAGGAATGATATTAACAAAAGATGGTAGAATAGATCAAGAAATGAATAATAGGATCAAGAAAGTCATGAATATATATTATTAAATGTATAATGGGTAAGAGCGACTGGACGAAACCAGGAGATCCGTGGTTCAAATCCCGGCCTTGGCATTGAATTTTTCATGTTGACTTTATCAATGCAATGCCTTAGCCTGTATACGGCTAGTCTGAAGAAATTATTAATTTCCATCAATTAACTTAAATAATAAGTTAAATTATGAAGCCTGAGACTTAAGTACTTACGATAGTAAGTCGCCACAAATGGTGTATCTCGGATGCGAGAGCCCCTAATGGTCTACCGGGGAAATATATGAGTCAAATGGAGAATTTAATGTCATGACGGCAAGTTGGCCATGGTAACTCAATGGGTAACAGCGACTGCACGGAAACCAGTAGATCATGTCGACTCTATCAATCCAATAACCTTAGCCTGTATACAGCTAATGTGAAGAAATGATTAATTTCCATCAATTAACTTAAATAATAGTATAATTGGAAACAGGGAATTGAATCAGCGAACAAAGATGAAGTATATACAGCGTTACAGCAGTCAATTTTAATATATTTAAGTGATACTTGGACAATCCTAGTAAAACATGCAAGTAGAAAAGGAGGAAGGAGCAGCCTAAGGAGAGTTGTTGGATTTATCAGAAGAGGCCAAGTCAGAGTATAAGAGAGAGCCTAAATCAAGAGAGTATAACAGCAATCAACTAAGGTGGCTTGGATATGTAGTAAGAATAAATGAAGAAAGGATATATGAGACATGAACGGAGAGAAGAAGGGGAGTAGGAAAACCAATACTAGAATGGAAACAGTACATACAATAAGTGGCAGCCAGTTGGGGAAAGACGTTGAGAGAAGCATACATAACTGCATAACACAAGAATGAATTCAGGAAATGCCTGAAGAAACCTTATACCTAAAGGCATAAGGGATAGAGAAGGAAGGACAAACATTTGACCTTTCTTCAGAAAATAAAAAACAAATACTGAAAGTTTTTCCATTACTTTGGGTTGGGAACATTTTCTAGCATTTTCTAGAACATTTTCCTGGTAAATTCAGAATTTAAGTATCACGTTTGATTGAAGAAGTATTGGTAGGCGCTTCTGTCATACTCCGTCATTTACGTGTTTATTTTTTGAAGTACTAGTTTCGGAAGCTGTTGCTTCCATTTTCAACCTCAAAAGACCAACTGTCATCTGCTGTCTTCTCTCTGGTGGTAGAACTATAAAGTTTTATATAAAATTATAACTAGTGGAATTTCAAAGTTCTTTGGTCAGTTCCTTATTTTTCCATATGAATATGGTCTCCCACGTTGTCAATTTATTTTGGTTTATCAGTCCCTTTTAGTAATTTTGGATTTGCGTCAATATTATGGATTTTGTTCCAAAAATGAAATGCTATTGCTGACTTATCTTCTTGTTTCAATTTGATATTTCTAAAATATTCTTTGACTCCGGTTTTTATGGATTCTTTTAATAATTTCAAAATCCTTACAACTTATTTGGTATATTCCAGATCTATTGATTGGTGGGATTTTATCTTTTGTTTTTGAATTTAACAATTTTAATACTGAGTACCTATTTGCATGTGCCAAGATAATATTTTGTTCTTTAAAGATCTTTTTGAATATATTAAATGTTTTTGGGTGCTACGTAAATCATATATACACACGTACACATGCAGACCTCTTTTTAAAAATATATTTGGCTTTATTCAGGGAACATCAAAACATATTACACAAATAAAAATATTTGTTAATTATAATCCACGTATCTTAAGAAGTTCATGTTAAAACTTCTTTCTTCTTTTTAGAAATTGATTTCGAAGGCATCTTGCATTCATTTTCAGTTAAATAAACTCCGTTGTTGAGGAAATCTCGGTTACCATGTTTTCTCTTTTGCTAAGTCACGTTCCCAGCACCACCAACATCCGAAGACGAAACAAACCTAAAAACAGAATCAATTGCCGGTATGTCAAAATTCATTACACGATGCTTATTTTTTAAAATAAATATTTTTTTCCCATACTATCAAATCTATGGGAACATTAAATTGTTTTAATAATTTAACTTCAGGATTTATTTCATGGTTAAATGACCAAAAATGATCTGCTACGGCCGATTTATCAGTTTGTTTATACTTAATGTTACGAAAATGTTCTTTCTTTCTGGTTTCCAAACTACGTTTCATCTTTCCAATATAAACCTGATCACAATCCAAACAATTAAATTGATAAATACCAGATTTTTTATTATTAGGAATAATATCTTTTTTAGAAAATTGTAATAAATTTTTAACACTATATTTATTTTGAGGAACTAAACTTATACCGACTTCTTTAAAAAAAAATTGAAAATTTTTTTTAACCCAAGGATGGTAAGTTAATTTTTTAAATTTATAATCATCTTTTTTTTTTAAAGAGTACAAATATCATTATTAGTTTTTTGATTTTAAATTTTTCAATCTTCTTTTGTATAAAATTTTTATTAAAACCATTAACTAAAGCAGTATTAATAATATGTTTATATTCCTTATTAAATTCCTCTTTATTCAGGGGTATATTTATTAATCTATAAATCAAACTATTAAAAACAGCAAATTTATGTGAAAAAGGGTTAAAACTTTTATTTGTTATGTAATTATCAATATGTGTAGATTTCCTATATCAAAATCTAATTTGTTATTATTTCTTATTATTTTCAGATCTATAAAAGGAAGAAATCCATTAATTTCAGTTTCTAATGTAAATTTTATAGCTTTATCTTGTAAATTTATTCATTTTAAAGCATCATTAATTTGTTTTTCAGGAACAATAGCAAAAATATCATCAACATATCTATACCATGTTTTAAAAATCAAAGGAAAGGCTTTAGTCACTTGAATTTCGAAAAAACTCATAAAAAGGTCAGCAAGAAAATGTGAAAGAGGATTACCCATTGCTAAGCCAGAAGTTTGTTGAAAAAATACACCATTAAAAGTGAAAAAAATTTTGATCCAAACAAAAATCAGTAATGTGTGTTTGGAGGAATTTAGTAACAGTGACGTCAAAATTAATATAAAAATTATTTGTGGTTGGTTTATTGACACTCGTCACGAGTGTCAATAAACCAACCACAAATAATTTTTATATTAAAAATCAGTAAGTTTAACAAAATCAACTATTAAGTCCTCATGTACATTTATTGAATTCAGCCACTTTTTTTTAATAAATTAAAAGTTTTATTCTATTTTTTTTTTTTTTAATTTTCTAAAAAAAATTTTAGCTTCATTTTTCTGTGTAATCAAAACATATATTAAGAGTATAAAATACTTCATCTGCAAGTAATTCTTTGTGCATTTTATGGATTTAAAATAGATGCACTACCAAATGTTTGATTAACATGTGTGGTGTTTAACGCCCACTTTTACTACATACGGCACCGCAGGCGATGACACTGATGATACATCAGATGAAGATGGAGCACTGGTGGAATGAGATGGCGGGGGAAACCGAAGATCCCGGAGAAAACCCGTCCCAGTGCCGTGTTGTCCACCACAAATCTCACTTTGCGGTCGCCTGGGATCGAACCCGGGCCGCCTTGGTGAGAGCCAAGCAGTGTTTGATTAACAGCTGTACAATTTTCAGTGTTATTAATCTTACCTATGAAACTTGACAATACATTCTCTTGATTAAAGCCATTAGTTGCAGCAGCAAAAATGGACTCCAGTGATTGTAAATCTTAAATTGTTCATATAATTCAACATTCCAGCCAAGATGACGTAAGCCTGTATTGGTCACAATGATAAATTGCTTGCTCTTCTATCAGGTTTTAATTAACTGGGATGCTGACCTTGAAAATTCAAGAGCATCGTGGATACATAAACTTGCCAGCAAATTGCAAACATTCACTTTTATGTGAGGTGTTACACTTACATGACTTTCTCTACTCTTGTAGAAACACTTATTGCTCTATCTACTTCAAGATAAACATTATCTTATTGGGAATACAGTAGACTTTAAGTGATAGCCAAATGTTTTGTTGGCTATGTGATGTATACATGACTTTCTCTACTCTTGTACAAACACTTATTGCTTTATCTACTTCAAGATAAACATTATCTTATTGGGAATACAGTAGACTTTAAGTGATAGTCAAATGTTTTGGTCGTTATGTGATGTATACATGACTTTCTCTACTCCTGTACAAACACTTATTGCTCTATCTACTTCAAGATAAACATTATCTTATTGGGAAAGCAGTAGACTTTAAGTGATAGTCAAATGTTTTGGTCGTTATGTGATGTATACATGACTTTCTCTACTCTTGTACAAACACTTATTGTTCTATCTACTTCAAGATAAACATTATCTTATTGGGAATACAGTAGACTTTAAGTGATAGTCAAATGTTTTGGTCGTTATGTGATGTATACATGACTTTCTCTACTCTTGTACAAACACTTATTACTCTATCTACTTCAAGATAAACATTATCTTATTGGGAATACAGTAGACTTTAAGTGATAGTCAAATGTTTTAAACAGCTGGTTGTCTGGGTGACAGTCTTTGAAATTCTGTTCTCTTTGTATGTCCAAGAGATTTAAAAAAATGTATAAAGGTTGCCATTTGCAAAAACTGAAGTGGAAAATTCAGACAAATAGTAAGGAATATCTCGAAATAGCTTACTGCACAAAAGAAATGTATTTAACATAAATTGTATGTTTTAACAAGATCTACATTTAAATTTGACATTGAGGAATTAATTTTTATAGAATTAATCCTTTTAAATGCATTACTCCCATATATGGGTATTTTTAATTAATTAGAGTCAAGTGAAAACTTCATTGCCGAATCCGTGGTTCAAATCCCGACCGTGGCATTGAATTTTTCAGATGACTCTAATTAATTAAAAACACCTATATACCAGAGTAATGTATTTAAAAGGATTAGTTCTATAAGGATTAATTCCTCAATATAAATTTAACACTAAAACTTCAATGATAAAAATCCTGGTATGTAAGTACTTACTACAGTAAGTCTCCACACATGTATATCTCAAATATGAGAACTGTAGTGGTTTACTGGGAAAATATAATGAGTCAGTTGGAGAGTTTAATGTCCCGTCGGCATGTTGGCCATGGTAGCCCAAGGGGATAGAGCGACCGGACGGAAACCAGGAGATCGGTGGTTCAAATCTCGGCTGTGGCATTTAATTTTTCATGTCGATTCTAATTAATTAAGATCTACATTAGTTGTGTAGTGGGTAATATTTTCTCTATCTCAAGTCATTTAAATTGTTATATAAAGATCTTAAAATCTGTAGTATTTTAATAAAAATCGTTAATTCTTTTTTTTAGAAAAAAATATATAAAAAATTCTCCATGTAAAGAGTAACAAAATATATTCAAAATATAAAGTTACAGATTCATTTTTGAAAATAACAAAAATTGCAAAAACATTTTTGCATTAAAAGCAGTTTAGGGAGGCTGGATTTTGTTGAATATCTGCATGAAATAAACTGAACTTGAA
Organism: Mantis religiosa; assembly: GCA_030765055.1. Lineage (NCBI taxonomy): Eukaryota > Metazoa > Arthropoda > Insecta > Mantodea > Mantidae > Mantis > Mantis religiosa. The sequence goes on from JAUKNK010000171.1 coordinate 994,271, forward strand.
TATAAAATCGTTTTGATTTTTGAGATATATGCCATTTGCATGTCAATTGTTGCCCCAGCAGCTTCGTGTAGCAGGGGTCGATTCTTTTATTCCTAACCTCCCTATAGCTTGGAAGTGTTATACTAGTGACACCTATTGACGTATGTTAGCATTTGTAAGTCGCTCTTTGTTTCAAATAATCTTGCCCCTTTGACATGTATTCTTTCGCGTACCATCGTCTTCCTAATTGGTTATGCCTTCTGAACCTTAATCGTTGCTTCCACACCACGTGAAAACTTGAAGTAAACGTCATAGTTGCCAGAAAGATAGCTAAAATCATGCAAATAAAGACGTGAAGACATGCAAAAATACAAGTTTATAATGAAACTCAACTTATACGATGAATGGTAATAGATGACAAAGCAAGGTCAGCGATAAAAACAATGTCATGACTACCGATAAACGCACGTGTCGTCCCGAGTGGCAGCTTTCAAGCAAAGGTTAGTGTTAAGAATTAAAAAAAGATAAATTAACATTGTTACGTAATATATTTAATACACACGGTTACTAAAATATAAATTTGACAATTCCCTTTGAACGTATTAAGATATATCATGTTAAATAACAAACTCATGTTCACTGTACAACAGTCCATACCACGACAGCAGCCAACGAGAGGTTATTGGGTCACGTGAGCGTTAAGAGCAGGGGCGTTTAAATAGCCGAGTCACCTACCCTTTTTTAATAACTTACACGGTTAACTTTTATGTTCCAGCATTTAATTTTCCTTTATATAAGACCTCCAAATTACATTTTGTAAAGGAGTCGCTCTCTTGGTGCCCGCGTGTCGATAATGCAGTTAGCTGCTTCCCGACTAGTGATTTGTTATTAAAAGACCAAGGTGACCGTAAAACATGCAGCGAGTGAGCAGAAGTTAGAGGAGCAGAATGCATTTCTGGTTACCATGACTACGGATTCGATTCACAGAAGCCGTATATTCCGCACCAACTCGTGTTGCCAACACAATACAGGAACTTCTTCCTACTTTTTGTTTATTTGAAAAGAGTTTTGTTGGTATAAGTGGTAACCTGCTAGAAGCTAGCCCCGCGTGTCATGTACTGTATGCCCACGACAAGAAGGCTAGAGGGGAGTGAAGGGGAGGGGAGCTTGAATTGTTTATCTGCTCTGTTAGTGGATCTGTTTACTACGAAATGAATGTATGAGAGTACATATGAGTCACCAATGCTATCATATCTAATGCTCGTTTCAGTAACTGCAGTGATAGGTATTATGTACTGTCTACCTACTACAAGAAGACAAGCGGGGCCTGAAGAGGGAGAGGAGCTTGAACTGTTTATCTGCTCTGGTAGTGGATCTGTTTACTACGAAATGAGTGTATGAGAGTACATATGAGTCATCCATGCTGTCATATCTAATGCTTGTTTCAGTAACTGCAGTGATAGGTATTATGTACTGTCTACCCACCACAAGAAGACAAGCGGGGCATGAAGAGGGAGAGAAGCTTGAACTGTTTATCTGCTCTGTTAGTGGATCTGTTTACTACGAAATGAGTGTGTGAGAGTACATATGAGTCATCCATGCTATCATATCTAATGCTCATTTCAGTAACTGCAGTGATAGGTATTATGTACTGTCTACCTACTACAAGAAGACAAGCGGGGCATGAAGAGGGAGAGGAGCTTGAACTGTTTATCTGCTCTGGTAGTGGATCTGTTTACTACGAAATGAGTGTATGAGAGTACATATGAGTCATCCATGCTGTCATATCTAATGCTCGTTTCAGTAACTGCAGTGATAGGTATTATGTACTGTCTACCCACCACAAGAAGACAAGCGGGGCATGAAGAGGGAGAGAAGCTTGAACTGTTTATCTGCTCTGTTAGTGGATCTGTTTACTACGAAATGAGTGTGTGAGAGTACATATGAGTCATCCATGCTGTCATATCTAATGCTCGTTTCAGTAACTGCAGTGATAGGTATTATGTACTGTCTACCCACCACAAGAAGACAAGCAGGGCATGAAGAGGGAGAGGAGCTTGAACTGTTTATTTGCTCTGTTAGTGGATCTGTTTACTACGAAATGAGTGTGTGAGAGTACATATGAGTCACCCATGATGTCAGATCTAATGCTCGTTTCAGTAACTGCAGTGATAGGTATTATGTACTGTCTAACCAACACTAGAAGACAAGCAGGGCCTGAAGAGGTAGAGGAGCTTGAACTGTTTATCTGCTCTGTTCGTGGATCTGTTTACTACGAAATGAGTGTGTGAGAGTACATATGAGTCATCCATGCTGTCATATCTAATGCTCGTTTCAGTAACTGCAGTGATAGGTATTATGTACTGTCTACCTACTACAAGAAGACAAGCGGAGCATGAAGAGGGAGAGGAGCTTGAACTGTTTATCTGCTCTGTTAGTGGATCTGTTTACTACGAAATGAGTGTGTGAGAGTACATATGAGTCATCCATGCTGTCATATCTAATGCTCGTTTCAGTAACTGCAGTGATAGGTATTATGTACTGTCTACCCACCACGAGAAGACAAGCGGGGCATGAAGAGGGAGAGGAGCTTGAACTGTTTATTTGCTCTGTTAGTGGATCTGTTTACTACGAAATGAGTGTATGAGAGTACATATGAGTCACCCATGCTGTCAGATCTAATGCTCGTTTCAGTAACTGCAGTGATAGGTATTATGTACTGTCTACCCACCACAAGAAGACAAGCGGGGCATGAAGAGGGAGAGGGGCTTGAACTGTTTATCTGCTCTGTTAGTGGATCTGTTTACTACGAAATGAGTGTATGAGAGTACATATGAGTCACCCATGCTGTCAGATCTAATGCTCGTTTCAGTAACTGCAGTGATAGGTATTATGTACTGTCTACCCACCACAAGAAGACAAGCGGGGCCTGAAGAGGGAGAGGAGCTAGAACTGTGTATCTGCTCTGTTAGTGGATCTGTTTACTACGAAATGAGTGTATGAGAGTACATATGAGTTACCCATACTATCAGGTCTAATGCTTGTTTCAGTAACTGCAGTGATAGGTATTATGTACTGTCTACCCACCACAAGAAGACAAGCGGGGTATGAAGCGAGAGAGGGGCTTGAACTGTTTATCTGCTCTGTTAGTGGATCTGTTTACTACGAAATGAGTGTATGAGAGTACATATGAGTCACCCATACCATCAGGTCTAATGCTTGTTTCAGTAACTGCAGTGATAGGTATTATGTACTCTCTACCCACTACAAGAAGACAAGCGGGGCATGAAGAGGGAGAGGAGCTTGAACTGTTTATCTGCTCTGGTAGTGGATCTGTTTACTACGAAATGAGTGTATGAGAGTACATATGAGTCATCCATGCTGTCATATCTAATGCTCGTTTCAGTAACTGCAGTGATAGGTATTATGTACTGTCTACCCACCACAAGAAGACAAGCGGGGCCTGAAGAGGGAGGGGAGCTTGAAATGTTTATCTGCTCTGTTAGTGGATCTGTTTACTACGAAATGAGTGTATGAGAGCACATATGAGTCACCCATGCTGTCAGATGTAATGCTTGTTTCAGTAACTGCAGTGATAGGTATTATGTACTGTCTACCCACCACAAGAAGACAAGCGGGGCCTGAAGAGGGAGGGGAGCTTGAAATGTTTATCTGCTCTGTTAGTGGATCTGTTTACTACGAAATGAGTGTATGAGAGTACATATGAGTCACCCATGTTGTCAGATCTAATGCTTGTTTCAGTAACTGCAGTGATAGGTATTATGCACTGTCTACCCACCACAAGAAGACAAGCGGGGCCTGAAGAGGGAGGGGAGCTTGAAATGTTTATCTGCTCTGTTAGTGAATCTGTTTACTACGAAATGAGTGTATGAGAGTACATATGAGTCACCCATGCTGTCAGATCTAATGCTCGTTTCAGTAACTGCAGTGATAGGTATTATGTACTGTCTACCCACCACAAGAAGACAAGCGGGGCATGAAGAGGGAGAGGAGCTTGAACTGTTTATCTGTTCTGTTAGTGGATCTATGAAATGAGTTTTGGGAGTACATATGAGTCACCCATTCTGTCAGATCTAATGTGTGTTCCAGTAAATGCAGCGATAGGTATTATGTATAGGTGAGCTATGTGACAACACTTTTGTACTTTAAACGAGCATTCCATCCTTGTCATACTCAGAAGGCGAGCATACACCACGAGACAGCAGAAGTGATTACGTTGCACATTCCTCTAGCTTACCTTCTTGTCCTGGGCAAACAGTACTACTGTTTATTATCAGTTTGTATCCTGTGTAAACACGTAATTTTTTATGTGATCAGTGATTATTTTCTGGTATGTGAAATGTGTAATTTTCTATATTTTCGGCATTTACAGATGTATTATTTTATCTTGACAGGAATCCTGCGCGGTAGGGATGAGTAGCAACTGTGGTGTGGATAGTGCACCTTTCGCCACAATACGTCACACGCGTAAGATTACGAGAGGTGAGGGAGGTACATAAGGTGTCTAAAAACAAATTTCATTCTCGAAGCCAGTTTTGCAGCTCTTATAAACTAAGTTGTAATTCTTACTATGGTAGTAATCTCCACGCTTTTGTTGGATCTTAAATAGTACATAGGCATTTGGAACAAAACCCTGTTCTCCTCCAGCAGGCATGATAAACAACTGTCGGCCTTTCAATATCACTGCAGAGTCCCTGTAACGTATTTCACTCCAGGCATATGGTCCAGTATGTGCTGTATTTATATAAGTTTCATCCATATAAACTATATAAACTTCACTTGGATATCTCCGAATATTTCGTAAATACTTAAGCCTTTTTGCACGTATGGTGCGATGTTCGATTAAAATTTGTCTGTCACGCTTAGTTTTTTTTTTTTTTTTTTTTTTTTTTTTTTTTTTTTTTTAAATATCCTAGCTTCAAAAGAACTGTTCTTGATGTTCAGACACTACCTTGGAAGTCAGTAGAATTTTTAACTTTCATAAGCACCTTCTTCAGAGTAGGACTTTGTTTTTCTGTGCTTTAAAAATTATTCACAGTTCGCCTAAATATTTCGAAATTAAAAATCCAAATTAGATTTTGAGCATGTTCTTAATCTTTGTTTACTGGTCATAGAGAAGGACGTTGTTGCACTAGCACCAATGGTTTTTCTTTCCTTAATAACTCTCCTAAACTGCTTTCAGACACAACTGTTGCCTCAGATACCCTTCCCCAGATTTTTATAGCTGACCCAGACCATTGTTCCTTTTTTATAAATCTATGGATATTGGTTATTACTTCTCGTGTTTTTAAATGTAGCACTTTATTTCCTAATGTGCTGCTAGGAGGCGTCATTTATAAATGCTCTCTTGGAACCAGGAGACAAGCACATTTTGAAACAAGCTGTAGTTTTACCGAATAGCTCTGGACGTGCTTATTTGCACGCAACTGACCTGCCCTCTCCTCCAGTTGCAACCGTTCTGAAGTGGACTCTTCTAGATACCACTGCGCATCGTTCTGAACTTTTCAAGATAAAGAAATACATCTGTACAAGGAATCGAACACGCGACTTGGTGTGTTCCACTCCCCAAACACCCTTTTCTTTATGGAAAAATAATGACAAACGCGACATGGTAAATGTCGGTAGGCCAACACCTGCGCTATGTTTAGAAACATTTTGCAGCTGGGCATCTACAAAATACACCAGGAAATTTAAGACTCATTGGTATGAGCAACATAATTGTGTCGGATTGAAGGCATCGTAGGGGAGGGGATCCGTCCCCTTTACCTGCCGTGGTGCGGGCGCTGCGGACCCCTAGCACTCGTGGTACCTCTGACGTTACTAGAGGAACCTCGGGCCGAACATTCAAACCCCTCCCTGATAGGGAGTTGACCGGATTGGGTTGGACTCAAAAGGGCAGTGGTTCCCGATACCCGTGGGAGATCGGGTACGTCTCCGGACGGTGTTGAGGGAAGCCATTAATATTCCCGCGTACTAGCCCGCATAGCTAGTAGAAGGTGTGTTAGATCACCAGGCGCCCCTACCAAGGTCATATCCGTAGCCTTCCCATTTTGGTGTTGGCACGCGTAAGTGGCGTATCCACTTCCATCCCGTCTTGAGTCCACAGGAGCAGATGGGGGGGGGGAGCTTGTTAGTCTCTAGGTCTTGCCCTATGGAAAGAGCCTTGGAGGTGCCGGGCGCCCTTTTGGGATAGCTCGGTAACTCCCTGGTAGAAGGAGGCCCGGGTCCTTGGTCCTACGGGTCCAGGACTAATGGTAGTAGATCCTCTGACATGAATTGTCGGATTGAAGGAGCTTGGGACAAAATTGCAGACGCTCTTCGGGAAAGCTCACGTCTGTATATTGTAAAATACAATGAAAATGTTAAGCTTAACAGGATTTTCATGCAATATGCCTATTATGCTGACAAGAAATGACATTTCGTGGACATAATGAAAGTGAGAACTCTTTAAATAAAGGTAATTTTAAGGAACTTTTGGATTCATATAGAGAGGGAAGCCCCATCGAAATTTAAAACCACTATTTCAGTATAATGCTGATTTTGCGAATTTAGGTTAGTCAATTTTCCGAGTCATGTAATCAATTCGCCCACAGCCGCGCCTGGTTAAGAGATACGGAACAAGCATAATGAGACGTTAGTCTTCTATCGCGGGTTCACATCCGTCCTAGAGCGATATTTCTTAATATACTTAAAAGCCACAGCACCTATGCCAGTACTATCATCTCAGCCCTTGTTATGGATTTCCACCCCTCTCTTGGTATATTTATCTGGTATCCTGGGTTTTGTCACTTCATACTGCGACATGCCCCCTCTGTCCACCCTTTAACCTATATCCTTTAATACCATTGTCGATAGATAGGCAATATACTCCAAAGATAACAGTCCACCGAAATGACTATTAAAGTTAAAGGCGAGGTATAAACGCAACAACAATATACTTCCTATATTATAGATAAATGGTGGAATATAAAAACAATTTTGTGTTCACATGGCAACACGGAGAGTACGTACATTAAAATTCCGTGGCACGCCCAACTTGTTGCACGCTGCACAGAACATTAAATACGTAGTTCACACGTCCCAGATGACGCCATTTTGACATATGCATGAAACAATTGCCATTCGGGACATGGCCTCCTGCAATATGAGGCGTTCCTCACGACTTTGTCACTTCCGTTTTAATGTGAGGTTCCTGGGAATCCGAAGAAGACATCTTCACTGGATAAACTTATTCGCAGCAAACACTAAACGTTATATATAGCATGTTTGAAGACGAATTGCAAAGAAAAACCAAGCATAAATAATAGTTTTCTTCTAGCAGCTAATGTATTACCGGTGCAGCTATATGGTGCTGTGGTAGTAGTGTGTCTGTCTCACATATAAGAGGTGCCGAGTTCGAATCTCGGTTAAGGGTAACCTGCATACGGTTTTGTCCAGTTTTTTTCCCCTATCCTGAAACATGAAGGAAGCTATAAGGACCTTGGACTCATTTGAACATCATTTCACCCAGTTCTTTCATCGTCTGATGTGATCTAACGGGTTAATGGACGTTAAGCCTTAAAAAGTCTATCACTCGACTGCCTATGTGATCTGATGGTTAGCATGTTAACCTTCAAAGCCAGGAGTACCAATTTCGATCTGCTGAAGAGTGGATATTTTTCTTTCGAGAGACTTTAATATAACAAGCAAAAGTAAACCAACCCAATATAAATGAGTGAATATCATTGCTCATGAACAAATTGTTCCAAAGATATTAAGGTTAAATGAAGCATAAGTAAAAGATCTTTCATTGTAATTTCTTACCTTTCCTTCCACTTTACTCTTAGGAAAAGTACTTACTGTGTTCCGAAACGTAATCCAACAACCTAAAAACAAACATATAGATAACTGGTTTAAGCTACAGCATGTTATAGAGATGCCACACGACGGTTTTCAAGAAAATCCATGTACATCAAACTGTCCTTTACATGGAGAAAGTTTTAATATTCTTCTTCTCAAAAAAACATTTATAATAATTGAATTAAAACATTGCAATAAATGTTACAGTTGACACATGGACACTCAGAACAAAACACAAATGATACGTCAAATCACAATTACCAAACAACTAAGTCACAACTGAATAGCACTTATCAATGTCCCCCAGCCAGCTGTAACTGAATTAAACTAGGAAACTTAAAATTTTAATATACCATGTTTTTAAAGGAGACTAAAAAAATATAAATTAATCTCTCCCAGCATGATATAGATTGCCTTCGGAGTTTGTGGTTGTAAATTTTTCATACATAGCTATGAAAATAGTGCAAGATTTAAAATGATGACTGTGAGGCGTTTCAGTTTCTAATAGTTTTATTACACTGAAAACAATGCAAATTGTTGTGAAAGTTAATTGTTACTTCCTTCATACTGAACTTAAAATACCAAGTTTAATGAATTGGAGAAACTTTCTTTTGTGCGACGCGAGAATATTTTCTAAGTCCAAAGGTGCAGGTATACGCATGCGCAAGAAGACGACAAGCTGGTTCTGGTGTTGCAGCCAACATGAGAAATATATGTAAAACTTGTAGCCAACTTCTGCAAAAATGCCCCAGACATAGGTGACGCAGTCCGTATGCAAATGGCCACGCCGTGGCTCAGTGGTTAGACCGCTTGGCTCTCACCAAGGCGGCCCGGGTTCGATCCCAGGCGACCGCAAAGTGAGATTTGTCGTGGACAACACGGCGCTGGGGCGGGTTTTCTCCGGGATCTCCGGTTTCCCCCGCCATCTCATACCACCGGTGCTCCATCTTCATCTCATGTATCATCAGTGTCATCGGCTGCGGTGCCGTATGTAGTAAAAGCGGGCGTTAAGCATTACACATTTCATTTTCCGTGTGCAAAGGAACATGGTTTGAGCAGGCGAAGTTATCGCCCGGTCAAATTTTGTTACTCATGCACTGCTTTGCATGACAGGACGACAGGACGATAATGGAGTGTTCCGTAGGAAATACATGTATGAGCTCACGGACTGTATCGGACTGGTTCGACTACTGCCGCGAGGTGTGCATCATGTCAAATGACACCAAGTATACTGCAAGGGGAAATTGGCGGTCCCGGTCACATCGTTCAAATCGACGAATGTAAAATTGGACGACGCAAGTTTCATCGTGGGCGCGTCGTAGAGGGCAACTGGATCTTGGTAATGATCAACATGGACACGAATGAGGTGCGGATGACGATATGCCCCAACAACAGGAGGGATGCAAATGTCCTCTACAGTCTAATTGCAGGGCCCACGATGAAACTTGCGTAGTCCTATTTTGCATTCGACGATTTGAACGACGTAACCGGACCACGAATTTCCCCCATGCAGTATACTTGGTGTCATTTGACATCATGCACACTTTGCGGCGATAGCCGAACCAGTCCGATACAGTCTGCGAGCACATACGTGTATTTTCTACGGAGTACTCCATTATCGTCATGTCGTAGGATTGTTTATGTTAGTCTGCTAGATAGTGTAATTTCTGGACAAGTAAGACTATTGGCAGCATTGCTTTCAGTGGACAAACAAGCATAGTTTGGCTGCACTAAATTCTTCAATATGGCTACAATAAGCAGTAAATAAATTAACAATTAATAACGTTAAAAGAATGCCCTCCAACACGAAATTGTACTAAAAAGTAAATACATTATATTAAAAATCTTGGTTGTATATAAAAACACCAAAAAGTGTGAATGAATTAGAAAAAAATCGCCTCGTCACATATTAGAAAGAAGAGCCATGAATTTAATAGAGTCAACATTGGTGGGATAGGATCGTTAATCTTGTCTCGTTCACATCTTCTGCGAATGTTAGTACGCTCGTGGAAATTGATAAACTCATAGCCAAAGTACTTCGAGATATTGTGAATTCTTGAACTTGGCAGAAAGATGTTCTCATGAATTTAAATGGTTGTTTTGTCGGTGTGTTGATGCATGTTGATTGAGTTCTGCGTAAGTTACGTGTGATTGAGCACATTGCGCCTCTACATTATCATACAATTGGCGTGGGGGGAAAACCCGTGTCAAGTTCAGATGTCCGTAATATTTCGATCCAGACTCTGGCAGGACTTTGTGGCGAGTTATACACATCATACCTACTTACTCTTTGCAAATGTCGATTGTCATTTTTTCTTTGGTATTTTCACCTTGTTAGTGACATGCTTTTGTTAACCATTTTATTTTCGCTTAAGTAATTGTGGCTTACGTGTTTTTATATTGTTTACACATCTCCTCGTTACATTAACCTCAACTTCAATGTTCTATCGTTTATTAATCGGCACACAGACTATTCTACCGAATTAGTAGAATACAAACTCTGCCGAAAGCTTCTACTTTCTTCAGCACACACAGAGGTTTCGTTGAGCCATCCTTCTCCGAAGACAGGGAGCCTTCGACGTTTTACAATTCCGGGACCCTGTCTCTTACTGGCGTTATGATGGATTTATAATAATAGATGGTGGGTAGTGAAGTGTCACAAGTTGTAGAATGAAAGAGAGGATATGTTGTTAATTATAGAAGACCATTGAGGTTATGATGGACCTAAGGTGAGTCTGGGAAGCTTGTATGTCAATCTTATATTTCCCCAAGCCTCGGGTAAGTTGATTGAAACTGTAGGGAAGACGGGAATAGAATTTATGAGAGAAGTTGAGAATATAGTAATTTAATTTGGGAAATGATAGGTCTGAAGGAATGGTGTCATTAGGAATGTACCATTCGACAGCTGTTGCTATTCGAAGGTATCGCAAGTTTGTAGAGGTGAGTTTTACAGCTGACAGGCGTAGGTGAAGGTGGGTTCTTATTACTTGTTTGTATAGAAGGAGCTTATTCCTTAGAGCCATAGGTGAATTTTTGTTGTACAGTGGATAGATTCTCGCCATACGCTTGGATACTCTGGAAGCTAGTGATGTAATATGTGGCTTCCAGGTAAGGCGCATATCAAGTAGCACTCCAAGGTACAGTGCTTCTGTGCTCTATGGTACTTCTGATCCAGCAAAGCGCAGTTCAGGTACATCCCTGAAGTGGCGACGAGTAAATGCGACTGCCTGGGACTTGTTGGAATTAATCTTGAGGCACCAAGTTGTAAACCAGACGGTGAGCATATTCGCATAGCACTGGGCACGTTATACTGCAGTGAGATGATTTGATGATGTCGAGGTTATTGCTGTATCATCAGCAAATAAATAAAGACTGCAGCTTCTAAGAGTAGAGATGGTAGTGATATAGGTTAGGAAGAGCAGAGGGCCAAGAACACTGCCTTGGGATACTCCTGCATTGGTCAAGTAGGATTGTGAGACTATGTCGTCCCTGGCAATGGCAAATGTGATGTTAGTGACAAGTTTTATTCAAATGATTAACCAGTTAAAACACATTTATTTACGCTTAAATAAATGGTGTATTACGTTTCATTCTTTATAATATACCTACACCACAACTGCATTACTTATTGATCCCGGGGAAACCTACAAGCGTCCCAGACTCTCCTTAGACCCAACATAACCTCAATAATCTCCTATATAAATAACAACATATCCTCTCTTCCATCCTACAACTTGTGACACTGTGTATTGTAGTGTTTAACGTCCGCTTTTACTACATACGGCACCGCAGGCGATGACACTGATGATACATGAGATGAAGATGGAGCACCGGTGGAATGAGATGGCGGGGGAAACCGGAGATCCCGGAGAAAACCCGCCCCAGCGCCGTGTTGTCCATCACAAATCTCACTTTGCGGTCGCCTGGGATCGAACCCGGGCCACCTTGGTGAGAGCCAAACGGTCTAACCACTGAGCCACGGCGCGGCCAGTGACACTTCACTACCCACCGTCTATTATTACAAATCCCTCATAACACCAGTAAGAGACAGGGTCCCGGTGGAAGGTTCCTTGTCCTAGGACAAGGATGACTCTTCAACGAAACCTCTGTGTGGCTGTCTAAATTGGCCATCTTTACTGTCTACTTCATCAGTGCATCTGTTTCAGGGAGCTATGGTCATTTTGCGACGCTTTAAAACTATTTTGTAATGTCTTATGTTTATTTTGCGGCGTCTACCAGAGATATTGACTACGTTGATGCATTTTTAGTGTACGTTCATAATGTGTACAGTATTTGGTATATTTTAAACTCTATCTGGAGGAATGTTTCTGCGCAATGGTATGTTGAATATTTCCTAATTTGGTTTCCGTGGACAATAGGAAGATTGGAGCAAATTCTGGTCAAGGTTGTCGTCGTAGTACGTGATTCATTTTTCTCCCTAAGATAAGACGCGGCTGACATATTTCAAAGTTCACATCTCTATACTGGGTCATGGTTTCCAGAGCAATGCATCACAACAGTCAAACAACTTCACTTACAGCTTTCGCTCTCACCTATTGTAAGCAGCTGTCACTCCATGTTTTCTCGACACATTCGCCGAAAAATAAGATCCTTAGGACATGTACAGTTGAAAGGAGGGCTTTTCCATGTTTTACTAACTTTTCAGTTATAAAAAATCTTATTTTTCTGCCTACCTAGGGTGAGATAAACATTTACAAAAATTGATTTGTAGGTACAGTGGCAATAACGGAATACATTAAACTCAAACGATTGTCAAATGTCTTTCAAAGGCGTTTCTCTTTGTATTACCAATAGATACAAGAGCGAATACTGACTTCTTATTTGACAAAATCGTATTATCAAAATCAAATGTTGAACCCAATAACAAAGAATATTCTGGAAATGGTTAGTGACAAAACAAATATTTGCAAAAATTGTGTGCTTTCAGTGGATCTCTACCTTTATTTTCTGGACAGGAGAATTTAAGCTGACAGCAAGGTCAGAAAAAACTTTTATTTGATATACATTGTATATTTTAACAAAATGTACAATTTTATAGAGAAATAGTTTGTCTATCTCTTGCAGTTTGCCAGTAATACAAAAGTCATTCACAATAAAGAGCAATCCTGAGGTCATTCCTAGAAAGTTCAAGATATACATTTGATTTGTTATGAAAATAATCGAGCAGGGTGCGTCAGGCGGTTTCGTCTGTGGCCTGCATTCGGGTGGTCCTGGTTCGATTCCCGTGAATCGAAATAAATTTGTGCTATCTGACCCATGGAATTTTTCGTTGTTTTTTTTCCGGGTCGCTAGGCGAATGCTGGGTAGGTTAATTGCATCCCCGGATTTTCTGTCTATTCATTTCATCTCCATTATCATTTCACATCATCTCTCATCTGGTAGTCTCAGGGTAGAAGTGTGGGCGGGTGTCTCGGCGGTGCATGCTCTAACCATTTTAATTAAATGATATTGTATGTTTAAGATATTTCCATATTAATTTTTTGTTGTAATTTACGTCCTCCAACGTTAAATCATATCGGACGATGAATGGAAGAGTAAAATGATGTTCAAATGAGCCCAGGGTCCATGGAGTTGACAGTTACCCGACATTCGTCTTTTTAGGATAAGATTAACCCCGGAAAAACCTGATCCAGGTAAGTCACCCTGACCGAAGTTCGAACTCGGGACCTCTTGAAATTGGTTATTGTAACTGGTTAAGTAACAGACAGATCGTAGCATACAAAGGGATATTTCTTGTTATTTGTTTGAATTTTCCAAGACATATTGTCAAATAGGAAATCGTTATTCAGTTTTTTAGCTGTTGGTCATACAAAGAGAACTTAATTACAAAGACATCGCATAACGACCGAAACATTTGACTATCACTGAAAGTCATTGGTATTCCTGTAACTACAGTAAGATAATGTTTAGCTTGAAGTAGATAGAACAATAAACCAAGAGGAGAGAAAGTATTGAGTATAGTAGGATATGCATGCAAACTGCAAATCGAAAACGCATATTTAAAAACGTGGAAAAGTAGAAATAGTTGTCTGCAAGGCCTTGTATAGCCTTTTATGGATGTACAACAGAGATTTACGCGATCACGTTGAAGTTATTAGGTGACCTTGGTCACTTGCATACCACGTACGTATTATGGGTGTCGTTTCACACTAATGAATCTTGTTATTTTCCAAACACGCAACAAAATTATGGCTGTTACAACTTTGACGTTTAACTGTAATTAACACCTTACTTTTGTATGCCGTGTCTAGTAATTTGTTCCTTCATACTAACAGATCAAGATGGTTCCGTGTTCGAGAAGCCCAAGGTTATATTTCCGTCAATCACTCTCTGTGATCTTTGTATTTTCGTGGTGGTTTATCATCTACTATAATTTCCTTTCGATAATTTAGTGGTTTCTTGTCTTTTTTCAGGTATGTTTCTAGGTTTATCAATCTGTTTAGACAGTTCTAGCAGTGGAATGGGTATTCGACTCAGGAACTATCAATGCGTGATGCTGAATTTTTCGTGCGATGTTCAATTTTTCAACTAGTTTGCTGTTTCTAAAGTTATGGGGCGTATGATCCAGGAATCTTGTCCGAAAATGAATTTGCTTACGTGGTATATCCTTTCTGTTTTAAAATTGCATGGGATTAAATTCTAGAAAGAAAATGTTACATTGCAAAATATTTTACTACAAATACATTTTTTGAGATTCCCTGAGTAAGGAAAAATTACGTAGAAAACATTCAACCTTGCCCGTATGTTCTTCGGTCTTTCTGTTAACAAACAAAAACAATGGATGTCAGATAAACGTATTTAAGTTCGAGTCTTCCAAAGATATTTAAGAAAATCCCTCCATTCCAAACTAACTCTTACTTGAAAAATGTTTCGTTCTGTGAACTCCTTTTCGTGTCGACTAAAACAGTTTCTGCCATATTGAAGTACTCATTTTGTGCCCAAGATGAATTTGGTAGACTTGGATGTTTATCTTCAGATGTGTTGTAATTTTAGCTCCGAGATGTGCGACGGTATCCTACATGTTGCAAACTTTATCCTCAAATTCAGTATAAGCCGACAAACTTACAGTCAATCTCAACAAAATTAAACTTTTGTAACGAAACTGTTAATTTAATTCTGTGTAACTAAGCAAGTAAAGAAAAGCATTCATTTTAAAGAGCAACTATTTATCGGCTTTGTTTTGTTTTAGAGTTGAAAACAGTATCTTGAAAGCAAAGAGTGTAGTAGAACAGAGATAACAAACAAAGGAGTCTGTTTTGTGTTTGATAGGTTCACATGTTCTCTCTTGTACGCAGAAAGACATTACTATTTGAGAGTTAGGTTAAATTCCCGTATGCATCGCAGTCAAAACTTGTCAATATATAACGTCCTGTAACTGTAAAGCTCTGACATATACAGATATTGAATATTTAAGGTTAGATATTTAGGATAATGAAACATATTCAGAAACGTAGGACATAGGATGCTTAAGACTAAAAGGTAAATTGACTATGTTTGCTGATGATATATGTTTGTTATATATAGATGACTCTGAGCACCAGCTGATATATAACATACAGCAAGACCTGAATGCATTGAATAGCTGGTTTAAGGGCAATAAGTTAACATTAAATGTCTGTAAAACAAAATATATGTTATTTCATAAAAGATCATACGTACCAGTAGTAAATAACAAGATACATGTTGATAACGCAGTGATTGAAAGAGTAACAAAAATCACACACCTAGGTTTGATTCTAGACAGTATGCTCACATGGAAGGACCATATCATGCACGTAAAAAATAAGATTCTTCCTGTGTTAGCTGTAATTCACAGGCTGAAATTCAAAGGATTCAGTGTAAATCATTTACGAAGTATCTACCATGCTTTAATTCAATCTCATTTGGATTACTTAAACATCTTATGGGGTAACTCTGTTAAATATTTAATCCATGACCTCGAAGTACTTCAAAATCGTGCCTTGAAAATAAACTACAATCTACCCTTTAGAACAAAGACAAAAACACTCTACCATGTAACTAACATTTTACCATTACAACTAAACATAGAGTTGTCCTTGATAATATATCTCCACAAAATAAAAAATAATCTTCTAAAGTCCAATCTAACATTTGAAAGCTCCTCACATATATAATACAAGAAATAAAGACCAACAGTGAACACTTCTACTTATGGCCTGAACAGCTTAACCTCACACGTTATCAACTTATATAATGCGCTGCCACTGGAACTGAAAGGCTGCAGGAACATAAAAGGTTTTAAAAGGAAAGTTGCTGAAAATTTACTGAAGGCATATATTGATAGCTGATAAAGTGTTACACATTTATAGCTGGTTTGAAAGCTGAACTGTTTAAAAATTAATATGGATTAATGTCCCATAGAATATGTAGCTTCTATTTTTCTGTTAAGTTCTTTGTTACTATTATTTCTTGAGTTATAGTGAATGTCTGTATCTTTGTATGTTTCATATATGTTATTCTTGTACGGTAATTCATTCCTACTATGAAAATGTAATATAAGTATTGTTAAGGGCTGTTTGCCATCATTTTATATATTTTTGTACTGTTCCCTAGCATGAGTTATTGCTCTGGGAACCTTTTCAGATAACAATAAATAAACAAAATAACGTATATGTAGTTATAACAACAATCTTCTCCAGGCATCATACGCACCATGGGAGCATTCTTATAGCTGGCCATGGGTTGCCAACATAGGCGCTTCAAGGATAGCGAAACGACCGGAGAAACAAAAATTTCGTTTGGTAAAGGCCCTGTCAGTTGCCAAAGATCATATCAGCGCTACCGTATAATGGCATTTCGTAGGATTTACGTGCTACTGTCAAGGGCTGCACCTTTTAAGAATACTTAACCACCCGGAAGGTGGTGCCAATATTAAGCCATACAAATAGATTGCAAATAACATCAGAATAACACGAACACACGGCAGCAAACGCTGCTACGATTGAATACTTATATAAGTTTCAATTTGTGACTCATGGGAGGTTATGTTAGTTCTTTTTAATATGCTAGCTTACATTAATTAGAAACCAGTGGTTATACCAAAAACCCCAGGCGGTGCACAGGTGGCTCAGGCGGTTTCGTCTGTAGCCCGCATTTGGGAGGTCCGAGTTCGATTCTCGTCGGTTTTTTTTGCTTTCTTTCCAGGTCGCCAGGCCAATGCAGGGTAGGTCAATTATATTCTCCGAATTTCCAGTTCCTCCATTTCATCTCCAATCTCATTTCAAATCACCTCTCATCTGGTGGTCTCCTTTAGGGTAGAAGTGTCGGCAGGTGTCTGGGCGTTGCATGGCAAGATGATATGCTCTGAGGAAAACTACGTCCTCCTCCGGTAGGATGGTTGCTGGTCATCGGACCTGCTGCTGGGCCCATTTCCATAACGCAGTAGAGGGACATGTTCGTTATCCTGGAATGCATGGGGAGGTCTCTATCTAGTAAAATGCAACCCTGCCCTCTGCACTGTCATGGCCCCTTGGAACGGCCGTTCTCTGTCTCCTCCAGCCTCATCCTTCCTCCCAGGGGTGACCCACTTGGTGGCAGAGGTACAATGCATCAAACGCTGGAGGTTTTCTCTTATCCTGAAAGATGAATGTCTGGTAACTCTAAGCTCTATGTACCCTGTACTCGTTTGAACATCATTACATTCATCATCCGATATGAGTTAACGTTGTAGGTTTTCCCTTATCCTGAAAGATGAATGTCTGGTAACTCTAAGCTCTATGTACCCTGTACTCGTTTAAACATCATTACATTCATCATCCGATATGAGTTAACGTTGTAGGTTTTCCCTTATCCTGAAAGATGAATGTCTGGTAACTCTAAGCTCTATGTACCCTGTACTCGTTTAAACATCATTACATTCATCATCCGATATGAGTTAACGTTGTAGGTTTTCCCTTATCCTGAAAGATGAATGTCTGGTAACTCTAAGCTCTATGTACCCTGTACTCATTTGAACATCATTACATTCATCATCCGATATGAGTTAACGTTGTAGGTTTTCCCTTATCCTGAAAGATGAATGTCTGGTAACTCTAAGCTCTATGTACCCTGTACTCATTTGAACATCATTTCATTCATCGTCCGATATGAGTTAACGTTGTAGGTTTTCCCTTATCCTGAAAGATGAATGTCTGGTAACTCTTAAGCTCTATGTACCCTGTACTCATTTGAACATCATTTCATTCATCGTCCGATATGAGTTAACGTTGTAGGTTTTCCCTTATCCTGAAAGATGAATGTCTGGTAACTCTTAAGCTCTATGTACCCTGTACTCATTTGAACATCATTACATTCATCATCCGATATGAGTTAACGTTGTAGGTTTTCCCTTATCCTGAAAGATGAATGTCTGGTAACTCTAAGCTCTATGTACCCTGTACTCGTTTAAACATCATTACATTCATCATCCGATATGAGTTAACGTTGTAGGTTTTCCCTTATCCTGAAAGATGAATGTCTGGTAACTCTAAGCTCTATGTACCCTGTACTCATTTGAACATCATTACATTCATCATCCGATATGAGTTAACGTTGTAGGTTTTCCATTATCCTGAAAGATGAATGTCTGGTAACTCTAAGCTCTATGTACCCTGTACTCATTTGAACATCATTTCATTCATCGTCCGATATGAGTTAACTTTGTAGGTTTTCCCTTATCCTGAAAGATGAATGTCTGGTAACTCTTAAGCTCTATGTACCCTGTACTCATTTGAACATCATTTCATTCATCGTCCGATATGAGTTAACGTTGTAGGTTTTCTCTTATCCTGAAAGATGAATGTCTGGTAACTCTTAAGCTCTATGTACCCTGTACTCATTTGAACATCATTACATTCATCATCCGATATGAGTTAACGTTGTAGGTTTTCCCTTATCCTGAAAGATGAATGTCTGGTAACTCTAAGCTCTATGTACCCTGTACTCATTTGAACATCATTTCATTCATCGTCCGATATGAGTTAACGTTGTAGGTTTTCCCTTATCCTGAAAGATGAATGTCTATAACTCTTAAGCTCTATGTACCCTGTACTCATTTGAACATCATTTCATTCATCGTCCGATATGAGTTAACGTTGTAGGTTTTCTCTTATCCTGAAAGATGAATGTCTGGTAACTCTTAAGCTCTGTGTACCCTGTACTCATTTGAACATCATTTCATTCATCGTCCGATATGACTTAACGTTGGAGGTTTACTCTTATCCTGAAAGATGAATGTCTGGTAACTCTAAGCTCTATGTACCCTGTACTCATTTGAACATTATTTCATTCATCGTCCGATATGACTTAACGTTGGAGGTTTTCTCTTATCCTGAAAGATGAATGTCTGGTAACTCTAAGCTCTATGTACCCTGTACTTATTTGAACATTATTTCATTCATCGTCCGATATGACTTAACGTTGGAGGTTTTCTCTTATCCTGAAAGATGAATGTCTGGTAACTCTAAGCTCTATGTACCCTGTACTCATTTGAACATTATTTCATTCATCGTCCGATATGACTTAACGTTGGAGGTTTTCTCTTATCCTGAAAGATGAATGTCTGGTAACTCTAAGCTCTATGTACCCTGTACTTATTTGAACATTATTTCATTCATCGTCCGATATGACTTAACGTTGGAGGTTTTCTCTTATCCTGAAAGATGAATGTCTGGTAACTCTAAGCTCTATGTACCCTGTACTCATTTGAACATTATTTCATTCATCGTCCGATATGACTTAACGTTGGAGGTTTTCTCTTATCCTGAAAGATGAATGTCTGGTAACTCTAAGCTCTACGTACCCTGTACTTATTTGAACATCGTTTCATTCATCGTCCGATATGACTTAACGTTGTAGGTTTTCTCTTATCCTGAAAGATGAATGTCTGGTAACTCTAAGCTGTATGTACCCTGTACTTATTTGAACATCGTTTCATTCATTGTCCGATATGACTTAACGTTGGAGGTTTTCTCTTATCCTGAAAGATGAATGTCTGATAACTCTAAGCTGTCTGTACCCTGTATTCATTTAAACACCATTTCTTTCATCGTCCGTTATGCCTTAACGTTGGAAGACGTAAATTAAAAAAAATTAAAAAAGAAGAAAAGAAAAAGCAAACTAAATGGTAGTCAAATATAGCTGATCGTGAGGCCTTTCAAATTGCATTCTCTTTGCAATTCCATGAGATAAAGAACAAGTTCCCATTTGACAAAATATAGGTATCAGAAAATTTAACAAGGAATATTTCGGAAATGGTTTACCAACCATAAAAATGTATTTGTAATAAATGGTATGCTTTAACAAGATTTACATTTCTTGTAGCAATATTTTGTCTATCTCTTACGTTTCACCAGTTATGCAAAAGTGATTCAGAATGGATACGACTTTTGAGGACATTCCCAGAAAATTCAAGGTATACATTTTATTTGACATTAAAATGTCTGAAACTGATATTTTATTAAAAACCTTTATGCGATTCTTGAGAAAGAATATTGTAAAAAAGTCTGAGCGGAAGAGATTAAAAAATAAATTAAGTATGCAGAGATATGATTAATTATTCCCAGAATTGATCATAATTTGTGAAAGAGTTATATTCGGAGGTTTAAAATGTATCGCTGTTTGGTTAACTATAAGATAAACAATTTGATAGTATTTTCATTTTTCTCCAATTTACGATTTCAGCTTGTGCGGAATACCTGACTATATAAAGTAATACAAATAAAATATATTATTTTTTCTCATATAACATAAAAAATGTCTGCACGTATATTAAAATATACTTAAATTTGTAGTGTGGCAGTGTGGATAAAGGAAATGTAACATTCAGATGTTACGATTTGGCTAGCCTTTAAGGACAACTTCCGCTTGTATGTGAATAGTTACATCCCCTTTAAGCAGACGCAGAGCTAACGCGCATGCCCTTGCAACAGCTGGTAGAGGGCAGAACAAGAAGGGAGGGTTTTGTTATGGCGGCTGTGTAATGTGGTGGTGTGTAGTCAGGGTTGTCAGCTGATCTTCCAGAGGGTGAGTAGAAAATATCCATTATTTTATTAAATACATGTCATTGCGCAAATTTGGGTGAATATACTGCAGACAGAAATGCGTCAGTTTATCGAATGAACGCATACACAGATTGCATAACCTCTACGGGAACTGTGTGTATTAACCGGGCGTGGTATGTGCACACGCGTGATGCAAGCTAACTTGAATGTATAACACTCATTGCTTCGCAGCAATTATGAAGATACTAACAAGTTATTCGTGTAAAATCTTGTTATACATACTTTTATTTTGTACAAAGAGAAGCTAACGAGAGTCATTTGTTTTCAAAGCAACTCTATCTGCGTAATTCTAAATAAACAGAAGAATGCGCATAAATTAACTAGGGCCGTTTAAAGCTAATATTTCGGGAAGTAGTAACCAAAAGGATGGAAAAATCAACATACATGTAATGCTTTCTTATTAGTTATTACTACAGGGCGGATTTATATGTACTAGGGCAAAAAAATCAAGAATATATTAATGTAGTAAAAAAGTTTACATTCACATCATTTTTTGTATCCATTCTTCTACAAACTATACTTACCAAGGCTTATTCTTTCTGTCTGCTTCTTGAGATAATTATGCTGACGGTCTAGGTGACTGTTGTTCAGGCGCTGACCTACTGATCCCAAGGTAGTGGGTTTAAACCCAGCGCATACCGATAGTTCTAAAGTTCACCTTAAAGCCGCCCCACCTCTATAAATTTATTTGTGTGTAAAAGAACTGGGACGCAATTACGGCTCACCTGCGGCATTGATATGTTCATGGTATGCATCGTAAATAAAACATGTTTGAAACCTTTATGAACCCTTTTAGAATAGTTTTATATATTTACAGGAGCCACGAAATAAGAATATAGTAGGCTTAGGCGATAGACAAAGCTTCAAACAGTTGGTCTCTATGTGATGGGTTTTCTAATAGAATGGAAAGACAGAATGTAGGAGGTGAAATCCGCTAGGTTAGCGAGGTTTCAAGTTCTTACTCTTCTCCTTCCTCATATGGAAACCCAAATTCTGAAACACTTAATCCATCTCTCAGCCTTAGTGACAGAACCAGTCGCAAATCGCGTAAGGTTGGCGTTTTTTAGGTTAGTTCTATTGGTAGTTCCATTCTGCAGATGTGAATAATAGCGGGAGGGAAGAAGTGCCACCGATGCGTATGTAAGTACGATAGAATGTCGAAAATCATAACGACTTCGAAGTTCAGAGAAATATATGTAACTATTGGAGAATTCAAACCAATAAATAATATATCGGAATGTTTAAACTAGAATGGAGTCCTCGATACTTGCGATACCTCGAAAATTATTCGGTACTTTTTCAATACTTCGGTTGTGATTCTGCAATTTTTATTTTATTTTAAAATCACAAAATATGATTGCCGCAAGTAGAACATTACAGATCCCGAGAAATTGTCAGGAATGTGGTATCTGTACAGTAACATTATACAAGAAAATAATCGTGTGTCAACTGTCAGTTAACAGTTGCCAAGAAGAAATTACTACATATCTCAACGAGGATTTGTCACCTCTTTCTGGTGTACTGGATTACTGTAAAAGAAATTCAAACTTTCCAGAACTTAAAAAAAACACCTAAATATTTGTGTATTCCACCTACAACAGTTTTCTCTGAAAGACTATTTAATACAGCAGGACTCACATGTGGCCGAAAAAGTAGAAGACTTGACCCCGAAACAGTGAAAATGCTAGTATTTTAGAACAAAAACTTATAAAAGTGGACTGTTTTGCTTTTAAATGTCTAATGTTGAGTTTAAAAATAAGACACTGATGGTTTTAAGTTTTGTCTCATTAAATATGTACACCTATTTAATTTTATTGACATTACACAGTTCTCCATTCTATTCTGTATTGAAACTACAAGTAGAAATGACGGTATCGAGTATCGAGAAAAACTGATATCGATATATCTCTAGTTCAAAACATATCAAATTTAGGTACGTGACATTTGTTCTGTAATTAAGATTTAGTGTATCTCTTACAGTTTATCATGTAATGTAATGTGTGTAGTGTTTAACGCCCGCTTTTACTACATACGGCACCGCAGGCGATGGCACTGATGACACATGAGATGAAGATGGAGCACCGGTGGAATGGCATGGCGGGGGAAACCGGATATCCCGGAGAAAACCCGATCCAGCGCCGTGTTGTCCACCACAAATCTCGCTTTGCGATCGCCTGGGATCGAACCCGGGCCGCCTTGGTGTACAGTTTATCAGTTATACAAAAGTCATTCAGAATAAAGAGAACTTCTGAGTACATTCACAGAAAATTCAAGATATACATTTAATTTATTATAAAAATATTTGAAATAAAATGCCACTTTAATGGAAATCATTATAGCTATTTCTGATACTTCAAAAAATTGTGCACAGAGTGAAGGAATTTCGTGTAAAATTCTTTGAAGATGCTAAATTAAGCATCAAACTTTAGTATTTAACGCAATTTTAGCTGTTGAGTTATACGATTAACAAAAAAACACACATCTTGGGTTCAAACCCAGCGCAAACCATGTGCACAGCTCCATATCAGTAGATTTACTGTCATATGCAAGAACTCCTGCGGGACTAAATTCCGGCACACTGGCGGCACTGATACGATCCTGACAATTCACATTGCCGTTAACAAACAAAATAATTTTTAGCACACGTGCTTACGGGCCTTCTACTAAACATTTACATTTTTATGCATTCGTTAAGAGACTTTAAAACGTGTATTTGCGGAAAAATCTATATTTGGATTTTTAGATGGAATGCAGTACTTTATTATTGGTAAGCGATATTACTATCTGAAATATACATTTTACCAAAACATGATAACTTTCAAATTGAAGCGCTCTCATTTGTCGCTGGGTTGTGACCATTAGCCAACAAAAGGTGACCCTCATATCTAGATGAGAGGCATTGTAGCCAGCCTTCTTCATTTATTTCCTGCAGACACCTTATAAACCGAAACCTCAAAGTACCATCGCCCATGACACACGAGTGGGACTTGTCAAGTTTTTGAAAAAAAATATACATTTTGTTTTCGTGTTGGTTTCAGAAGGCTTTGGGAGTTAATTTATTAAGGAGTGATCCTTAGCGCAACTTAGCACTGTAGCAGATATTTTATGTTGTTCTTGTGGCATCTCCTAGCGTGTGTTTCAGCGTGATGGTTTGGATGCAACATTCAAGACATCCATAGAGTAAAAAAGTTACCTGAAGACTACTGCTTGCATTAACTTTCTTTTAAACAAACGACTAGCAGAAACTACATTCTTGCTATGCTAAACAAATGAGCAGCACTGTAATATAAAATTCTTCTGCAAAGAACATTCGTATAGGATAGAGGTACATCTGTTTTATTCTGCAGGTGTGCAGAAAGAGAATTAGGAAATGAATGCCTCTATGTGATGCATAATCGACGCTTTAATAGCTAGTGTGTTATTATATTTATAATTATTATTTTGCATCATTAGTAGCAGGAGAAGAGACAATTATCGATAATCTTCAAGATTTTGTAAAATCAAGCATCAAATTGTATATGTGGCATAAAGTATTCTTCTTTGGGAAAGTTTGATTCAAAAGTTAATCATACAGTAGCAGAATTGAACATTTCTCCGCACCGATACCTCGACCCTGGGTCCAGAGATCATCGCTCGACAGCAGCCGTGGTGAACTTCAAGAATTCTGCTAGAACTTCACCAAAAGTGAGAAATCCTTCATCAACGATAAACCGCTACAGCACCTCTGAAGTCCACGGTAACGGCTCCCGTAAACGGATATGAAGAGTACACTTGACTAACGCGATATTTAAACAACATTCAATTGACCTTGAAATTGCATATTGCATGCGTGACCATGAGAAAAATGGATAGTGATTTATCACTTAGTTACTTATCACTTGCGTTACGTTCACATACGATACGTTCTTTATCGGTTTATTATTATGAGCTGATACAAACTTGTGACATAACCTTAATTTGCAGTCTGCATTTCTAGCTACGCCATTTCCATAATATCGCGAGCAACAGCTGAACGTCAAGGGCATCTTAAAAATGCAAAGTAATTGAATAATTTATATAAATAATAACAGATAACTCTTATGTGATGAAAGTTGTTTGTTTTAACAAGATCTATATATTTTTTGTAGTAATATTTTGTCTATCTCTTACAGTTTCAGTTATACAAAAGTCATTCAGAATAAAGAGAACTTCTTACATTCACAGAGAATTCAAGATATACCTTTTATAATTCATACAAAGTCGTATCTTAAACATATGGCAATGACATTTATTAGACCCATTTTTGAGAAAACCAAAAGTAACGACGAACTTTCAATTTAAAGGGATTTTCTTGAAGACATTATCACATCCTTGGAAGATGCAAAACTTTGGCATGAAATATATAAGGATCATTCTTTTTAAAAGCCCAATGACATAGAATTATCACATTTTTGAATTCTTCCTTACTCCTGTTCAAACGAATCCTGGGTACATAGCTTGGAGCATTCACTTTCTGTGATAGACGAAATTTCAGTAAACGTTGTCTTCAGAGACTCGCGGTATTGTTAAAACTGCCTTTGAGAAACTCAGTAAGTATTAACGAAAAACCCTGGTTACGTAACACTGTGCAAAATTTCTATAAAACCTTTTGATACAGAAACGTATATCGAAGGGAAATTCAAACAGAACTGTAGTGCTTTTCGCATGTTCCGGTAAGGTCATGTGACGTTGGCAGATCCTTTTCACAGTATAAAAAATAAGACCTGAAGCTTTCCTGGCGACGAATATGCCCAAGTTGTTCTCGAAGAGCAAGCCAGGTGAAAAGACTATTAGAAATCGACGTTTCGGGAGTATGCATCTCTCCCAGCATCAGGATATTTATTAGATGTTATAACCACAAATAGTCGTGATGCTGGATTTCAGTTCAGCTGCTCTTGGAAAATAGCATTAAAAAGGAAATCCATCGACTTAAGAAGCACAGATCAATACAGCTTGATAATCAAGTTAAGTAGTTACGTTTCTTTGACCCAATTAACTTTCTACACTCATGTCATCTCCTGACCTGGCATTTAATTTACTGAAAACAGTCTTTTGTTCAGTAATGCGAATTTTGACAGTGTTTTGTCTTTGTCTATAACTGTTACATCCAGTGATACATTTGTGGTAATAACATTTAATAAATATCACGATGGGAGCAATGTACGCTCCTGAAACTTCGATTTCTAATCGTCTTTTTTACCTGGCTTGCTTCCCGAGAACAACTTGAGTATAAAAAGAGATGTTTCACTGAAAAACGAGAGAGCTTCATACAAGAAAATCTCAAGGTAACTCTCGTGTACTGTAACAAGCGTGGGAAGGTAAACATTCTACCAAAACTACGTTTATGATTAATTTTTTTTTATTTGCTTATGGTTGGTGCTTGTTTGTTTCATTTTTTCGTGCTTATTTGCTTGCTTATTTCATCATTGCATTGTGCTTACAAATCCGGGTTCTAGTCATTACATTTTATTACAGATGGAAAAAAAAAAAAAAAAAAAAAAACACGGCTGGCCAGATTATATGAAACGGGTTTCAATGGCATTTTGCTGTAATAACAATGTCTATTATTGCTACTAAAGAATAAACAATGTAAATGCCAATACAAGACTGAGAGCTGACAACATACACAGCAGGTTGGCAGGTGAGGAACAGCCTGAAGGGGGTCAAGTCGTGTACCTGCTCTGGAAAGAGCTTAACCACGTAGTGACGGGATGTGGATGTTGTAGGATGTCGGGTGAAAAGATAGGAGGTAGCATGATGCTCCTCGACGACTGAGGAATCGGGTGCTACGGCCGTCGTGCACCGCTGGTGGATTAGTTAATCAACTAGGAAAAGCAGAAATTTAAGTATTCAGACAAAAATCTTGGATGATTGTAAATTTTGTGTAGGCAGGAATGTGTGTCTTATGGTTACCGGTAGTGTCCGCAAGTCATCCGGGTTAGCCGGTATCGCTTTAAGCGACGCTCGCGTGGTACATAGTCCCCAAGATATCTAGCCAGGGCGCTCTGATGTTGAGGTAAACTCTAACGGGGAACCTTGTGAATACAGAATAAATAATCAGAAGACATTTATTCTGTACACGCTGGAGCAGTATCAGATTCGTGCCTGCGGTCATGCCCCAGACTTCACACGCGTAGAGCATGACAGGGAGGACCAGAGCAATACAGAGGGAAACAGACATCGCACAGGGTATAGCGATGCCGAGGCACCGCACGACCGATGCGCTTGCTCCCGGATGTGCTCCCGAAAAGTTAGGCCCTTATCCAGCTTGACTCCCAAGTATTTGATTGAATTCTCTCACCTAATCCTTTTCCCAAATTAGGTGAATGTGGGGAAGTTGGCGGGAAAGCGACGCCTGGTGAGCAGGATCGCTTGGCTTTTCTCCGTGTTATTGGACAAGAGTTCTGACAAGTTGAAGACCTGTTCATTTATGTACTCCCTTCTCCAAGCCACCTCACGTGTTACTTCACGTGCCATCTTGTATCCTCTCTAGGAACTCAAACACTCACAACTTTGACTTATCCAATTTCTGTGCCACCGGCGAACTCTGTTACTACCTATTAAATGAAACATCTAATTTTTTTATTTATGATATTTCCCATGTAAATGTCTCAATTGTGTAGCCTAATTTCAGCAGAAACACTTGTCAGTAAATACCAACCTGTCGAGCATCACCAAGACTATTTAAGAACATTCAAGAACACTTTGCCACCCGAAAATACTCATTGGAATGATTTGATTTTCTCTAAAACAACTTTGACAATTTTAGGCAAGCCTCAATATATTTTCACGACAAACAAAATGTGTACCTTGAATTTTCTGCGAATAGCTTCTAGTATCAGAAAAGGAAATTGAGTGTAAAAATAATTTATTGCCGAATTAAAAACTAAAACTAAATATTACAAAAGTTGCTTGAGTGATTTCCGATCCAGCTCTAAGCCTTCATCCTGTGCTATTGCAGATTTCTGAACTGTTTCCACACTCCGTCATGGGTACCAAGTCATAGTGTGTCTATATCCAGTAGAGGAGTCGCATAAACCAGGCAGGCCGCGCTGTGGCTCAGTGGTTAGACCGCTTGGCTCTCACCAAGGGTTCTCAAGGGTTCGATCCCAGGCGACTGCAAAGTGAGATTTGTGATGGACAACACGGCGCTGGGGCGGGTTTTCTCCGGGACCTCAGGTTTCCCCCGCCATCTCATTCCACCGGTGCTCCATATTCATCTCGTGTATAATCAGTATCATCGCCTGCGGTACCGTATGTAGTAAAAGCGGGCATTAAACACTACACGCACACGCACACACACACATAAACCAGGCACCTTAAATGTCCACAGAGGGGAAAAAGTATACTGCATTCAAATCAGAGTTCGAGCAGGCCATGTAATGAATCCCATTCGACCAATGCATATATTCAGTTAGATTACGTACTAACCGACTGAAATATATATCAACAAGGTAACTGGATGACTTCACCATCCACATTTAAAACAAGGATGCCTTTGAAATTGCACGATCTTTACAAACCACAAGAAGTAACCAATGTTTTTATGTTGGTACACATTGACACGTGTTTCCTGTGTAAATATCGTTGGAAAGAGACACGATCGTGCAAAACAGAAGTATGGATGATTATTCACTTGTTTTCCGTGCAGAATCTGATTTGAAATTCAAATGACAAGAAGAGCAAACATTCCGCACTCAACAATTGTCTCGAATTACAGTAAGAGAGTATTGTTCTCTGCTAGTAAATAAATATTCACTCTCTTCACCTTGTCGCGTGATTCCAAAGAATGCTTGGATAATGACTTTGCACAGTTTGAAGTAGCTGCAGAAAACGTTGTCTTGTGTCACTCGTCAAACAGAAGTCGAGTGTTTGTGGCCGTGACCGTCCTGGGCGCGACGACCACCATTACCAGAATTACGTTTTCAATAATATCGAACGATGAATGAAATGAGGTTCAAATGAGTACAGGGTACATAGAGCTTAGAGTTACCTGACATTCATCTTTCAGGATAAGAGAAAACCTCCAACGTTAAGTCATATCGGACGATGAATGAAATGATGTACAAATGAATACAGGGTACATAGAGCTTAGAGTGACCATTCATTTATCAAAAAATGAAATGTGTAGTGTTTAACGCCCGCTTTTACTACATACGGCACCGCAGGCTGTGACACTGATGATACATGAGATGAAGATGGAGCACCGGTGGAATGAGATGTCGGGGGAAACCGGAGGTCCCGGAGAAAACCCGCCCCAACGCCGTGTTGTCCACCACAAATCTCACTTTGTTCATTTATCAATATAATAGGAACCGCATTACCCTGCCCGAGAGTAGAACTAGGCATCTTTTGCCCGCCTGAGTAGCGTAGATTATAGCGTGTCTGCCTCGCGCCCAAGAGGTCCCAAGTTCGAATCTCAGTTAGGGTGAGTTAACCTGGATAAGGCTTTTTCGTTTTTTTTCCCTTATCCTGAATGACGAATGTAGGGTAACGTTAAGCTCCGTGGACTCCGGACTCATTTGAGCATCATTTCACACAATTCATTCATCGTCCTGTATGCAACGTTGGAGGACATAAACTAAAAAAAAAAGGGCATCTTTTGATCCTGGCGCTACCAACCTGCTGCAGAAACTGGTCCATTTGGTTATAAACAGCATATCTAAAAAGTACTGAACTTGTATATAAGTTAAAGAATTTCTGGAATACGGCGTCTAAAGTTGCAAGAAAATTCCCCTCAATAAAAACTGCCCTTTAAATGGAAACAATTTGGAACATCTTTGGTTTTCTTAAAAGTAGATATGTTTTGATTAATTTGTATTTGTAGTGTTAACTACTTCCGAGATATTGTGTGTTGTTTTTCTGTTAGTCTTGCAAAGAACATTCGAAGTCATCCACTTATGAAACATATGACGATCTCTTTAGTGTGTTGTGAGTCACCTTTTTGTCTTAACGTGATATCGGCGGCTTTGTATTTGTAACAATTCGTTATGAGCAATGCTCTTCTTTTGTTTATTTATACTTCCATACTTGACGGAGGGTGGGGTATAAACTTGGCTAAAGTGAATTTCCATTTTCTAGTCGCGATTCGAACGCAGGACTTGTTATTTTGGAAGCTAGATTGTCCATATCATTCGTATACCTTCAAGGAAACGTACGTGCGAAGGTGTAATAGCAAGGAGTAATAAGAAGAAAATTTTGTAGAGGAGTGGACGGTGAATCTCGTGTGAACTGAGCACATCAGAATATTATTTATAAATGTAGTTGTACAGTATTAGTTGAGGTTGAAGAACTCGACAGGTCACTTGTTTTGTAGATAATGTATTTTTCCATTCTTCTGTAACTGGTAGTAAACATAAGTGAAGAGCTTCAACCTAACCTTAACGTAAACAACATTGAACACTTGTCTTTTGTTTATATTTACATTCAGTAATGAACAAGATCGAAGTACAATAGTTCTATCGTTGTAAACAAAACACACCAGAAAGAACATACCTAAAAAAAAAACAGACAGTTGCTATGTTTCTTTAGTAATGCTTTAATATTTCACTTCTCCCCGCTTAACGAGCGGGATGGCTTAGGCGAATTTGGGAGGCCCGCCTTCGATTCCCGTGGCCAGCCTATGTGACTCATGTTTTTTTTTCGGTGGTTTTCTTGGGTTGCCAGGCGAATGATGATTTATATATAAGGGCGCTCAACTACGGCGGTCATCAGCGCCCTTTAAAAAACTAGTCATGGCAAAAGCCAGATATAAAACTTTCTAAAAACTATACAAGTGTAACAAAACTTATTAAAAATACACGTACATAAAGAACACCAATCAAAACCTACTAAAAATTTCGTTCACTAAATCCTAAACTCTAAACTAGAAAAGAATCTAAAATCCTTTTCCACAGGTCTCCACGCACGGCCTACACGTGGGTGGGCCTGTTGACCGTCTCCCTCAACCACGAAGAGGAGCCCACACGAGGGAGACTGTTGGCTCGGTACCCCGGGTGCGCCAAACCCGTACCTACCGAAGTAGGCCCCTGGGGGGGGGGGGCAGGTGAATGCTGGGTAGGTTAGGTACATCTCCGAATTTTTTGTCCCTCCATTTCATCTCCATTATCATTTCACATCATCTCATCTGGTGGTCTATTTCAGGATAGAAGTGTCGGTGGGTGTCTCGGCGGTGCATGGCAGAATGATATGCTCTGGGTAAACAATTCACGGGACGGACTCAGTCTCGATCCGTCCTAGTGGTCCGATTCAGGAACGCGACGGGCGAGCGGGATGCCGGTTGTGCAAGCTTGCCTGGAGTCCCCTGCTCTTGGGGGGGGGGGGGGGGAGGGGGGTGGATGGCTTCCTCTCTCCGAACTGGCCTCGTGACACTTTCGGGGTTACGGTAGGTGGGATGACGATTGTCCTGAACCACTGGGGAGTTTCTGGCTGGTAAAGTGTAGGGGCCGTGCGCTCGGTACTGCGGTAACTCCTTCTGGTCGGCCGCCCTTTGTCTCCTATCACCTCGTCCTTTCTCCCGGGGGTGCGCCACTTGCGGCACAGGCACAAATGGCGAGTTTGGTCGAGGTGTCGAATTCCTTCCGTACAATCCAATCCAATGCAGTCCAATCTCCCGCTTATTGTTCTACAATAAGAAACTTGGAAAGTTCAAAACTGCATCTATTTTCATACATTTTCGCTTTCTCGTTACACCACCTATGTACCCTTTTGACTTAGGTCGAAATGCTTCTCCAAAACCCTACTTTAATTCTACTTTAATCATAGCACCTAGGGCTAGGGATGACGTCATATTAGAGCATACGCAGTCGTGAGACGTGGACAGCATATTTTCTTTTTTGTACCAGAGAGAGCACCACAAAACATACAAATTTGTTTGCCTAGAGACTTGCTTTTGAAGAGAAATGCTGTAACTTTAATGTGACATTTACAGTGTGCCAAAGGACCGACATATGGCTCTTGGACACCCACTCCTGAGATATTTCCATAATTAAATAAATATCGTGAATTATTTAAGAATAGTGTGTTCTACATTCTGAAAGAATTTGGTAAACAAGACATCGATACAAATACCTAAAGGGGGAAAAAACTGATGTTTGCACTCATGTGACTTTCTTTAACCATACTTCAACACTCTAACAAAAACGATTCTTGTATCAATTTATCCTGATAAACATTTATAGAAATGATTTTATGATTTTATTACGTATAAACTCGTAGTTACAAGGTTATATGTATGGCAATACAGTAGCATGAAGTGATATTCAACTAATATTTCGTTCGACATGTTAAGTCAGTGCAACCTTCTCTACCTGTGTACGTGATTGAGGAAGTAAAATTGTAAATAGCTGCTTTGTATCAAAGAAGAGCAATTTTAAAAGTATTATTGTTAAATCATTAAGTTTTCTTATGTTATACGCCAGGTTTGTGTACAAGGCTAGGTTTGTTGCATTTACTGGAGGAAAAGATTAGGTAAGAGCACGAAGACAGTCTTGATGCGACGGTGACCGGCGCGGTGCAGTGGGGTCCCTAACGTTTCCAGATCGTGTTTCCCCAGCCGATTTTGGGGCAGAAGTTAAGATACCAGAGAAAGAAAATGTTCCGTGTAAAAGCACACAAATACCTGCTACTGTGAACGGGCACCATTGTGTGGCAATATTGGTTTAAGACTGTCAGTGCTAGCTGATATTTATGAAATAAGGATTCTGTGGGAAGAGATAACTCAAAGTTGGATTAATACCAGATTTATGCCCTATTTCATCAAGAGATGTTAAGACTTAACACGAGTTCAGCAATAGTTATAACAAAAATTGCATTTCACCAACAAGTGTTAGCTTAACACTTGTGTTAAATCTCTTATTAAACTATCAAGCCAAATTTCTGTTGTTAAGTCCTTAACAATTGTAAATAGTCAAGATGCAGGACGTGAACGCAGCTGTTGATGTCGATTTTCTATATTTAAGACCGTCTAAATGGCATTCGTAATAGAGTACGGCCTATGAGGAGAAATGATTTTGAGGAACTTTCAGACGGAGGTATAGACTGTCGAAACAAGTTGCTATGAAGGTTACTGCAGAAGTACAAGAGACGTTAGAACATGCATCGAAAGAAATATGCTGCTCTCGCCTTTGCTTCAAGCATTAATAACTTTGCGATTTTATAATTCACTGAATTATGTGGATAATACATTGTCCACCTCCCGTCTTGAAACGTTCAAGTCACTTATCCTTCGCTCCTCGTTTTAAATTTACGTAATACCGAGATAGAACATGCATCGAAAGGAATATGCCATCTCGCCTTTGCTTCAAGTATTAATAACTTTGCGATTTTATGATTCACTGAATTATGTGGATAATACACTGTCCATCTCCCGTCTTGAAACGTTTAAGTCACTCGTCCTTCTTCGCTCCTCGTTTTAAATATACGTAATACTGACGAAGTTGTTTCGTGCTTCTACTAGTGACACATGCATTCGAATTAAATTCGTTTCCAATATTTTCCCCCACGTGGCATGTTTCTCTTTTACACTTACCTTATCCGTTCTCTTCTTTTCCACTATATCCTTATACTTCGTCACCAATTCAATTAATAATTCTTTCTCCATCGATGAGAAATTTGTCTCACGGCTTTTGTTTACGATTTTGTTCACCCGCCATTTGTTCAGCTGTGTGCAGACGAAAATGAAAACAAAAGCGCATCGCAGTACGTTCAGAAAATAATACGACTCATCCATAGCCTTCTATAGCTGCAATATTTACAAGTCTCTTGGGTTAACACATGTTTAACATTTTTAGAAAACAGGTTGGTGAAATGTGAGAAATTTAACAGCGCTGTGACAATTGTTACCTTACATTTGTTAACGTCGATTTTAATATCCGTTGGTGAAATCGGTCATTAGTGTTGAAGTTCAACGTCTGCCGAGAATACCATTGAAGATGTCAAATTCTCTCTTGACATTGGAGTTTTTTTTTTCTTCCAAATATTTTTTCAAATGTTTTACTTTCTGATAAATGTATCTAAGGTTTTCGATTAAAATAAAACATGTTAAAAGTATTTATATGACGAATAAAATGTATATAGTTTTGTGAAAATAGTAGTTTCTCAGTTTTATATAATGTATAACTGGGAAGCGATGGGTGACCATAATGCAGAAAAAATTGTAACTTCCCTTAAAACTCAGAATTGACTTTACATAACTTTCTGACATAAGACGCTTTTGAGATATGCATCATTAATGTTTTTATTTGTTCAATACTTCTGTCATTATTTGCAAGTCATTCAGCTGTTTTCTGGAAGGAGCGTAAGGCCAGTTAAACATTTGAATATCGCTAGTAACTGTAACTAAATGTGTAATGGAGCTATTTCCACAAAAGTTGAGTTCAATTATATATTGTCACAGTGACTGTGGCGCGAGCGATGAAATGGTGTGAGTGACACACGCAGTGTAGACCGGTTAACCTTGTCATACGTTTACCTGAAGCACAAAAACTGGAGTAAAGTTCCTAATATAGAGCTGCGTAAAACATGTTTTCTTTTTTTCCTTTGACTTGT
This sequence comes from Mantis religiosa, assembly GCA_030765055.1. Lineage (NCBI taxonomy): Eukaryota > Metazoa > Arthropoda > Insecta > Mantodea > Mantidae > Mantis > Mantis religiosa. Next base: position 1,028,758 of record JAUKNK010000171.1, read on the forward strand.
TTTCGTTTTTTGGCGAGCATTCTGTAGTCACATACATATATAGAGCCCTAGGGAAATGGGGGCAAAAAAAAAAAAAAAAAAAAAAAAAAAAAAGCTCAGAAACAAAATTCTAAAATCTATTCGGAAAACTTGGGAAGTATTCGATGACGCTGCGTTCACAATATGCGCTTTGATACCACTTTGGCTTCGTTTCAAAGCTATGTGATAGATTGCGAGAAGATTCCACGACATAAGTATTGAATTTGTGAACAGAAACTGAAAAAATATAATTGTAGTGCGTGAAGATATATTGTCGTGGCGCAGAAATTATCCAAGGAAAATTGAGAAGGTGAAGTCGTTTAAGGAATTTATCGTTATCAGATTCCAATTAGATACGTAAAACTTTTTGTCAGTAGCATGCCAGTAGAATATTCAAGTCATTACCAAAGAGGCTACTCGCAGTTATTTAGTACTGTTATTACGCTGAAAGATTCGTGCCTTAATTTTTGATTTATAAATGAGGTAAAGATATGAGAAGAAATCAAATATTTGAGTAATTGCTGTGAGTATTAAGTTAACTTTTAACTAAGGACGGCGCCGGTATACAAACGACATGTTGCAATCAGCGATATAGAATCTGCATTAATTATTAATTAATTAAAATTTGTTGCATTATTTTCATCGTTTTAATATTTCCACCTCATCTCTTTTGTGGAATGTTATGGTTTTCTAAAAGTCATATTGTCAACACTGATGCTACGCAAGAAAAATGAATATCATGACCATGAGACAAGTAGGAATACAAAATTGATTTACAAACACATTTGGTGTATAATCTCAATTTATTTTATGGAAAGTGCCTAAGTGCGTCATATATAACACTTCTATCAGAAAAGTGTATATAGACAATACATATTAATATTTAAGTCACCATGCAAGCTAGCAGTCTAAAATATTGTGACTGTGAGTTCGTAGAATTAGAAGTCCAATTTGGCGAAATTCTAAATTAGGTTCTTTATTTTCGTAGGAATGCACTGTTTAATTCTCACGTAACACCAATTAATATTCAATTAGATTTAGAACAAATAGTTAGAAATCTGAAACTTCCAAACCTGTACTGAAAGCACTAGCATTAGAAACTGAACAATAGATACCCACCTGAAGAATGGTTACATATCTACACAGATGGATCTAACTTGGACAACAACTCAGGAGCAAGAATTAACTGTGCACTGTTCTCATTCTATCAACCAGCAGGATACCACACAACAAATTTTGATGCAGAAGTAACGGCTATTCATAGTTCACTTCAACACCTTCTATACAGAATAGATAAATTCAAAAATGCTGGCATACTTTCTGATTCTAAAGCAGCATTATGTGCAATAAGTTCATATAAAATGAGGTCAATCCAAATTAAAGAATGTCACAAAATGATCCGACAACTTCAAAAACTACAGAAAAGAATTATATTACAGTGCATAGCTGCACATTGTGGAATTGCTGGAAATGAATCAGCTTATTTTCTTGCCAAAAAGGTGAAAATTTAATTCAGAACGAAAGTAAAAACTTACCCTTTACATCCATAAAAAGATTAATCAAAAGCAAATATAAAAAGAAACAAAACCAATCGATATCTAACAAAGCCAAAGATAAAAAATGGAACATTTTAATTAAAAATTCAGAAATCCCACTTAAAGCTGCAGTAGCAAATTTTAGATTACTTACGAAACATGATTATTTGTGCAAACACCTACACAGAATAGGAATTTATACAAGTCCAAATTGTCCTCTGTGCAACAAAGAAGAGGAAATGACTGAAGAACATCTTCTAACCTGTGAAGTCCTACCTGCCGGACCCACTACACAGAAATATTGGAGAGCAAGAGAGCTAATGGCTTCATTGCCAAAGTCTAGCATTTGACAACAAAGAAGAGGAAATGACTGAAGAACATCTTCTAACCTGTGAAGTCCTACCTGCCGGACCCACTACACAGAAATATTGGAGCAAGAGAGCTAATAGCTTCATTGCCAAAGCCTAGTATTTGACAACAAAGAAGAGGAAATGACCGAAGAACATCTTTTAACCTGTGAAGTCCCACCTGCCGGACCCACTACACAGAATTATTGGAGAGCAAGAGAGTTAATGGCTTCATTGCCAAAGCCTAGTATCTGACAACAAAGAAGAGGAAATGACTGAAGAACATCTCACCTGTGAAGTTTTACCTGCCGGACCCACTACACAGAAATATTGGAGAGCAAGAGAGCTAATAGCTTCATTACCACAGTCTAGCATTTGACAACAAAGAATAGGAAATGACTGAAGAACATCTAACCTGTGAAGTTTTACCTGCCGGACCCACTACACAGAAATAATGGAGAGCAAGAGAGCTAATAGCTTCATTACCACAGTCTAGCATTTGACAACAAAGAATAGGAAATGACTGAAGAACATCTAACTTGTGAAGTTTTACCTGCCGGACCCACTACACAGAAATAATGGAGAACAAGAGAGCTAATGGCTTCATTACCACAGTCTAGCATTTGACAACAAAGAAGAGGAAATGACTGAAGAACATCTTCTGACCTGTGAAGTTTTACCTGCCGGACCCACTACACATGAATATTGGAGAGCAAGAGAGCTAATGGCTTCATTACCACAGTCTAGCATTTGACAACAAAGAAGAGGAAATGACTGAAGAACATCTTCTGACCTGTGAAGTTTTACCTGCCGGACCCACTACACAGAAATATTGGAGAGCAAGAGAGCTAATGGCTTCATTACCACAGTCTAGCATTTGACAACAAAGAAGAGGAAATGACTGAAGAACATCTTTTAACCTGTGAAGCCCTACCTGCCGGACCCACTACACAGAAATATTGGAGAGCAAGAGAGCTAATGGCTTCATTGCCAAAGCCTAGCATTTGACAACAAAGAAGAGGAAATGACTGAAGAACATCTTCTAACCTGTGAAGCTCTACCTGCCGGACCCACTACACAGAAATATTGGAGAGCAAGAGAGCTAATGGCTTCATTACCAAAGCCTAGCATTTGACAACAAAGAAGAGGAAATGACTGAAGAACATCTTCTAACCTGTGAAGTCCTACCTGCCGGACCTACTACACAGAAATATTGGAGAGCAAGAGAGCTAATGGCTTCATTGCCAAAGCCTAGCATTTGACAACAAAGAAGAGGAAATGACTGAAGAACATCTTCTAACCTGTGAAGTCCTACCTGTCGGACCTACTACACAGAAATATTGGAGAACAAGAGAGCTAATGGCCTCATTGCCAAAGCCTAGCATTTGACAACAAAGAAGAGGAAATGACTGAAGAACATCTTCTAACCCGTGAAGTCCTACCTGCCGGACCCACTACACAGAAATATTGGAGAACAAGAGAGCTAATGGCTTCATTGCCACAGTCTAGCATTTGACAACAAAGAAGAGGAAATGACTGAAGAACATCTTCTAACCTGTGAAGTCCTACCTGCCGGACCTACTACACAGAAATATTGGAGAGCAAGAGAGCTAATTGCTTCATTACCAAAGCCTAGCATTTGACAACAAAGAAGAGGACATGACTGCAGAACATCTTCTAACCTGTGAAGCCCTACCTGCCGGACCTACTACACAGAAATATTGGAGAGCAAGAGAGCTAATTGCTTCATTACCACAGTCTAGCATTTGACAACAAAGAAGAGGAAATGACTGAAGAACATCTTCTAACCTGTGAAGTCCTACCTGCCGGACCTACTACACAGAAATATTGGAGAGCAAGAGAGCTAATGGCTTCATTGCCAAAGCCTAGCATTTGACAACAAAGAAGAGGAAATGACTGAAGAACATCTTCTAACCTGTGAAGTCCTACCTGCCGGACCCACTACACAGAAATATTGGAGAGCAAGAGAGGTAATGGCTTCATTACCACAGTCTAGCATTTGACAACAAAGAAGAGAAAATGACTGAAGAACATCTTCTAACCTGTGAAGTCCTACCTGCCGGACCTACTACACAGAAATATTGGAGAACAAGAGAGCTAATGGCCTCATTGCCAAAGCCTAGCATTTGACAACAAAGAAGAGGAAATGACTGAAGAACATCTTCTAACCTGTGAAGTCCTACCTGACGGACCCACTACACAGAAATATTGGAGAGCAAGAGAGGTAATGGCTTCATTACCACAGTCTAGCATTTGACAACAAAGAAGAGAAAATGACTGAAGAACATCTTCTAACCTGTGAAGTCCTACCTGCCGGACCTACTACACAGAAATATTGGAGAACAAGAGAGCTAATGGCCATATTGCCAAAGCCTAGCATTTGACAACAAAGAAGAGGAAATGACTGAAGAACATCTTCTAACCTGTGAAGTCCTACCTGCCGGACCCACTACACAGAAATATTGGAGAGCAAGAGAGCTAATGGCTTCATTGCCAAAGCCTAGCATTTGACAACAAAGAAGAGGAAATGACTGAAGAACATCTTCTAACCTGTGAAGTCCTACCTGTCGGACCTACTACACAGAAATATTGGAGAACAAGAGAGCTAATGGCCTCATTGCCAAAGCCTAGCATTTGACAACAAAGAAGAGGAAATGACTGAAGAACATCTTCTAACCCGTGAAGTCCTACCTGCCGGACCCACTACACAGAAATATTGGAGAACAAGAGAGCTAATGGCTTCATTGCCACAGTCTAGCATTTGACAACAAAGAAGAGGAAATGACTGAAGAACATCTTCTAACCTGTGAAGTCCTACCTGCCGGACCTACTACACAGAAATATTGGAGAGCAAGAGAGCTAATTGCTTCATTACCAAAGCCTAGCATTTGACAACAAAGAAGAGGACATGACTGCAGAACATCTTCTAACCTGTGAAGTCCTACCTGCCGGACCTACTACACAGAAATATTGGAGAGCAAGAGAGCTAATTGCTTCATTACCACAGTCTAGCATTTGACAACAAAGAAGAGGAAATGACTGAAGAACATCTTCTAACCTGTGAAGTCCTACCTGCCGGACCTACTACACAGAAATATTGGAGAGCAAGAGAGCTAATGGCTTCATTGCCAAAGCCTAGCATTTGACAACAAAGAAGAGGAAATGACTGAAGAACATCTTCTAACCTGTGAAGTCCTACCTGCCGGACCCACTACACAGAAATATTGGAGAGCAAGAGAGGTAATGGCTTCATTACCACAGTCTAGCATTTGACAACAAAGAAGAGAAAATGACTGAAGAACATCTTCTAACCTGTGAAGTCCTACCTGCCGGACCTACTACACAGAAATATTGGAGAACAAGAGAGCTAATGGCCTCATTGCCAAAGCCTAGCATTTGACAACAAAGAAGAGGAAATGACTGAAGAACATCTTCTAACCTGTGAAGTCCTACCTGACGGACCCACTACACAGAAATATTGGAGAGCAAGAGAGGTAATGGCTTCATTACCACAGTCTAGCATTTGACAACAAAGAAGAGAAAATGACTGAAGAACATCTTCTAACCTGTGAAGTCCTACCTGCCGGACCTACTACACAGAAATATTGGAGAACAAGAGAGCTAATGGCCATATTGCCAAAGCCTAGCATTTGACAACAAAGAAGAGGAAATGACTGAAGAACATCTTCTAACCTGTGAAGTCCTACCTGCCGGACCCACTACACAGAAATATTGGAGAACAAGAGAGCTAATGGCTTCATTGCCAAAGCCTAGCATTTGACAACAAAGAAGAGGAAATGACTGAAGAACATCATCTAACCTGTGAAGTCCTACCTGCCGGACCTACTACACAGAAATATTGGAGAACAAGAGAGCTAATGGCTTCATTGCCAAAACCTAGCATTTGACAACAAAGAATAGGAAATGACTGAAGAACATCTAACTTGTGAAGTTTTACCTGCCGGACCCACTACACAGAAATAATGGAGAACAAGAGAGCTAATGGCTTCATTACCACAGTCTAGCATTTGACAACAAAGAAGAGGAAATGACTGAAGAACATCTTCTGACCTGTGAAGTTTTACCTGCCGGATCCACTACACATGAATATTGGAGAGCAAGAGAGCTAATGGCTTCATTACCACAGTCTAGCATTTGACAACAAAGAAGAGGAAATGACTGAAGAACATCTTCTGACCTGTGAAGTTTTACCTGCCGGACCCACTACACAGAAATATTGGAGAGCAAGAGAGCTAATGGCTTCATTACCACAGTCTAGCATTTGACAACAAAGAAGAGGAAATGACTGAAGAACATCTTTTAACCTGTGAAGCCCTACCTGCCGGACCCACTACACAGAAATATTGGAGAGCAAGAGAGCTAATGGCTTCATTGCCAAAGCCTAGCATTTGACAACAAAGAAGAGGAAATGACTGAAGAACATCTTCTAACCTGTGAAGCTCTACCTGCCGGACCCACTACACAGAAATATTGGAGAGCAAGAGAGCTAATGGCTTCATTACCAAAGCCTAGCATTTGACAACAAAGAAGAGGAAATGACTGAAGAACATCTTCTAACCTGTGAAGTCCTACCTGCCGGACCTACTACACAGAAATATTGGAGAGCAAGAGAGCTAATGGCTTCATTGCCAAAGCCTAGCATTTGACAACAAAGAAGAGGAAATGACTGAAGAACATCTTCTAACCTGTGAAGTCCTACCTGTCGGACCTACTACACAGAAATATTGGAGAACAAGAGAGCTAATGGCCTCATTGCCAAAGCCTAGCATTTGACAACAAAGAAGAGGAAATGACTGAAGAACATCTTCTAACCCGTGAAGTCCTACCTGCCGGACCCACTACACAGAAATATTGGAGAACAAGAGAGCTAATGGCTTCATTGCCACAGTCTAGCATTTGACAACAAAGAAGAGGAAATGACTGAAGAACATCTTCTAACCTGTGAAGTCCTACCTGCCGGACCTACTACACAGAAATATTGGAGAGCAAGAGAGCTAATTGCTTCATTACCAAAGCCTAGCATTTGACAACAAAGAAGAGGACATGACTGCAGAACATCTTCTAACCTGTGAAGTCCTACCTGCCGGACCTACTACACAGAAATATTGGAGAGCAAGAGAGCTAATTGCTTCATTACCACAGTCTAGCATTTGACAACAAAGAAGAGGAAATGACTGAAGAACATCTTCTAACCTGTGAAGTCCTACCTGCCGGACCTACTACACAGAAATATTGGAGAGCAAGAGAGCTAATGGCTTCATTGCCAAAGCCTAGCATTTGACAACAAAGAAGAGGAAATGACTGAAGAACATCTTCTAACCTGTGAAGTCCTACCTGCCGGACCCACTACACAGAAATATTGGAGAGCAAGAGAGGTAATGGCTTCATTACCACAGTCTAGCATTTGACAACAAAGAAGAGAAAATGACTGAAGAACATCTTCTAACCTGTGAAGTCCTACCTGCCGGACCTACTACACAGAAATATTGGAGAACAAGAGAGCTAATGGCCTCATTGCCAAAGCCTAGCATTTGACAACAAAGAAGAGGAAATGACTGAAGAACATCTTCTAACCTGTGAAGTCCTACCTGACGGACCCACTACACAGAAATATTGGAGAGCAAGAGAGGTAATGGCTTCATTACCACAGTCTAGCATTTGACAACAAAGAAGAGAAAATGACTGAAGAACATCTTCTAACCTGTGAAGTCCTACCTGCCGGACCTACTACACAGAAATATTGGAGAACAAGAGAGCTAATGGCCATATTGCCAAAGCCTAGCATTTGACAACAAAGAAGAGGAAATGACTGAAGAACATCTTCTAACCTGTGAAGTCCTACCTGCCGGACCCACTACACAGAAATATTGGAGAACAAGAGAGCTAATGGCTTCATTGCCAAAGCCTAGCATTTGACAACAAAGAAGAGGAAATGACTGAAGAACATCATCTAACCTGTGAAGTCCTACCTGCCGGACCTACTACACAGAAATATTGGAGAACAAGAGAGCTAATGGCTTCATTGCCAAAACCTAGCATTTGACAACAAAGAAGAGGAAATGACTGAAGAACATCTTCTAACCTGTGAAGTCCTACCTGCCGGACCTATTACACAGAAATATTGGAGAACAAGAGAGCTAATGGCTTCATTGTCAAAGCCTAGCATTTGACAACAAAGAAGAGGAAATGACTGAAGAACATCTTCTAACCTGTGAAGTCCTACCTGCCGGACCTATTACACAGAAATATTGGAGAACAAGAGAGCTAATGGCTTCATTGCCAAAGCCTAGCATTTAAAAACAACATTCTCACGTAAGATCACATCACATATACTACACAACCTTCCAAGGTCGATGACATACACAAGCAGCGTTCTGATTACATCAGCTCTCCTTATAACACTTCACAGCTATTTACTGCCTACGACTCCTCTGGCGTGTCACAATCTCTTACATGTACCTCCATTGATAATTTCTAGACTGTTCTAAGACAAACCAGAAACCGAATAATCTCTATCAATCAAGAAGTCACTAGAAATTTCCATTTACCTCACTTATCTGTGTCGGTAAGTTTTTTATCTGCGCTATCTTTATTTGCCGGCTCTTTGTGTGTACAAGCCGCGCTATCGTAGATAACGGGTTCGCGACAAAATTTTAAAAACTTTTCTGCTATAAATTCCAAGAAAATAACATGGATGCACTACATTGAAGAGAAATAGATAGCTTTATTACAGAGGTATTTATGTAGTTATAGACATTCCCAGCAGAATGCAGTTCCGCAAGTTTTATTAGTAGACGACTGAGAGCTGAATTTTATCAGACATGCATCGCTCACGTACAACATTGAACAGTCACACCACGTGTTGGCGAACGTCATCAAGGTCTGCTAAAGCTTCTGCGTGACTGATTGACTTCTGGCAAAGTGCTACAACCTCTATACGAAACTCCTGTTCTCCGATCACACACATACTCCAGTAATAAAAGTACTTTGGGACACTTAATACCCAAATTGATTGTAGTTTACGTGGGAGTGTCCTATAATAAGCATTATTCCTCCCCAACTTGGGCCCTCATTAACCTTCATTGTTCACAAAACAATGGTTGACCGCTTCTGTTTATGATTATCCAGATATTCAGATAACCTACTGATCTACAGTTACCTGACCGTATTGAAAGGATTCTGCTGTTTCGCTTACTATTGTTTGAACAAAATAAACACATATGTTTGTATTGGACCTAGATTCCTCTTAGCCAACTTAAAGCGTATTAGACCATACACGGAGTCAACATCTGCAAAGAGCACGTTTGTTTTTCAGAAACAATAAAACAAAAGCAAGTTAGAGCATGTATGGTAGAATTTGTTTAATTAACGCGTGTGCACGTCGGCCGCTGCCTTTGACGAACTCTTATAATCGTTTTAGAATACCGACCCTCCTTCTGCCAGTCCTTTCTGCAAGGTTGTGGTGGACAACACGGCGCTGGGGCGGGTTTTCTCCGGGATCTCCGGTTTCCCCCGTCATCTCATTCCACCGGTGCTCCATCTTCATCTCATGTATCATCAGTGTCATCGCCTGCGGTGCCGTATGTAGTAAAAGCGGGCGTTAAACACGACACATTTCACATTTCATTTCTACAAGGTTGCCACCGTATCGTACGAGGTTTCGTCTAAATATATTATCTTATGTCCATTACTGCGAAACTTCCTTAGTTTTGACAAATACAATTCTACTCAATTCCATAATAACCCTTATCTTATTCAAGGTACGGTATTTGAAACCCAACTCCCTTAGGAGGCCGCGCAAAGTGCAGTGTCCATAAGGAAAATCACAAATTTCTTGCAAATGTACAACCAATTCGTCTAAGGTGGGCGCTCTCCCTTTTGCATAGAATCTATAAATTTCTCGACGAATTAAATCGCATGTGAAATTATCTACTTTAGAGAAACGTTTCCTTGGGTTTTCACACTTTCATCTCGCACCACAGCAGCTGAAGGTAACGGATCCTCTTCCCTACGGGCCACGCCGTGGCTCAGTGGTTAGACCACTTGGCTCTCACCAAGGCGGCCCGGGTTCGATACCAGGCGACCGCAAAGTGAGATTGGTGGTGGACAACACGGCGTTGGGGCGGGTTTTCTCCGGGACCTCCGGTTTCCCCCGCCACCTCATTCCACCGGTGCTCCATTTTCATCTCATGCATCATCAGTGTCACCGCCTGCGGTGCCGTATGTAGTAAAAGCGGGCGTTAAACACTACACATTTCATTTCTCCCCTACGGGAGTACAGGAAATACAGTGTTAAATACCAGAAGCAACTCTACACTATAAGCAATAACATCTTAATCAGCATTCAACTCGATACAGACCTCGTTGTGAGAGAACTGCCTGGTATAGGATATAATAGCAGTGTCCTTTAGTAATTGTTAAATAAAATACAGCTTAATTTAACATAATAAGTTAATAGTGTGTATAATTTCACCTGTCTGATCTGTATATATTATACAGAACACATCTATGTGTACGTGAAATGTGAGGCTATTACGTTTATAAGAATCGAAACATTTGCATACTTTTCTCCCTCCGAAATTAGCTCTCGTAGAGTATATATGTATACTGCTTACACAGATGTTGCATTTGTGACGTAATAGCGAGTTCCGAACCAGGGGCAGCGTAGAGCGAGAGGTACAGGCGTACACAATAAACAGGAATCCACAGCAGATATGGGGAAGTATAAAAAAAGAGTCTTTGAAAATGTGACAGTAAAATGACAGAGAAACGGGAATATGTAGAGTAGTGTAATAAAAAGGAAACAGAAGATTGCTTGGATAATAAGAGAAACAACAAAGTCTCATGCGGCCTAAGAGGAAATAAAGGAATATATACATTTTTTAAAGGCAAGGAAAGTGTAGAATATTAACAAAGTGTAAAAGTTTAAAACAACGGAGAAATGAAATCTTGAAAAAGAAGTTAAAGAATATAGTAAGTAATTTTATTATTGTTATTTAATTTTCATCCTTTAAGAACAATGAACACGTCAGCATATGAAATGTTTAAAATACAGATATAAATACATATTTGCATTACCATGTAAATGTGGAAAAATTAGAGCAATTATTATTTACAATTTATTACAGCTTTCTATAATGTCATCTAATTACACTGACCAACAATGAAAATGATTCGGGCTTAAAAATAGTGAACTTATATGTATTTCCAGCTGCTGAATTAAAAAATTACCATAAAAATGATAGAATAGCTCTTGTTTTAAAGATAAAGTGACATTTCAAATTTTAGAGTGAAGATTTTAAATTTGGGGGATTTTTTTGGGAGATAGCACACCTGTCAAAACTTGTCAAATAACCAAACACAATCAGGGAGAAATTTTGGGAATTAAGTGATGCAAAAGTTAAGGAAGGCATTTATGTCCAAATACTACTCGGCGTTTTTCAACATAGTCTCCTTGTAACTCTACACACTTCTCCCAGCGATGCCCCCATCGCTGTAACACGTCTAAATAGTACTCGGCGTTTTTCAACATAGTCTCCTTGTAACTCTACACACTTCTCCCAGCGATGCCCCCATCGCTGTAACTCGTCCAAATAGTACTCGGCGTTTTACAACATAGTCTCCTTGTGACTCTACACACTTCTCCCAGCGATGCTCTCATCTCTGTAGCCCGTCTAAATAGTACTCGGCGTTTTTCAACATAGTCTCCTCGTAACTCTACACACTTCTCCCAGCGATGCTCCCATCTCTGTAACACGTCCAAATAGTACTCGGCGTTTTACAACATAGTCTCCTTGTGACTCTACACACTTCTCCCAGCGATGCTCCCATCTCTGTAGCCCGTCCAAATAGTACTCGGCGTTTTACAACATAGTCTCCTTGTGACTCTACACACTTCTCCCAGCAATGCTCCCATCTCCGTAACCCGTCCAAATAGTACTCGGCGTTTTTCAACATAGTCTCCTTGTGACTCTACACACTTCTCCCAGCGATGCTCCCATCTCCGTAACCCGTCCAAATAGTACTCGGCGTTTTACAACATAGTCTCCTTGTGACTCTACACACTTCTCCCAGCGATGCTCTCATCTCTGTAGCCCGTCTAAATAGTACGCGGCGTTTTTCAACATAGTCTCCTTGTAACTCTACACACTTCTCCCAGCGATGCTCCCATCTCCGTAACCCGTCCAAATAGTACTCGGCGTTTTTCAACATAGTCTCCTTTTAACTCTACACACTTCTCCCAGCGATGCTCTCATCTCCGTAACCCGTCTAAATAGTACTCGACGTTTTTCAACATGTCTCCTTGTAACTCTACACACTTCTCCCAGCGATGTTCTCATCTCTGTAACCCGTCCAAATAGTACTCGACGTTTTTCAACATAGTCTCCTTGTAACTCTACACACTTCTCCCAGCGATGTTCTCATCTCTGTAACTCGTCCAAATAGTACTCGGCGTTTTTCAACATAGTCTCCTTGTAACTCTACACACTTCTCCCAGCGATGTTCTCATCTCTGTAACTCGTCGAAATAGTACTCAACGTTTTTCAACATAGTCTCCTTGTAACTCTACACACTTCTCCCAGCGATGCTCCCATCTCTGTAACCTGTCCAAATAGTACTCGGCGTTTTTCAACATAGTCTCCTTGTAACTCTACACACTTCTCCCAGCGATACTCCCATCTCTGTAACCTGTCCAAATAGTGCAATTTTCAGATGAGGGAATAAAAAGAAGTCGGTTGGGGCTAGATCTGGTGAGTCAAGCAGTTCAAACCGTAATTCGTGGATTTTCGCCATTGCAATCGACGAGGTGTGGGATTGTGCGTTGTCTTGGTGAAACAGAATTTTCTTTTTCTGCAAATGTGTTTTTCCGCAAGTTCTGCCTTCAGCTTGTCAAGTAATGGTTTTTCGTTTCTGAAGATAATCGATTAAAATAACTCCATGACTATAAAAAAAAAAAAAACATAAAAACACACAGTCGCCATCACTTTCTAGCTTAAAAACAATCTTTGCTATTTTTTGTTGTAGCCGGTTCCCCCTTTGCAGTCCACTATTTCGACTGTATTTTGGTTTCGGGCGTATGATGTAGTATCCAAGTTTCATCTACAGTAATTAATCGGCGCCAAAACTCGGATTTATTGCGCCTAAACTGCGCCAACAGAGCGTTGGAAATGTTCATTCGAACACGTTTTTGGTCTAACGTGAGCAAACGTGGCACCCAACGGGCGGACAGCTTTCTCATGTCTAAATGTTGATTTAATATGTGACAAACACGTTCTTTGGACATGTTCATAGCCTCTGCTATCCCTCTCACTTTAATTCGGCGGTCGTCTAGCACCATTTGGTGAACTTTGGTGATATTTTCGTCGATAGTTGCAATTTTTTGATGTCGCGATCGTTGTTCGGCTCCCAAGCTCTTAGGGCCACGTTTAAATTCAGTTGCCCAAAAGGTGAGTGTGGTAAATGATGGTACGGAGTCCCCATACACAGAATCCATCTTTGATTTGCGTAGGCGTATTGCCTTTCAAAATCAAATATTTAATGACAGCTCGATACTCGATTTTGTTTATTTTCATTAAGACACTCACACCAACTCACTCAAACGACTGTTAACAACTGAGGCTTCAGAATGGCTGAAACTTCGGTGAGCTACTGTCAACAGATGAACAACGAAATTTACTGGCTTTTATTTATGACTGGTGCCATCTTCATGTTGAGGTCGGAAACTTTTCCGACCACTCTCGTAACTGTTGAACAGCAGTGATGATGATTATGGTGTACAATATTAATGTAGAAATACGCGAAAAAATAATATAAGATTGTAAATTGTACAAAAATTGGTGTACTTGTAGAGTCATATGTATTGCACGAGACAAGGGGTACACTTGTTAACCTTGTCCTTGGCTGCATTTCTGCAAACGAGGAAAACACATCGAAAAAATTGATAACTGGTACAGCAGACTTGTTGGAAAAACACGTTTTTCTTTGACTTGTTCTTGTTTTGCATGTTTTCAAATTAAACTGTCGTACATGAACTGCAGGTGTAGCTAGCTTACCTGTCGTAACTACTTTCATTTTTAACTCCCTCCGTTCTTTTATGAAATTGTTTTGTACAACTTTCTAGAAGTTTGAATTCTTTACAATTGTAACTTCTCACAAACCCCAGCATGTTTAATAATGGAGAAAATACACAATTTCTTGTACCCTTGGTTAAACGCTTCATTTTTTTTATCTTTTTTGTTTATTTTTTGTTTTATAATTTACGTCCTCCAACATTAAGTCATATCGGACGGTGAATGAATTGGGTGAAATGATGCTCAAATGAATACAGGTTACATAGAGCTTACAGTTACCAGACATTCGTCTTGAAGGATAAGGGAAAACCCTGGAAAAAACCTTATCCAGGTAACTCACCCTGACCGAGATTCGAACTCGGGACCTCTTGAACGTGAGGCAGACATTCTACCACCACGCTACCGAAGCGGGCGTTGACCTTCTTACTTCCCTAGTTATACCACTAAGGTGGTGCTAGGGGATTCTTGCTCCCCTGTCCCTTATGCAGTTGTCGGATTGAGGTTCAGATAGAGCACCCAGGACGGGTGATCAGCCCGATGGCTGGAATGACAGTGACAGAAGTAGAACGGAATGAGGGTGAAGCGGATGAAATGAAAGATGGTGGAATGATGGTGGGGGAAATAGGAGATACAGGAGGGAAACCCCCCTCCCCAGGATTTCATTACGGAGGGAATTCGGTACGTAGTCCACCGTAGTGGGTCCATTATGCCTATGCCTCCAAGTGGGGCACTCCCATGAGGAAGGATGAGGCGAGAGGAGACGGGTTGGCCGGCCCAAGGAGCCAGGACAGTGCAGAGGGCAGGGTCTCTACAGTTTAAGATAGACTTCTCGCTACAGGCCAGAACTACGGACACGTTCGCCTACTGCAGAACGGCAACGAGCCCAGCAGTCGAGCCCGAAAGGTCCGTGGCTGGCGGTCCCGAAATACTAAATAAATAAAATAAATAGGTAAATAAATAAATAAAAGGACCATCAAATTTTTTTTATTATACATCGATCAGCAAATATACTTTACAGATGTTTGCTATTAAGACACTTAGTAACAGTACACAAAACAATTGAGGTAGCCGTGAACGACTCCTCTAGCTAAATATGACAGGATCACTATAACACAAATTGAGGACTTTAAGTTTGATAGGTATCACTCGTTTGTACTGGAGAGGTCACTCAGGAGAAGATCTTGTGGCTGTCTGCGCTTGAGGCGAGGTGGTTGGTGAGTGCGAGCGCCGAGATTGGGCATAACAGCTCCAGGGACCTCCTGGAGATGGTAAAAGAAAGGTCGTCACAGCCGGCGGATGTACTGGTGAACTCGTAGAAGACCAAACTCGTGATGAAGTTGTTGGTTTCTGATGAACCATGGAGCATTTGTTACTATACGCAGCACCCTGTTTTGTAATACCTGCAGTCGGCAGAGGTGGTGCTGGTTCCACCCCAGACTGGAGCTGCATAGGTAAGAATGGGACGGACTAGAGATTTATAAAGAAGAAGGGAGGATTCATAACCAAATGAGGTGCGCCTGTTGAGTAAAGGGTACAGTTTTCAGAGCCGTGCAGACGCAAGTGTAACAGACCGACAGATGTGGGCGTTCCAAGTTAGTCGAATGTCCAGTAGCACCCCAAGATATTTCACTGGTACACTGGTTGATAACCACGAGAGTTGTTCCCCGAGCAGCTGTAGTGAAGGAGGATCCCTATAAGGACGTAAAGAGAAGATTTTAACCTATGTCATGTTAGTGTTAAGGGAAGTGCGCCAGTTAGAGAACCAGTGAGCTAGTCGATCCAGTTTATAGTTCAGGAGTAGCATGACAGATATCGGAGTGAGAAGGCCGCGCCGTGGCTCAGTGGTTAGAGCACTTGGCTCTCACCAAGGCGGCCCAGGTTCAATCCCAGGTGACCGCAAAGTGAGATTTGTGGTGGACAACACGGCGCTGGGGCGGGTTTTCTCCGGGATCTCCGGTTTCCCCCGCCATCTCATTCCACCGGTGCTCCATCTTCATTTCATGTATCATCAGTGTCATCGCCTGCGGTGCCGTATGTAGTAAAAGCGGGCGTTAAACACTACATTTCATTTCATTTCGGAGTGAGAATAAATGAGAGCAGTGTCATCGGCATATAAAGCTGTGCAAATTGGAGCTATAGCAGGAAAATCATAAATGTAGCTATTAAAGAGGAGTGGGGCTAGTACTGAACCTTGAGGAACACCTGCTAAGATGGGCCGTCGGGTAGATGTGAAACCAGCAATGCCCACCACAACAGTTCTATCTGTGAGGAAACTTGCAATGATTTGTAGAAGATAATAATGGAGACAAATGCGATGTGCTTTAAGTAGTAGCCCAGTGTGCCACACCTTACCGAATGCCTGGGCGATATCTAGGAACATCAAAATTATGAGGATGACTAAAGGCACGTTGTCAAAAAAAAAAAAAAAAAAAAAAAAAAAAAAAAATCGATCATTCTTTATTGAACAGCACTCGTACTAATACACTACAATAAATAAACATTTTATAACACAAAACATAAACTTTCTTTCTTTTTATATTCACTCCTTTCCCATTTTTATTACATATAACTTGAAATAAAAAGCAAAATAAAATTAACAATGAACATAAATATTAATGATATATAATATTATTACTCGTATCCAGCTATTAATGAAAGAAGAAAAAAGAAACACAAATCTACCCCTAAAAATACTGGGCTTTCCATAGGGCAAGACCTAGAGACTAACAAGGCCCCCCACAATCTGGTCCTGTGGACTCAAGATGGGATGGAAGTGGATACGCCACTTACGCACGCCAACCCCAAAGGGGAAGGCTACCGATTAACCTCGGTAGGGACGCCTGGTGATTTAGCACACCTACTAGCTGTGCAGGGTAGTACGCGAGAATATGACTTCCCTCAACCCCGTCCTAAGACGCACCCGATCTCCCACGGGTATCGGGAACCACTGTCCGCTCGAGTCCAACCCATTCCGAAAAACTCCCATTCAGGGAGGGGCTCGAATGTTCGGCCCGAGGTTCCTCTAGTAACGTCAGAGGTACCACGAGTGCTAAGAGTCCGCAGCGTCCGCACCACGGCAACTGAAAGCGACGGATCCCCTCCACTACGGGACCCCCCGAAATACTCCCCGCTGAAACCGGCAACCGAACAGACCTACCGGAGGAGGAAGTGTTTACCAGGAGCATATCACCTTGTCATGCAGCGCCGAGACACCCACCGACACTTCTACCCTGAAAGAGACCACTAGATGAGATGATATGAAATGATAATGGAGATGAAATTAGAGACAGGAAGTTCAGGGGATGTAATTAACGTACCCAGCATTTGTCTGGTGACCCGAGAAAGCCCAAGAAAAATCGCATGGTTCAGGTAGGTCGGCTACAGGAATCGAACTCGGGCCACCTGAATGCGGGCCACAGACGAATCCGTCTGAGCCATCCCGTTCGGTAATCCCGCCTCCCTCCCCAGCGCCGTATTCTCCACCAGAAATCTCAATTATTACCGCAGGTGTCCCACAGGGTTCTATCTTGGCCCCGACTCTATTTAATATATACATTTCTGATATGCCTTAGCTCCGACTTCTTTAGCTCTTTACGCTGATGACACAGTACTATATTATTCTCATGTTAATCTCCAGCACGCACAACAAGTAGTACAGCTCTCTTTAGATCGCCTAGCTCATTGGTTCAGCACTTGGCGGATCTCATTGAACCCTCAGAAAACCGAAGCTAAAATCTTCACTCTTCGCCGATATACTCCGTTTACTCCGTTGTGTCTCTACAGGAACAATGTCCCTTGGTTCCCCACTACAACTCCCGTTAAATACCTTGGAGTGCTTTTGGACTCTCGACTGACCTGGCGTGCTCATAGCGATCGTCTTATATCACTGGCCTCCGGGCGACTTTCAAAACTTTCACCTTTATTGCATCGCCGTTCCAGCCTCGGCCTACAGTCTTCATTGTTACTCTACAAATCACTCGTTCGTCCGCTTATTACATATGCCTGCCAAGTGTGGGGGGCCGCAAACCCTTGTCATCTGCGTCGTCTTCAGGTCATACAGAATCGCTTCATGCGCATCGCTACCAACGCTCCATGGTTCATCCGTAATCAGCAGCTCCATCACGAACTAGGACTGTTACTTCTGCACGACTACATTCGCAGGATCGCTCGTCGTTTCTTTTCCACGCTGCAAGAAGTTCCAGGAGCTGTGCATTATAACATCGGCGCCCTCACGCTTGAAGAGTAGACTACCACGGGACCTGCTTCTAAGTGATACATCTGACTAGAGTGATTCTAGTGCTTGATGTCTTACATCTTCAATATTGACATAATTTCTCAGAGAGTATTATTGGAGTTCTAACTTAATGTAGTTAGGGGGTGTCCTGTTAGCCTACCCCTGAGTGTTATTGTTCTTATTGTACTGTTACCTTCTTTTCACTCTGATCTGTAAAGCATTGTACTGCTAATAGGCCAATAAAAATTATATATATATACATGTATAAAAGAAATCTCGATGTCACATGCGGTCGACAGGGATCGAACCCGGGCCGCCTTGGTGACAGTCCAGCGGTCTAACGTATTTCCTGTTAATCGAGAAAGATTTGCAGTAAAAATGGCTTGATGACATATTTGTAGGTACAATGGAAATATAGGCATACATTAGTCTCTGGCGATAGTCTGGACTTACGTTCTGCATGGCCAAGGGATGAACAAAGGAATAGCGACTTCTTATGCCACAATAGTGTATTTTAAAATATAACCAATAGGTACTGGTTCACTGTACGCCAAATGTGTCCTGTAATTGACGTCTACATTTTCAGTTTAATAAAATTTATCAGTTATGTAAAAGTCATAAGGACTTCTAAAGAAGCTCACAGGAAATTGAAGATATGCATTTAATTTATCATAACACGGTAATTTAATCAAAATCGTTAAAGCTATTTTGTAGAAAATCAACGTTTTTCGAAATATGTTCCCTATAAAGCGTAGCTGGGGTGCGGGCATTTTCTTAGAAATATTCCTGTCTCATACTTAACCAGACACTAAACGTATTATACGTTTTTACCTTTTAGATTTTCTGTTCAAACACACTGAAAAAAATCTGCGAATATGAGGTTATGTAGCCATTTTTAGATAATTTGAAGTAAATATTTGGAATGTCATATGATTGCCAAGATTCGTGATGAACACAGCAGGTGTACCAACCTTATACTGGGAAAAGCGTGTTTTATCATCTATAATTACTCTGAAAAACTTCTCCTATATCGACATTTCGTGTCTGATACACATTTACACATATACGAGGTATCTTTAGAAATATTAGCACATTTTGTGTTTTTTTTTCAAAAGGTATTTATTTATGAATATCTATTTAGTATGCTTCAAAGTATATAGATTGAAAGGGGACACTATATATACAGGTTGTGTCAAAACGACACCGAGCTATAGCCGTCGCGTAGTTTATAACTTAACTAGTCCGATTTTGGGGTCGCAGATTCGAAGTTCTGTTAGGTATAATTTTATGCAGCATTAAATATTACATGATTTTGTGATTAGGCAGCGCAGGAACCACATCGGCCACGAAAACAAAAACATTACTCCTTGCTCTTTATCGGTGACCCTAGCCTACGTTTCAGGTAATGGGACAAATGACAGTTATTGTGAAAAAGTCGACTAATAACTCGGACAGCTGAAGGTCGCTCTTCAGTGTAAAACTACACATTCCGTCCTAACAGAGAGGATTTTGCGTGTACTTAGATAACAAATCCAAGCAATATGGAGCGCTATACGAACGTCGAAATGACGGATATGATTTTGATGGATAGAAGAGCTGAAAGGAGTTCAATGAACGCACGATTAATTTAGTTTAATTAAAAACATTAATTGTAAAAATGGTTACATCAGTGATAATATTTATTTGTTTAACTTCAGAGCATTTTGTTATGATCTTAATTGTACAATACTTTCAACCACTTACTGTAAATATCAACAGCTTTCTTTTCAGTTATAAATGCTTTATTTAGTATTATCAAACACGTGAAATAAAATGCTCGTCTCATTGTATAAGCCATTTAGTTTCGGTTTATTTATCTACAATTATTTGATGTTGTTTTCTGTTCTGTTTATCATTTAATGCTTCCATCCTCAACCTCACTAACATTAACTTCCCTCTAAAAGATATAAGTTGCATATGTCCACCAGCTTATTTGCCATAATGGACTGCTGTAACAGAATTTTGGAACATGTTAAACACTCATAAGCAATAATTAAGCAATAGCTTCTTTATTACGGTTTCATAAGCCAAAGCAATTCTTAATAGTAGCAAGCTACTGCGGAGTATTGTGCTATGTTTACAGTTACCGCACGTGGCAGGGCGTGTGAACTGCGAACTCCGAAAGCGTGAGGCACGCGTCATTGTTCCCGAAACTGCCTAATCCACACTCCTTCTGGAGCATTTCTTTTTGTGTGGCTCTATTGGTGGTCAAAACTATCTATATGTGTCACATAGAACTACTTCTATATGTTCGTTCGGTGTCGTTTTGGATAACACTGTATATAGTGGTTTTTAAGGTAGTTGGTATGTCTGGATTATTTGTATCAAAACACTGAATTAAAACAAGCTACAGCTCAAACACCATTTATTACATTCTCTATATACATGCATTTACATTTACATGTTGCTAAAACCACGTTGATGAACTTCTTGTAGTTGTTCTGCAGTTTACTTATTCTGAAAACAGAAACAAAAGCAACAAATGAGATAATGTTATTGTGAGTATCGAGTGCAGTATGAATGTGATATTGCGTAAATAACTAACCAACACAGGTAGTCGGAGTCGTAACCATGTCTGACACTGTTGGTGGATCTTCTGATGATGAATCTTGGGCTGACACTAGAGTGCACCACTGTAACAAAACATTACATATCTTACTGTACTTGGTTCATATGACTTTACTTTTTCTACAAACCATTGCTACGGATTATTTTAAGCATTTAACGTACTCTGACCTGGAAGGTCATATCGGGCAATGACATGAGTCTGGGATCCATAGAGCTTATAGTTACATAACAAAAACATATATAACAAAAACATAATTACCCTAACTGATACTTAAACTGAGAAAACTTACACTTAAACAATTTCATATTAGAGTCCATAAACAGTTTAGTAACTACAAGGAAATATCGCAATAAAGTAGACTTTAAGTGATAGTCAAATGTTTTGGTCGTTATGTGATGTATACGTGACTTTCTCTACTCTTGTACAAACACTTATTGCTTTATCTACTTCAAGATAAACATCTTATTGGGAATACAGTAGACTTTAAGTGATAGTCAAATGTTTTGGTTGTTATGTGATGTATACGTGACTTTCTCTACTCTTGTACAAACACTTATTGCTTTATCTACTTCAAGATAAACATTATCTTATTGGGAATACAGTAGACTTTAAGTGATAGTCAAATGTTTTGGTTGTTGTGTGATGTATACGTGACTTTCTCTACTCTTGTACAAACACTTATTGCTTTATCTACTTCAAGATATACATTATCTTATTGGAAATACAGTATACTTTAAGTGATAGTCAAATGTTTTGGTCGTTATGTGATGTATACATGACTTTCTCTACTCTTGTACAAACACTTATTGCTCTATATTGTCACCCGAACGTTGGAACATTCTATAGAACCGGCTGGATGCAGCAGCAGGAGACGGAGGCGTTCAGAAACGCCCCCTCGTTAAAGCTGGGGTGGCTGAAAAAAAAAAAACATTACCGTGCCGTCTCTTTCCGCTGCCCTTGATTTCTCGAACTTACGGGATATTTCATCTAATCAAGAACCTTCCAGATCGGGCAGCTGACAACACGTCGTGCAAGAGGAGTCAGTACTTCCTGCACACCCAGTCTGGCATACCATACGTCGTAGACGTCGTTCGCGAACGAACACGCACGTTGTATGCCAAGATCACACCCCACCCTAACCAGCTGGTGAACACTCTAGGTCAATACGACCACCGTCTTCCCAGGAGACGGAGGAGCTATCGCCTACCCAAGGACGCCCTTGGGTGGTAGAGTCTGCCTCTCCTCCCACCCCTAAAAATCACCACCAGGTCACCTCGCGCCCTCGCCGCGGCTGGCAGGTTAACACCTGCAGTCGTGCCTTGGGACGCGCGCACGACCTGGAAATACCAACATCATCAACCAAATTTCCATCTGGCCTCTCGCTACTGGTTCCGCCACGGCTTGCCGGCTCGCTAGCGACCGCAAAAGCAGGGTGGAACGGGCACTGTTCCCCCAAGGGGAATATCCCAGCACCAGGAGCATCAGTAGAAGCCAACTGCGCCGTCTAACATAACGACACGCAAGCTTGCGCAATAACTTACATCTATTTTACTGCACGGCGGTTAGGTACCGTGGCGTGTAACCCTCCGCCCGGGAGAACCCGGGCGACCTGCACCTGCTCTTGGCTCTTGGCAGGAGTCAGTCAGTCAGAGTTCTTGGCGAGCAGTGTAAGAGTGCAGTGCTAGTGTAGGACGAGAAGACTGTGTACGTGCATCGGAGTATTGTAACTACGAGTGCAAGTGAAACTGCAACGGACGAACTGGTGAATCGTAATTGTGTGCATTACGTAATCCTGCGTAATTGGCAAGTGTTCAACTGTAAGTCGGTGGAAATAAAGTACATTTTTGAGTGGTGTAATTGGACTTTTCATTTCACGAACCCACAAAGTCACAATATACTTCAAGATAAACATTATCTTATTGGGAATATAGTAGACTTTAAGTGATAGTCAAATGTTTTGGTCGTTATGTGATGTATACATGACTTTCTCTACTCTTGTACAAACACTTATTGCTCTATCTACTTCAAGATAAACATTATCTTATTGGGAATACAGTAGACTTTAAGTGATAGTCAAATGTTTTGGTCGTTATGTGATGTATACATTACTTTCTCTACTCTTGTACAAACACTTATTGCTCTATCTACTTCAAGATAAACATTATCTTATTGGGAATACAGTAGACTTTAAGTGATAGTCAAATGTTTTGGTCGTTATGTGATGTATACATGACTTTCTCTACTTTTGTACAAACACTTATTGCTCTATCTACTTCAAGATAAACATTATCTTATTGGGAATACAGTAGACTTTAAGTGATAGTCAAATGTATTGGTCGTTATGTGATATATACATGACTTTCTCTACACTTGTACAAACACTTATTGCTCTATCTACTTCAAGATAAACATTATCTTATTGGGAATACAGTAGACTTTAAGTGATAGTCAAATGTTTTGGTCGTTATGTGATGTATACATGACTTTCTCTACTCTTGTACAAACACTTATTGCTCTATCTACTTCAAGATAAACATTATCTTATTGGGAATATAGTAGACTATAAGTGATAGTCAAATGTTTTGGTCGTTATGTGATCTATACATGACTTTCTCTACTCTTGTACAAACACTTATTGTGTTATAAGGTGGAGAGAGGGAGGGAGTAACGGAAGAGAGGGAAAGAGCCACTTGTGTTTGAGAAGATATTGGAATATTCAAGCTATAAATAAGGTACAATATCCTGATGTACCAGTTATTTACCGAAGGTCATTCAGAATAAAGAGGACTTCTGAGGATATTCGCAGAAAATTCAAAATGTCAATAAAATATCTTAAACTTATTTTATTTTAATGAAAGGCTTTGAGGACCATTTTGGGAAGGGCAATTCAATATTTCGTAGAGGGAAAACTCTTTGAAGTACAGTTCATTCGTAAGGAATTTTGTAAAATGTGTATAACTAGACAGACAAAAATGTACTACAGAATCCAGGAGGCCGTGGTCGAAGTTTAATGTTCCGAGTGATTCTACATACATAATTATATACGAGGGCTGTTCAATAAAGAATTATCATAATTTTTCGCACTAAAACTCAATCGTATTATATTCTGTTAGCCTAATGTGAAACAAACATGCCGTAGTAGTTTCATTGTTAGTACTCCTGGCTCCCGCCTGTGAGAACCAGGCAAGTTCAGACATGTTCAGTATCGCCTACCGCTGCAATGGAGGCAACACGCAGTTAAAGTTGAAGTTAGAGGAAGATCTGGAGTTTCTTTTAAACATAATCACTGCTGATGAAACTTGGCTACATCATTTTGATCATATTATAAACGAATGTACTCGCTACTCAACATATAGGACTCTTTCATAAAATTCCCATAGATCTTCACGCTCTACTAGACGAACCGAATAGTCTACAATCACTGTATTATTTCTACGTACAAGACTGTAAATTAACTTCAATATGAAAATCTATTCAGTGTTACCTGGTTTCCGTGTATTCTGTGAAGTGAGAATAACTAATTAATGAGTAACACATAACAAGCATGAACATAGTGCTGTGCAATATCGCTTCTTCAGTTCTTAATGAATGTATAGCTTATGTAAACCTATATGTTTACACTGTACCGTAACCTAGTATATCCTAAAATGTTAACTGTACTGCCCAACTGTATACAACATTTGTTTTACCATCTTATAGTTGTCGCTATAAGACCTTTAAGGAGAGAGGGACGTGTGGAAAGCACAATGCTTGCGTTTAACTATACACTTTTGAAAAATCAAAATTCATGGGTTTGCTTTGTCAGAGGGCAATGAAATTCATACCATCTAACAAGCAGCATATTTCTTAATATGCTGATAAAGCAAAACATGTAATATAAATTCATAACTTTTCTCAGATGCTTTCTAATTTGACGTCAACAAACGAAATTTTCTGAACACATATTATTTAGTTACACATAACCGCCATAATTGTTTTCACAAAGAATCCAATTATTTAGGAGAAATAAAGAACTCAGTGATGCATAAAAGGACCGTGTTAGAATTTTATATAGTGAAGTATATAGACAAGAAAACATGTTGAATTTGATACCATTATTCATTCCCTTAAAATGCACAGATTTTAAATTTTTAAGAATTCAAAATGTTTTATCTGAAAATATCTTTACGGTCATTTTATTAAACATAATGGTTTGTGACACTAAAAAAAGTTTCAGACCTCTAACATAAGTTGTTTCTGAGGAATGTGTACCCAAACATGTAAAATTGCAACTTGTGGGAAAATGCAAAAAACTAAAACAACAGGTCTTTCAGCTAACTCACCAAAAGTTACAGCACCATAATCCTGTACTTTTCTGCACCAGTTTGGATAACAATGATAGCTCTACAGTTACAAAATTTTTCTGGGCTCCACTGTTATCTACGCGAAAGCTGTTGTCATCATCTGGTTGAATGTGAAACTATTTTTTTCTAGAAGCTGAAAATTTACTGCAACTAGGAAGGTTAGATAAACTTTCAATGTCACCTTTTTGTGTTTTTACGACAAAACACTGCCTTTCTCCAACCAAAACGCTTTATTCTACCCATATTTATAGCAAAGCTTCAAATCATCTTGAATAAATAACACTTAAGTCGATAATTTGAACTGTAAACAAAACTGCAACTATAATCCAAATGTACTTCAAATGTAAACAATTCGCCATATTGTGAGACCTTCTGCAAATACACATGCAGTCACATCTGCACCAGACATACCAACAAGCATAAAATTTACCACATAGCTCTGCTGCCACAAACCACAAAGTTATAACAACTTTCATTTCAATGGTTATGTATGCATTTAAAAGGGACTGTGGACATGGTGATGCCATATTTAAATCACCATTTAAAGGGCTTAAATATTAAGAACACCTATAATGCAATACATCATTGGATTCGTAAAATCTTGCAGATTTTTATAAGACATAAAGCAAAAATTCGATTTTCTGAGGCATTCACATGTCCTTAACGTTAGGCAACATTAAATAAATTTATCTTTAAAAAATGTACTGTATACTCTTTCGGTACCTAATGTTTTGTGATATCCAACATTTTGGAGCTATTTCTTTGAATTTGTACTGGTTTGAATTTGTCAAACTTTTTAAAGTGCTGTCTCTTTTCATTTGTTTAGCACGATTTCATGGAAAGAGTTTGGACGGTCTAGACGTTACGTCTTTTATACATCTATCGGCTCAGGTTATTCTCATTGTAAAGAACTGTTTGATTTGAATTATAAAGTAAACAGAAAAAAATTTCGTAAAAAAGTTTGTGGAAGCTGCCATATATAAAAATAACACTGAGTAGAGAGATTCAACAATAGGAACAATTTGACTCATTGTGGGTATGATACGAGGGTGGGTCAAAATTTAATGCCTCCTATTTTTCCCCCTTAAATAAATAAGTTATGTGAAAACTTTGAATTTGGCGCAATTCCTCAAACCTTCTTCTCCAATCCCCTGTAGTAGTAACTTCCTAAGTCAGCAGGTGGCAGCACTGCATCCACTTTCAAAATGGCTGACATCGACATTCGTATTATACAGCGTTTTGTGATTGAATTTTTGACTGCGGAAGGTGAAACGCCAATTCGCATTCACGAAAGGCTAAAAAATGTGTATGGTGATACAACGGTGAATGTCAGCACTGTTAGACGATGGGTTCGTCGCTGTAACGAAGCTGAAGGGCAAACACCATTGACAGATGAAAAGCGAAGTGTCAGTGACTCCATGCAACATTCAGTGAGTCGATGACATCATTCGTGGTGATCGCCGGGTAACAACAGGTGAATTGTGTCGCATTATCTCCCTCAGTAAAGGCAGTGTGATGCCGATTATTCAACAACTGGGTTACTCAAAAGTTTGTTCACGTTGGCTACCAAGAATGTTAACCGCCCAAAACAAAGAAACAAGGAAAACAATAGCCTCCCAACACTTGCAGCACTTCAATTTGGAGGGAGAGGAGTTTCTGGAAAAAAATTGTTACTGGAGACGAAACGTGGGTTTATTTTTTGAACCTGAATCAAAGAGGCAGTCAATGGAATGGCATCACACAACGTCACCGAAGGAAAAGAAATTCAAAACTCAGTGGTCGGCAGGGAAAGTTATGACGACAGTGTTTTGGGATGCAGAGGGTGTGCTTATGATTGATTTTTTGGAACAGGGATGGACAATAAATTGTGTACAACACGTCAGAACTCTCAAAAAGCTGAAAGCACGTCTTCGCCGAGTTCGCCCAACAAAAACTATGGCGGATGTTCTTCTTTTGCATGACAATGCAAGAACACACACCAGCCGTTACACCACTGCAGAAATTGGGATGGCAAGTCTTACCTCACTGACCTGGCACCATCAGACTTCCATCTGTTCGGGCCACTAAAGGAAGCTCATCGTGGGATTCATGTTGAAGATGAGGAGGCTGTGAAAACGTCCGTGCATCAATGGCTTAGGAAGCAAGACCGTGTGTTTTACCACACTGAAATACATGCCCTAGTTAAAAGGTGGACCAAAATTGTGGAAAAGGACGGAGATTATATTGAATAGTGACAAATTAATCGTCAATGTTGTAGTTTTCAAGCTATGTAAATTGGATTCAATTTTCTTGGCAATTAAGAGAGAGGCGAAAAAATAGGAGGCACTCTCTCTCGTATAACCTCTCTCGTATAACCTGTTGAAGGTCTTAACATTATAGAAGAACAAAAGTGAAATAGAAGAATGGGTTTTCGTAAGAATAGTTTGGAAGACAGATATTAGAAATCACCATATGATTGCAATAAATCAGATTTCGGTGCTAATGCTTATAAAGTGGTGTAACTTACCTGAAGAAATGCAATTGTTGCCGCCATTACTGCTAAGGTAAGTGAAGCCTTCATGTTGAAGTTGTGTTCGTCAGATGTCACAGTCTGCATTCAGACGCTTTTTATATGGTTCATTCGCGTGTGGTGTATTGTCTATCAGTTGACATTTGCAAATCTACTCATGATAGGGACTGCGTTATCTGAAATGTAGTTGTGATTATGACCAATTATCTAAATTTGAATATTAAATTGCTGGTTAATCTCATTCTGACTGAAAAACGCATACAGATATGCAAATTTAAGAGATTCGTGTGGAGCTGCAGCACACAGACCGTAGTTGTGATAAACTCCGAATCCGAGTGAGTTATTGCTGTTTGTAAGAGTATGCTTTCAGAAAAAGTGAAGTAGTAGAATGTTAGTGTGTATAGCTACAGCGGAAGAGAACTTGGTCCATGGTTAGGACTCTGAGGGGCCAACTGAAGAGCGGTTGAGAATTATCGGCTTCTAGTTGCCGGGATGCTGTACACCTTTTATGGCGCCTACTCTGGAAGAGATGAGGAGCGCAGCAGAATTATTGCGAATGGAGCTGTTCCACCACGGCTTTATTTAATGTAATTTGTAATTTATTCCTCATCTTTCCTTTTACATCATCAAATGGTAATACAATACGTGCATATACTCAATACATATACTCCTAAATCCTGAAAATCCTAACATGTTGCTTGCCATTAAATAACAATTCGGTCCTCATACACCTAACCCTAGGTTTTTGTGTATTGGAGGTCCTCTACTCCTTTTTACACATTTTGCCATTTCACATATCTCACTCTAAATTTTTCTCTTAATTGTTCTCTGCCATCTCTCTTTAACTTTCCCTAAACCATTCCATATACTTTTCCTGTTCTTTTCCCCTTTTACTGACAACATTTTTTCTAATTACTACTTCGCCCCCAAATTTTCCTATTTACGTAGCCAGGCCTGCTCTCTCCATATCTTTGTTTGACTACAATATAATATACAGCGCCACGAGTCGAAATGGCACAATACGCTGACGACGTGCATCTGTTCTGCAAAGACAAACATATCCTCAGAGCCCTTAACCCCTTACAAAGACATCTCCGTCTCACACAGCAGTGGTATCGGCGTTGGCGGATGTCCGTTAACCTGAACAAAACCCACAAAGCGCCACACTCCCGCAGACTGCCCCAAATTCAGCTTCCGAGGTCGAAGGATAGAGTGGATTAACTCTGTCCAGTACCTAGGAGTCAACTTGGACAGAGGTCTAACTTTTCGCCGGCACATCAGGGACCTATCGGCGAAGGTACAGGGAGCAATTGCTTCCCTGTATCCAATGCTGGGGTCGACCTCGATGCCGGTAGGTCTGAAGTTATACCTCTTCCGAGCGCTGGTAATCCCGGTGATGCTATATGCCTGCGAGGCATGGCCGCAGATAGCTGGTTGCCATGGTTTCAACGTGCACAAAATAGAGGACTACGGTCTATATGTTCTGTGGGACGTTATTATCCTACGAGGTTGCTTCACGAAGCCTCGGGTCTTCCATACGTGGAGGCTAAAATTAGGCGTCAGGCATCAAAATTATACGCCAATTTACCAACACATAGCAGCGCCCTTGTTGGATCACTGGGAGATTATGACCCCACTAGACGCCGCTCTAGACCGTCGGGTACCCCGCATGGCTTGCGGACACCCGAGATAACTCAGGACCTAATCCTATCAGCAGCTAAAGATGAGTTCCACATAATTGTCCCAAGCTGTATGGCATCAAAAATTTTCCCTAAAAATAATAGACTTTAAAATAAAAACACCAAGGTGCAAAGTATTGCATCCTGCCCTTCAACCCGAAGGTACGTCAATTTGTAACCTCAAAACCTATAACACATCCTACAAATTCCCAAATGTATAATCTTACCTGCGTTAAGACCCTTAACGGGTGGGCACGCAGCAAAAACCTTGTGGCTTTATACAGCCAGCCAGCACCTCGGTCGGTCGGTTGGCAGCCAGTCAGTAGGTAGGAAGCTGCTAGGTGTGAACAGAGTCGGTAGTGAGCTGTTTGTCGAGAACTGATAATCGTGCGTGTGTAGGGATTTCAAAGTGAACTCATTTGTTCGTGGATGTGTGGCAGACGACCTTTTAGTTTTCGCTTGTGTATGTTTCGTTATTGTGCTGTTCACGGCTGTACAAAAGTGTCTTTAAAGGAAATAGAGCATTTTGAATTTCTGCAAACCTGACTTTTTAATTTTACGAACCCACAAAGTCCCAATATGTTGATTCAAACGTTGGTTTTTCCGTGATGAATAGCTGTACTGATGTGACTTGTAGATGATCGTTGACTCTCATCTGTGTACACTGGACGAGGAAAGAAGCTAAGACCAGGAGCAGTATTTGTCGCATTTATCACTTATTGTTGAGTGGACTTATTGTTGAGAGGTTTAAACTATCCGACGAAAACTTATTCCTGTACCTACTTCAAGATAAACATTATCTTATTGGGAATACAATAGACTTTAAGTGATAGCCAAATGTTTTGGTCGTTATGTGATGTATACATGACTTTCTCTGCTCTTGTACAAACACTTATTGCTCTATCTACTTCAAGATAAACATTATCTTATTGAGAATACAGTAGACTTTAAGTGATAGTCAAATGTTTTGGTCGTTATGCGATGAGTACATGACTTTCTCTACTCTTGTACAAACACTTATTGCTCTATCTACTTCAAGATAAACATTATCTTATTGAGAATACAGTAGACTTTAAGTGATAGCCAAATGTTTTGGTCGTTATGTGATGTATACATGACTTTCTCTAATCTTGTACAAACACTTATTGCTCTATCTACTTCAAGATAAACATTGTCTTATTGGGAATACAGTAGACTTTAAGTGATAGTCAAATGTTTTGGTCGTTATGCGATGAGTACATGACTTTCTCTACTCTTGTACAAACACTTATTGCTCTATCTACTTCAAGATAAACATTATCTTATTGAGAATACAGTAGACTTTAAGTGATAGTCAAATGTTTTGGTCGTTATGCGATGAGTACATGACTTTCTCTAATCTTGTACAAACACTTATTGCTCTATCTACTTCAAGATAAACATTGTCTTATTGGGAATACAGTAGACTTTAAGTGATAGTCAAATGTTTTGGTCGTTATGCGATGAGTACATGACTTTCTCTACTCTTGTACAAACACTTATTGCTCTATCTACTTCAAGATAAACATTATCTTATTGAGAATACAGTAGACTTTAAGTGATAGTCAAATGTTTTGGTCGTTATGCGATGAGTACATGACTTTCTCTAATCTTGTACAAACACTTATTGCTCTATCTACTTCAAGATAAACATTGTCTTATTGGGAATATAGTAGACTATAAGTGATAGTCAAATGTTTTGGTCGTTATGCGATGAGTACATGACTTTCTCTACTCTTGTACAAACACTTATTGCTCTATCTACTTCAAGATAAACATTATCTTATTGAGAATACAGTAGACTTTAAGTGATAGCCAAATGTTTTGGTCGTTATGTGATGTATACATGACTTTCTCTACTCTTGTACAAACACTTATTGCTCTATCTACTTCAAGATAAACATTATCTTATTGAGAATACAGTAGACTTTAAGTGATAGTCAAATGTTTTGGTCGTTATGCGATGAGTACATGACTTTCTCTACTCTTGTACAAACACTTATTGCTCTATCTACTTCAAGATAAACATTATCTTATTGAGAATACAGTAGACTTTAAGTGATAGCCAAATGTTTTGGTCGTTATGTGATGTATACATGACTTTCTCTACTCTTGTACAAACACTTATTGCTCTATCTACTTCAAGATAAACATTGTCTTATTGGGAATACAGTAGATTTTAAGTGATGGTCAAATGTTTTGGTCGTTATGCGATGTATACATGACTTTCTCTACTCTGGTACAAACACTTATTGCTATATCTACTTCAAGATAAACATTGTCTTATTGGGAATACAGTAGACTTTAAGTGATAGTCAAATGTTTTGGTCGTTATGTGATGTATACATGACTTTCTCTACTCTTGTACAAACACTTATTGCTCTATCTACCTCAAGATAAACATTATCTTATTGGGAATACAGTAGACTTGAAGTGATAGTCAAATGTTTTGGTTGTTATGTGAAGTATACATGACTTTCTCTACTCTTGTACAAACACTTATTGCTCTATATACTTCAAGATAAACATTATCTTATTGGGAATACAGCAGACTTTAAGTGATAGTCAAATGTTTTGGTCGTTATGTGATGTATACATGACTTTCTCTGCTCTTGTACAAACACTTATTGCTCTATATACTTCAAGATAAACATTATCTTATTGGGAATATAGTAGACTTTAAGAGAGTGAAATGTTTTGGTCGTTATGTGATATCTTTGTATGTCCAGGAGATAACAAAAGAAACATCAGAGACTTCCCATTTCACAAAAAAGTTTAGGTATTGTTAACAAAAACACATAACAAAGCCTTGTTAGTTGTGTGTGTTTTTTCTTTTTCGTGATTTCTGAAGGAAGATCTATATTGTATGAGAGGTAAAAGTATTTCTAACTCTTTGTTTGCCATTTAAGAAAACTTTTTATTTATTTATTTACTTACTGAGCGATCAGCATCTTTGTATTATATTGGATAAAAATTAACAAATTAATACAACAGGAGACCCATATGGTTCCTCTATCATGATGAATTAAATGCATAAGATATCGGCCTAGCAAAAAATATTGTACACGCTTTCATTGGTTTGTGTTATGGAAAAGGTGAACCAAGTTTTGAACCTCCTACCATGGGCGGTTCTTAGTTGATGCGTTTGAATCGCCGAGTCACCCACAATT
Source organism: Mantis religiosa (assembly GCA_030765055.1). Lineage (NCBI taxonomy): Eukaryota > Metazoa > Arthropoda > Insecta > Mantodea > Mantidae > Mantis > Mantis religiosa. Next base: position 1,061,332 of record JAUKNK010000171.1, read on the forward strand.
TTGTATAACTTACATGGTTATGTTTTATGTTCTAGCATTTAATTTTCATTTATAAAAGTTATCCACATTATATTTTGTAATGGAGCCGCTCTCTCGGCGCTCGCGTGTCGATAATGAAGCTTGCTTACTTCCCCACTAGTGGTTCGCTATTAAATGGCTCACATGCAGCGAGTGAAGGGCGGATGGTGGAGCAGAATGTAATGATGGTTACCATGGCTACGGATTCTATTCAGAGAAGTCGTATATTCCGCAGCAAATCATGTTGCCAACACAATACAGGACTTTCTTCCCACTTTTTCATTTATTTAAAAAAAGTTTTGTTGGTAGAAGTGGTAACGCACTTAAAGCGAGCCCCGAGTGGCATGTGCTACTGTTTATTATTTGTTTGCATCCTGAGTAAAACGTAATTTTTTATGTGATCAGTGATTGTTTTTTGACACGTGAAGTGTTTAATTTTTCACATTTAAGGGATTTACAGTGAATCCAAAGAGCCTTTTCTTTATGGAAAAATGATGACAATCGCGTGGTGGTGGTTTCTTCTATGCAACTATGCGTGTAGCCTTTCCGGCTTGCCTACTCATCCCGGTTTTCGGCTGTATTTTTGACCATTCCCTGGATCGCCAATATGCAATGCACCCGTCGCCTTTACAGCCCCCGGGGGTCCGCTTCCGCTCTCTTTTACAGCGACTGGATGTTGACTTAGTCTCAACGCTTTCCTCCGTGGATACGCGATGCAGTCCGTTGCCACCTTAGGCTGACATGACCCCTGCACCTCTGTATCGTTCCACCTTTTTAGAACTCCAGGAGCAGTTCGGCCATTGCGATTTTATCTACACGGGTGGGTCTAAGACCGAACTTGGAGTGGATGTGCTTTTATCTTTGGGCGTAAGATTTTTTCTTTTCGTTTACGGCGGCAGTGTTCGATTTCTACCGCGGAGCTTTTTAGTCTTTACCAGGCGATTTTATATATTGAGCGACATTCTATACGCACTTGTGTGCTGTGTACGGACCCCTTAAGCGCACTTCAAAGTCTCAGGACGTTGTACAATTACCATCCTCTGGTGCAGCGAATTCAGGATATAGTCCACTGCCTGGCACTCTCTGGCACCACGATTACCTTTGTGTGGACGCCAGGTCATGTTGGACTGTCTGGCAATGAGGCTGCAGATGCCGCAGCGAAATCCGCAATTTTATCACGTAGTATTTTTAGTCGTATTGTTCCTTTCGCTGATCTTGCCATATTTTTACGTCGAACTCTTCATACCCGATGGCAGGATGAGTGGACGGCTCTGCGTCGGAGCAAGCTTCGGGCGGTTAAACCCTTTCCGGTTGCCTGGGCCACCTCTGCCCCAGCTTCCTGCCGTTTTAGCCATGGTCACCTTTTACGAGATGAACCCGCACCTTTGTGTGACCACTGTGACTTACCCCTAACGGTACGTCACATTTTAATCGAATGTCCGTTTTTAGCTCCATTACGCACCAGTCTGTCGCTGCCAGCTACTCTCTCTGCCATATTGGCAGATAGCGACCGTGCTGTATCCGACAGAGTGGGTTCTGGCGCCTGCTCTGACCCATTCGAGGCTCATTTTGGTTGCTGATATTTTGTTTCACTTATTTTATCTTTTTGCATTCTGCAGTAACCGACATATGTTTTTAGTGTTCTATGGTTTAGGTTTTAGCCTTTTATTGACACTGTCTTGCACGATTTTACTGTTTTAATGTGTTGGTTTTAACTGTGTAGACCTTTTAGCTTTGTAAGGGCGCTGATAACATCAGCAGTTGTGCGCCCTTAATCCAATTCTACTACCACTACTCGCGTGGTGGTAAATGTCTGCAGGCCAACACCAGTCTATGTTTAGAAAAGCATTGCAGTGGAGCTTCTTCAAAATACACCAGGGCATTCAAGACTCATTGGTATGAGGAACATAATTATGTCGGATTGAAGGAGCTGAGGAAAAAAAGAAAACAAATTAACAAAATTGCAGACCCTCTTCGGGAAAGCTCACGTCTGTATAGTGTAAAGTACAACGAGTACGTTAAGCTTAGCAGACTTTTCATGCAGTATCCCATTAGGGAAGTAGACAAGAAATGGCATTTCGTGGACATAATGAAAGCGAGGAAATTTTAAGGAACTTTTGGATTCATATACAGAGGAAAACCCCATCGAAATTCAAAACACTATTCCAGTATGAAATCCGTTTTTGCGATGCTCATTTTGCGAATTTAGGTTAGCCAATTTTCCGAGTCACCTAATAAATTCGCCCAAAGCCGCGCCGGCCTCCAACGGTTACAAGTGCTCGGCAAATATCCACTCGATAGTCCAATTCCATCCATAACCACCGGAGCATACCGCGGTCAACATACAGCCGTAAGGATCCGATTCTTGAGTTCATAAAGGTTCACTGGCAAGGGTGGTACGTAAACTTGATCTTTTAGAAACCCCCAAAGTAAGATCAGGAGACTGAGGAGGCCACTGATCGTAGAATCTCGTCCGATCTAAAGTTGTGAGGGCTTGATGCAGTTGTAAACGATGTGGTTTCGTTCTCACACGTTTATGCAGCACGTTCCACACGGTCCTTTGACTGACTGCCTGTACAGTTGATTTCCTCGGACTTCGCACGTAAGCTTCTCTTAAGCGCTCTACAGTTTCGTCCTGTGAATTTCTTTGTACAGAGATCTCGGAGATCTCCTGTGGCTGTAAATCTTGAATACTACACAAGAATTCTCTTTTTGCTTGATGGTTCTTAACGTATCGTGTACCGAAATATCTTGAACAACGTTTACTGAACTTCATTAAGACAATATGGCGGTTCTGTACTAACATGCACCAGTGAAATTACAAGCCAATGAAAGCGGGTCAAACATTTGTGCTAACCTGTATACCAGGGGGGGGGGAGCGGGGCCCAAAAGAAACCGGACTCAGAGGGCGCTGCCACTCGTAGACGTAGTGCAGGGTTTTCACGCTAGATGGCGTGAGTAGAGACCTTTATGAAACAGCAGACGGCGTCAGTGTAAAGCTGAACGTGTGAGTGTAGTATTGTGTTTCTCTGACTGTTGGCGGGTTATCTCTGCGAAGCCGTTATGGCAACTTTAAAAGAACAAAGAGTGTGTGTGAAAGTTTGTTTCCTGCTTAAAAAAAGCTGCAACGGAGATACACCAAATGCTTCAGGAAGCTTTCTAGGAGGATGCTATGAGCCGTACGCAGGTTTTCCAGTGGTTTGGGCAGTTAAAATGTGGTAAGATGTGTGTTGAAGACCAAGCTCGTTCTGGACGGCCTTCAACATCGCGAAATGAGAAGAACATCGAAAAGGTCCGCCAAAAGATCAACGAGGATCGTCGCCAAACGATCGACCAAATTTCAGCAACGACAGGAATCAGTTGGAGCTCGTGCCAGCGGATTTTGAGAGAGGATTTGCACATGATACGTGTTGCTGCTAAATTTGTTCCGCGCCTTCTCACACAGGAGCACAAAACCATCCGCATGAATGTGTGTCAGGACTTGAAAACAGAGATTGCACGTGATCCAAACTTCTTGAACAAAGTCATTACAGGGGATGAGAGTTGGTGTTACGGGTATGACCCAGAAACCAAGCAAGCGTCAAGCCAGTGGAGGACTCCAAACTCTCCCAGACCAAAAAAAGCAAGGCAAGTGAGGTCAAATGTGAAGACAATGATCATTGTCTTTTTTGATGTTCGTGGAATTATGCATCGGGAATTCGTACCTCCTGGTCAGACTGTTAACCAGCACTTTTACTAGGATGTTTTAAGGCGTCTGCGAGAGGATGTGAGGAGGAAACGCCCGGAACTTTGGCTATGAGGTGACTCGTTTCTGCATCACGACAACGCTCCAGCACACACGGCCGTACGAGTGACCCACTATTTGGCATCTCAGAGGTGGTCTGTCGTTCCCCACGCTCAATATTCACCGGACCTAGCCCCGTGAGACTTTTTCCCATTTCCACGAATGAAAAAAAAAGCGCTAAAAGGGGAGCGTTATGGCGATGTGCAGGCGGTAAAAACAGCTTCGCAAAGAGCACTGGACAATATCAAACTTGAAGAGTTTCAAACATGCTTCCAACAGTGGGGACAAGTGAATCGATGTAATGGAGAGTATTTTGAAGGTGACAAGTAATTTTGTAAAAAGGTTCATTAATAAAGTTTTTATGACTAAATGCAGTTTCTTTTGGGTCCCCCCTCGTACACTGATAATTTAATAAATAGTTGACAGCGATTCTTAGTATGCCCGTAGTTCTGACAGCGTGTATTATACTCTATAGACCTTCTGCGGGTTCAACTTTGATGTCACTGTGAGGTAGAAGTGTTAAATTCAGGAATGAAACTGTTTTTTATAAGTAGCTGGTAATTTTCAGCACTTTTAAGCAAATTGCTGGTCCTTTTGGTTTAGGCCCTCAGGAACACCCATGTTTGTTAATGTTTGATATCTATTCTGCGCTGGAATTGTGGGAACGAATGAATTCGATGCTGTGTTATCATTGTGTACGGGACATACTGTTTGATTTAGATCAGGCAGTATGTATAATTGAAGCTTCGGTTTTTTTATTCTTAGATGTAGAATCTTTATTCAATTAAAGTAATGATAATTCTGTTTGTTTAGTCTGAAGCTTAGTTTGATGATTTTGCTTAATTTGGTGCTAAATGCCATTGAATGAATTTTTCAACAGAATAGTTAAAGAAATGTGTCAGTTGTATATAACTCACTCTGTATTTAAAGCATTACTTACAGTTTATCTATCACCTATATCTACATATTGCGGCAGTACTTTCACTCCGCCTCACGGCTGCACGTACCTGTGTTCGACGTCGGGACTTCTCCCTGGGTATCCACGTCGTCGTCCACTGCCTGCTTCATCTTTGCCTTCGGCTGCTGTCTCCTGCACGGACTCTTTTTGGGTTCTCAGGGTGTTAAGGTTGAGACAACCCAAACATCCGATAATCTCCGAACTACTTTAATTATTGTTACACTTGTGTGGAACCCGGGCACCTTCAATTAGCTGCACTTTTATCGGTGGACATTCTACAATACATTTTACTTAACGCGGCACGTCGTGAAAGAGTAAGCCGTCGGACACGCCAGACGAATGTATACAATGTACTTGACTGCAATGGGGGGGGGGGGCTGAATGGGGTTTTCTACCCTCTTATATACTCAGCACGGCGTCACAAGGAAAAACTAACAGAATATTGACCTGCGTAACGGTACAGCAAAATAGCTAGCGTTCCACAATATTGTCTGACATCCGCCCTTTCTACGAGGGCTATCCAGAAAGTAGATTACGTTTTCGTCTGTTTCCGCTAGGGGCGGGGCTAGCGCGGCCATCTTGGGGTCAGAGCGTTGCGCAGCTCAGTCGGCATCTAGCCGTGCTAGTGAGAGGTTCGTGATGTGCTCCGTTCAGATACTGTGACGGTTTGAAATGTCTGCGTTAATTGAAAATCCCGCGAGCTGCGAGGTGCGTGCAGTAATAAGGTTTCTGACTGCAAAAAACTGTAAACCGATAGAAATCTATCGGCAGCTTTGTGAAGTGTATGGGGACAACATTATCACTGAAGGTGGAGTGCGTCAGTGGGTCATCAGATTTAAAAATGGCCGAACCAATGTTCACGACGAAGATCGAAGTGGGAGACCCAGCATAGTGACTGCCGAACTTGTCGAAAAAGTCGATGCTAAAGTCCGTGAAAATCGAAGGTTCACAATAACGGAACTTTCTTTGAGTTTTCCACAAATTTCGCGAAGTTTGTTGCACGAAATCATCAGCGAAAAGCTTGGTTACCACAAGTTTTGTGCAAGATGGATTCCAAAAATCTTGACAGAGGACCACAAAAATCAGCGAATGGCTGCAGCGTTGAACTTTTTGGACGTTTACCATAAGGATGGTGACTCTTTACTCGATCGCATCGTTACTGGTGACGAAACATGGGTGAAACACGTGAACTGTGAAACGAAATTGCAATCAATGCAGTGGGGGCACACAAGTTCTCCCCAAAAACCCAAGAAATGCATGCAAACAATGTCGGCAAGGAAGATGATGGCGACTGTTTTTTGGGACAGAAAAGGTGTGATTTTGGTGGACTTCCTGGAAAGAGGCACTACAATAAACTCTCAAAGGTATTGCCAAACTCTCCAAAAACTCAGAAGAGTCATTCAAAACAAGCGCAGAGGAATGTTGAGCTCTAAGATCTTGTTGATTCACGACAACGCCCGGCCCCACACGGCAAATGTCACTCGTGAAGTTCTTGAATATTTTAAGTGGGAGTTGTTTCCTCATCCGCCGTACAGTCCCGACCTGGCACCGAGCGACTTCCACCTATTCCCAGCAATGAAGAAGTGGCTGGCTATGCAGCGTTTTGATGACGACGCACAGCTGCAAGAAGAGGTAACGAAGTGGTTGAAGGCGCAGGCGGCCGAATTTTTCGACGAAGGAATTTCCAAGCTCGTACATCGCTACGATAAATGCCTTAATTTGAATGGTGACTATGTCGAAAAGTAGTATTTGAGTGTGGCTTTCATCTGTATATAATAAAATTTGTTTCCTATACTTTGTTTACTTTTTATTCCAAAACGTAATCTACTTTCTGGATAGCCCTCGTAGACTGTCGCCCGGGGAGTGCAAGGTTCCTCACATATCTGCCCAGGTTCATGTTACAAATTTTACTTCAAATATATACAATTTCACTTTCACAAATATAGCCAGTTACAGTTCTCAAATTTATATATAATTATTAAACAAATTACATAATTAAATGAATAAGTGATCCAAGGACCAAAGGTTCCTGTTTCAATATCCTTCTAATGTGACCCATCGTTGTCAGTTCCTAGAAAGGAAACTTCCAGAGAACTCGCACGTTTACTAATAACACTGATTGCATAAAAACAAAACGCTTAAATAATAATCTTAAACGTCCAAAAGCTTGTTGCGTGCTCCAAATGCGCTTATCATTGGGTTATCCATCATCTTTTGGGCCTTCCAATATTTCGTTTTTCCTTTAGGTCTGTAATTTAATATTTTTAATAATAATAAAAGTAACAGAAACACGAAATTGCGTTTGTTTAAACTACTACATTAAATTTCAGAACTTTTGAAATTAAATAATTATTAAATGTTTGCAAAAGAAAAATATCACGTCCTTAACTCACTGCCACATCTCCCTATCTAAATCTAGAAAGCCAAAATTGGTAGTTATTTTTTTAGCATATTAATTTCTCAAAGCTATTACGAGGGTGGGTCAAAAAGTAATGCCTCCTAATTTTTCCTTAAATAAGTTATGTGAAAACTTTGAATTTGGCGCAATTCCTCAAACCTTCTTCTCCAATCCCCTTCAGTAGTAACTTTAGTAGTAAGTCAACAGGTGGCAGCACTGCATCCTCTTGCAAAATGGCTGACATCGACATTCGTATTAGACAGCGTTCTGTGATTGCATTTTTGACTACGAAAGGCTAACAAATGTGTATGGTGATGCAACGGTAGATGTCAGCACTGTTAGACAATGGGTTCGTCGCTGTAACGAAGCTGAAGGGCAAACACCATTGGCAGATGAAAAGCGAAGCGGCAGTGACTCCATGCAACATTCACCGAGTCGATGACATCATTCGTGGTGATCGCCGGGTAACAACAGGTGAATTGTGTCGTATTACCTCCCTCAGTACAGACAGTGTGATGACGATTATTCAAAAACTGGGTTACTCAAAAGTTTGTTCACGTTGGCTACCAAGAATGTTAACAGCCCAAAACAAGGAAGAAATAGCCTCCGAACACTTGCAGCGCTTCAATTTGGAGGGAGAGGAGTTTCTGGAAAAATTATTACTGGAGACGAAACGTGGGTTCATTTTTTTGAACCTCAATCAAAGAGGCAGTCAATGGAATGGCATCACACAACGTCACTGAAGAAAACAAATTCAAAACTCAGCTGTCCGCAGGGAAAGTTATGGCGACAGTGTTTTGGGATGCAGAGGGTGTGCTTATGATTGATTTTTTGGAGCACGGATGCACAATAAACTCTGTCCAATACGTCAGAACTCTCAAAAAGCTAAAAGCACGTCTTCGCCGAGTTCGCCCAACAAAATCTATGGCGGATGTTCTTCTTTTACATGACAATGCAGGACCACACACCAGTCGTTACACCACTGCAGAAATTGAGAAATTGGGATGGCAAGTCTTACAGCCCTGACCTGGCACCATCAGACTTTTATCTGTTCGGGCCACTAAAGGAAGCTCATCGTGGGATTCATTTTGAAGATGAGGAGGCTGTGAAAACGTCCGTGCGTCAATGGCTTAGGAAGCAAGACCGTGTGTTTTACCACACTGGAATACACGCCCTAGTTAAAAGGTGGAATAAAACTGTGGAAAAGGACGGAGATTATATTGAATAGTGACAAATTAATCGTCAAAGTTGTAGTTTTCCAGCTATGTAAATTGGATTCAATTTTCTTGGCAATTAAAAGAGAGAAAAAAAAAATAGGAGGTATTACTTTTTGACCCACCCTCGTAGTTGTAAATGGTGGTCTGTTGTATCGTTGAAAGAGGCTTAGCCTTGTGCTTAACCATGTATTAGTAATTTAGATCTTTTTCTAAGAGTTTCTTTTTGCGAATTTTTTATTTTTGGTCTCTCGAAAGATGTATTTTTGGTGAAATCTTAGTGGAGTACAGTGCTTCCCCTAATTGTTGAACGCAGTAAATTTATCTGAAGATTTACATTCGATACTAAAACTATGTTTACTATCAAGAGAAGGTTCTTGGAACCCTTTATTCCAGTTTAAACTGAACATCTTATGAAGGGATATTGTATGGGAGAGGGAATTTTAAAATGGCACAAACATTATCAATTATAACTTTTAACCTATCCAAAACTGGTTGAAAATTCACTAACATTGCCTCAGGGTAATATAAGGACAATGACCTGTGCTATTTTGTATAAAACGTATAAATAAAGCAACAAGTTACTGCTCAAACACCATTTATTACATTCTCTATATACATGTATTTACATTTACATGTTGCTAATGAACTTCTTGAACTTCTTGTTGTTGTTCTGCAGTTTACTCATTCTGAAAACAGAAACAGAAGCAACAAATGAGATAATGTTATTGTGAGTATCGAGTGCAGTATGAATGTGATATTGCGTAAACAACTAACCATCACAAGTACCGGTCATCATCGTAGTCGTAGTGTCCTCTGCCATTGTTGGTGTGTCTGATCCTTCCGGTGCTTCTTGGGCTGACACTAGAGTGCACCACTGTAACAAAACATTACAAATCTTACTGTATGCGGTTCACATGACTTTACCCATTTTTCTACAGAGAATTGTTACGGATTATTTTAAACATTTAACGTACTCTGACCGGGAATCTCATTTCGGGCGATGAAATCAATCTGGGATCAATAGAGCTTATAGTTACGTGACAAAAACAGATAATGGCCCTCACAGGAATTTAAACTGGAGGCCTCTTGAGAAAGCTTATACTTCAATCATTTCATGCTAGAATCCAGATGCCCGCCTCCGTACCGTGCTGGTAACATGTCTGCCTCACGTTCAAGAGGTCCCGAGTTCGAATTTCGGCCAGGGTGAGTTACCTTGATAAGGTTTTTCCGGGGTTTTCCCTTATCCTGAAAGACGAATGTCGGGTAACTTTACGCTCCCTGCACCCCGGGCTCATTTAGCATCATTTCACCCATTTCATTCATCGTCCGACATGACTTAAAGTTTGAGGACGTAAATTACAAAAAAAAAAAAAAAAAAAAAAAAAAAAATCATAATCAGTTTTGTAACTCAAAGAAATATAGGAATACAGTAGACTTTAAGTGATAGTCAAATGTTTTGGTCGTTATGTGATGTATACATGACTTTCTCTACTCTTGTACAAACACTTATTGCTCTGTCTACTTCAAGATAAACATTATGTTATTGATAATACAGTAGACTTTAAGAGATAGTCAAATGTTTTGGTCGTTATGTGATGTATACATGACTTTCTCTACTCTTGTACAAACACTTATTGCTCTATCTACTTCAAGATAAACATTATCTTATTGGGAATACAGCAGACTTTAAGTGATAGTCAAATGTTTTGGTCGTTATGTGATCTATACATGACTTTCTCTACTCTTGTACAAACACTTATTGGTCTATCTACTTCAAGATAAACATTATCTTATTGGGAATACAGTAGACTTTAAGTGATAGTCAAATGTTTGGTCGTTATGTGATCTATACATGACTTTCTCTACTCTTGTACAAACACTTATTGGTCTATCTACTTCAAGATAAACCTTATCTTATTGGAAATACAGTAGACTTTAAGAGATAGTCAAATGTTTTGGTCGTTATGTGATGTATACATGACTTTCTCTACTCTTGTACAAACACTTATTGCTCTATCTACTTCAAGATAAACATTATCTTATTGGGAATACAGTAGACTTTAAGTGATAGTCAAATGTTTTGGTCGTTATGTGATCTATACATGACTTTCTCTACTCTTGTACAAACACTTATTGGTCTATCTACTTCAAGATAAACATTATCTTATTGGGAATACAGTAGACTTTAAGTGATAGTCAAATGTTTGGTCGTTATGTGATCTATACATGACTTTCTCTACTCTTGTACAAACACTTATTCGTCTATCTACTTCAAGATAAACCTTATCTTATTGGAAATACAGTAGACTTTAAGTGATTCAAATGTTTTGGTCGTTATGTGATGTATACATGACTTTCTCATGTATACACTTATTGTATTGTAAGGTTTGAGAATGGGAGGGACTAACGAAAGAGAGGGAAAGAGCCACTTGTGTTTGAGAAGATATTTGGATATTCAAGTTATATATAAGGTACAATATCCTGACCTAGCAGTTATTTACCAAAAGTCATTCAGGATAAAGAGGACTGCTGAGGATATTCGCAGGAAGTTCAAAATGTCAAGAAAATATCTTAAACTTATGCCATTTTAATCAAAGGCTTTGAGGGCACTTTGGGAATGAGAAATAGTGGCAAAACTCTGTGAAGTACAGTTCATTCGTAAGGAATTTTGCAAAATGTGTATAACTAGACAGAGAAAGTATACTCCAATACCTAATGTATGTTGGTATCCAACAATCTGAAGATATTAGTTTTGCATTGGTCTGAGTTTGTCGAACTTTTTAAAGTACCGTCTCTTTTCACTTGTTTCTTACGATCTCGTGGAAGAAGTTTCGATGTTCTAGACGATGCGGCTTTTATACATCTAACTGTGGACTCGACTTATTCTCGTTGTAAAGAACTGTTTGATTCGAATTTTAAAGTAAACAACAATAAAAAGAAATAGTCCTTAAAAATAGTTTTTGAAGCTATAAAAATAAGAATGAGTGGAGAGAGTCAATTAATGGAAATTAATTGTTCCTTTGCACTAGCCGTGTGTAGGACGCACTATGAAAGAGCAGAGCCAGACTGAAAAATTCAATGCCATCGCTGGGATTTGAACCACGGATCTTCTGGTCTCCGTCCAGCCGCTCTAAGCAATTAAGCTACTATGGCCAACGTGCCGATGTGACATTGAATTCTCAGGCTGACTTGTTTTTCCCGGTAAATTACTTAGGAGTTCTTATAAACACATGAGACAACTACCTTAATGACGACTTACTATGCTGTAAGTACTTTAAGGCCCGGGCTTTATAGTTCGGACCACTATTAGGTACAACTGACTCGTGTTTTTCCCGGTAAACCACTAGGAGTTCTCATAAACACCTGAGACAACTACCTTAATGACGACTTACTATGCTGTAAGTACTTTAAGGCCCGGGCTTTATAGTTCGGACCACTATTAGGTACAACTGACTCGTGTTTTTCCCGGTAAACCACTAGGAGTTCTCATAAACACATGAGACAACTACCTTAATGACGACTTACTATGCTGTAAGTACTTTAAGGCCCGGACTTTATAGTTCGGACCACTATTAGGTACAACTGACTCGTGTTTTTCCCGGTAAACCACTAGGAGTTCTCATAAACACATGAGACAACTACCTTAATGACGACTTACTATGCTGTAAGTACTTTAAGGCCCGGGCTTTATAGTTCGGACCACTATTAGGTACAACTGACTCGTGTTTTTCCCAGTAAACCACTAGGAGTTCTCATAAACACCTGAGACAACTACCTTAATGACGACTTACTATGCTTTAAGTACTTTAAGGCCCGGGCTTTATAGTTCGGACCACTATTAGGTACAACTAACTCGTTTTTTTCCCGGTAAACCACTAGGAGTTCTCATAAACACATGAGACAACTACCTTAATGGCGACTTACTATGCAGTAAGTACTTTAAGGCCCGGGCTTTATAGTTCGGACCACTATTAGGTACAACTGACTCGTGTTTTTCCCGGTAAACCACTAGGAGTTCTCATAAACACATGAGACAACTACCTTAATGACGACTTACTATGCTGTAAGTACTTTAAGGCCCGGGCTTTATAGTTCGGACCACTATTAGGTACAACTGACTCGTGTTTTTCCCGGTAAACCACTAGGAGTTCTCATAAACACATGAGACAACTACCTTAATGGCGACTTACTATGCTGTAAGTACTTTAAGGCCCGGGCTTTATAGTTCGGACCACTATTAGGTACAACTGACTCGTGTTTTTCCCGGTGAACCACTAGGAGTTCTCATAAACACATGAGACAACTACCTTAATGACGACTTAGTATGCTGTAAGTACTTTAAGGCCCGGGCTTTATAGTTCGGACCACTATTAGGTACAACTGACTCGTGTTTTTCCCGGTAAACCACTAGGAGTTCTCATAAACACATCAGACAACTACCTTAATGGCGACTTACTATGCTGTAAGTACTTTAAGGCCCGGGCTTTATAGTTCGGACCACTATTAGGTACAACTGACTCGTGTTTCTCCCGGTAAACCACTAGGAGTTCTCATAAACACATGAGACAACTACCTTAATGACGACTTACTATGCTGTAAGTACTTTAAGACCCGGGCTTTATAGTTCGGACCACTATTAGGTACAACTGACTCGTGTTTTTCCCGGAAAACCACTAGGAGTTCTTATAAACACATGAGACAACTACCTTAATGGCGACTTACTATGCTGTAAGTACTTTAAGGCCCGGGCTTGATAGTTCGGACCACTATTAGGTACAACTGACTCGTGTTTCTCCCGGTAAACCACTAGGAGTTCTCATAAACACATGAGACAACTACCTTAATGACGACTTAGTATGCTGTAAGTACTTTAAGGCCCGGGCTTTATAGTTCGGACCACTATTAGGTACAACTGACTCGTGTTTTTCCCGGTAAACCACTAGGAGTTCTCATAAACACATGAGACAACTACCTTAATGGCGACTTACTATGCTGTAAGTACTTTAAGGCCCGGGCTTTATAGTTCGGACCACTATTAGGTACAACTGACTCGTGTTTTTCCCGGTAAACCACTAGGAGTTCTCATAAACACATGAGACAACTGCCTTAATGGCGACTTACTATGCTGTAAGTACTTTAAGGCCCGGGCTTTATAGTTCGGACCACTATTAGGTACAACTGACTCGTGTTTTTCCCGGTAAACCACTAGGAGTTCTCATAAACACATGAGACAACTACCTTAATGGCGACTTACTATGCTGTAAGTACTTTAAGGCCCGGGCTTTATAGTTCGGACCACTATTAGGTACAACTGACTCGTGTTTTTCCCGGTAAACCACTAGGAGTTCTCATAAACACATGAGACAACTACCTTAATGGCGACTTACTATGCTGTAAGTACTTTAAGGCCCGGGCTTTATAGTTCGGACCACTATTAGGTACAACTGACTCGTGTTTTTCCCGGTAAACCACTAGGAGTTCTCATAAACACATGAGACAACTACCTTAATGACGACTTACTATGCTGTAAGTACTTTAAGACACGAGCTTTATAGTTCGGACCACTATTAGGTACAACTGACTCGTGTTTTTCCCGGTAAACCACTAGGAGTTCTCATAAACACATGAGACAACTACCTTAATGACGACTTACTATGCTGTAAGTACTTTAAGACCCGGGCTTTATAGTTCGGACCACTATTAGGTACAACTGACTCGTCTTTTTTCCGGTAAACCACTAGGAGTTCTCATAAACACATGAGACAACTACCTTAATGACGACTTACTATGCTGTAAGTACTTTAAGTCCCGGGCTTTATAGTTCGGACCACTATTAGGTACAACTGACTCGTGTTTTTCCCGGTAAACCACTAGGAGTTCTCATAAACACATGAGACAACTGCCTTAATGGTGACTTACTATGCTGTAAGTACTTTAAGGTCTGGGCTTTATAGTTCGGACCACTATTAGGTACAATTAATGGAAACTGTTCTATCACACTGGCCGTGTGTAGACTAAAGTATGGAAAGGTTGAGTCAGAGTGAAAAATTCAATGCCATAGCCGGGATTGGAACCACGGATCTTCTGGCATTGAATTTTTCAGTCTGGCACTACCTTTCCAAAGAGAGAGTCAACAATAGGAGCAATTTCACTCATTGTCGATATGACATAGCCTGTTGAAATTCTTGATATTATAGAAGAACGCAATGAAATAGAAGAATGCGCTTTGGTTAAGAATAGAGCGGAAGAGAGTAATTAGAAAGAACCATATGATTGCAACAAATCAGATTTCGTTGCTAATGTTGACAAAGTGGTGTAACTTACCTGAAGAAATGCAATTGTTGCCGCCATTACTGCTAAGGTAAGTGAAGCCTTCATGTTGAAGTTGTGTTCGTCAGATGTCACAGTCTGCATTCAGACGCTTTTTATATGGTTCATTCGCGTGTGGTGTATTGTCTATCAGTTGAAATTTGCAAATCTACTCGTACGTTATCTGAAATGTAGTTGTGATTATGACCAATGATCTAAATTTGAATATTAAATTGTTGATTAATCTCATTCTGACTGAAAAACGCATACAGATATGCAAATGTAACGTATTCGTGTGGACATGCAACTCGCAGACCGTAGTTGTGATAAAGTCTGAATTTGAATGAGGTATTCTGGTTTGAAAAACTATACTTTCATCAAAAGTGAAGGAGTGGACTGATACTGTGTACAGCTACATACAAAAAAGTCTGTCTCACTGTTTGCTTTCGAACTAAGCTACTGTAACTTTGTGGGTTCGTGAAATTAAAAGTCCAATTGCACAAACGCAAAATGTTCTTTATTTCCACCGAATTACAGTTGAACACTTGCCAATTACACAGAATTACGTGGCGCACACAATTAAAATTCACCAGTTCCTCTGTCACAGGTTCACTCTGTACTCGCAATTACACGCAACTCCTCCGATGCACGTACACAGTCTTCCGGACCATCTGTGCTGAAGAGATTAGACACAGTCCATAATTGTGGCATACGTATAGCAGTTGGGGCATTTCCAACGAGCCGAGTTACAAGCCTGTATGCTGAGTCTGCAGAACCTCCTCTGCAGTACAGGCGCAACATGTTATTAGCAGATTATGGCTGTGGACTTAATTGCATGCCCACACATCCATCGTTTCCGCCGTTCTTTAACACCTTAATGGACGCGCGTTATAGGAACACTTGTATTAAACCAAAGCCACCTGGTTTTCGTTTCCGGGAGCTCCTTAGACATCTTGATACTGAAATGCCCAAGATGTATCCTAAGGGGGAGAGGACATACCCTCCTTGGTTGTGCAGAGCGTCCCAGGTTGATCTGGTCATGACTAAATATGATAAATCTGCCATGTCTATGTCTAGTATCCGCACATGTTTTTAGAATTTTTATCGCGATATCAGGACCATTTTGTAATTTATACTGATGGCTCCAAGAACTCAAATGGTGTTAGTTGTGCTTACGTGTGTGGAACCGAACCGTATACATTCGGATTCCACACTAGCACTTCCATTTTTACTGCAGAGCTTTATGCAATATACCGGGCCATTTTACACGTACGTCGACGAAAGTTGGGGAACTGCTTAATCCTGAGTGATTCCCTCAGTGCACTTCAAAGCCTACGGCAGCTGTACAACTACCACCCTATTGTGCAGCGTATACAGGATGCCCTCCACGTTTTACACGCTTCTGGTGTTAGCGTGGTGTGTGCATGGATCCCTGGTCACGTAGGCTTGCAGGGGAATGAAATGGCGGATTCGGCAGCCAAGACGGCTACCATGAAGCCCAAGGTTCGAGTACTATCTGTGACATCGGAAGATTTTAGGGCCGTATTGCGGAGAGCTGTGCAAACCTGCTGGCAGGAAGAGTGGTCCGCTCTCCGCAATAATAAACTTAGATCTGTCAAAGAACTTCCGATTCCCTGGGTTACCTTCTGTCGGTCATCTCGTCGCGAGGAGGTGAGTTTGGCTCGGTTACGTATTGGGCACTGCTTTTTTACTCATAGTTTTCTATTTAAAAAGGAGCCTGGTCTGCTGTGTCCGTTTTGCAATGAAGCGTTATCTGTACGACACGTGCTGCTAGAGTGTTTTTACCTAGCACACCTTCGGACGTCTCTGCAGCTGCCGGCCAGCTTTGCAGAAATGCTAGCGGACGATGACACAATAGTGCAGAAGATTTTTAGATTCTTTTCGAGGTTAGGCTTTAGGATTTAGTGAATGAAATATATAGTAGGTTTTCATTGATTTTTTTCTTTTTTTCTTTTTTTTATGTTGGTTTAGCTGTAATAGGTTTATTTACAGTTGTATAGTTTTTTAGAAATTTTATATCTGGCTTTTGCCATGACAAGTTTTTTAAAGGGCGCTGATGACCGCCGTAGTTAAGCGCCCTTATACACATCATCCCTCACTGGGCGCTCCTCACGGCTGCTCGCCAAGAACTGACCCTCTCCAGCCCGGCGCGTTGCTTATACAAGACCAACTGGCCCAAATGACCTTGTTGTCGACGGGCCCTTAAACACCACATACTCACTCACTACAAGACCAACTGACCTATCTAGAAGGTTCCGGGTTAGATGAAATATCCCGACTGTTCCAGACCTCAGGGGGAGGGGAAAGAGGCGGCCAGCGAACGGTGATACTTCCCTCACCATCCCCATTCAGTGAACGCTACAAGATAAATGGGTGGGCGTGGTCTAAATGCTTTCTGTTGCCCACCCAGCTAGCTGGCCGTGCTTTCCGGTAATTAGGTGACACTAAAAATACTTTCTGTATGCGAAGCTCCTTCTTGCAGTAATATTTGGAAACAGTTTTGTTTCCTTTTCTTTCCCCGAGAATAAGAACTACGAGGGCTGTTCAATAAAGAATGATAATTTTTTACGGGCATAATTTTGCGCACTAAAATTCAATCTTGTTATATTCTGTTAGATTAATGTGAAACAAACACGCGTAGTATTTTCATTGTTGGTACTCCTGGTTCCCGCCTGTGAGAACCAGGTTAGTTCAAATATGTTCAGTATCGTTTAGTAGAAGATTCCGGGGTGTAAGGCCGTGGTCCACTGAGTAGCTACGAAGAGGACAAGGAAGAATTTTCTACGCCACCGATGATGCTTTCGGCAGCTGTAAGCGAAATGTCTGGGAGAGAGATGAAGAAACCCAGTGGACTACGGTCATCCAGCCCGTATGTTCTACTGAACAAGACGCCGGCCGTGAAAGCCTACGTTTGTTAATGTTCAGTATCGTCTACCGCTACAATGGAAGTAACATGCAGTTAGAGTTGATGTTAGAGGAAGATCTGGAGTTTCTTTCAAACGTAATCACTGCTGATGAAACTTGGCTACATCATTTTGATCCTGAGAGCAAACAGCAAAGCTCAGTGTGGAAATCTCCTTCATCACCAACCCCCAAAAAAGCAAAAGTGGTAGGTTCAGCTGGGAAAGTTATGGTCATCTCATTCTTTGATATTCATGGAATGATTTATCAGCATGTTGTACCTGCACACACATCAGTAACTGGACAATACTACAGGGATGTCCTGAAAACATTGCAAGTCCATATCAGGTGCAAAAGACCACATTTTCGTGAAGCAGGCTGGATGCTGTACCAAGATAATGCCCGGCCACATATTGCCAAAGTTGTTGCTGAATATCTTGCAAAAGTCAACGTGAAGTGCATCCCTCACCCTCCCTATAGTCCGGATTTAGCCCTATGTGACTTTTTTCTATTCCCTAACTTGAAGAAACGCCTTCGTGGGAGGCATTATCCATCATCAGAAGCAGTGGTGAAAGCAGCGGAGGTAATTTTGAAGGATCTCTCAAAAAGTTTCCAGCATGTCTTTGAAGACTGGCAGAAACGCTGGGACAAGTGTATCACATTCAGGGGAGACTATTTTGAGAAGGACCATCAAAATTATGAGGATGAGTAAAGGTAGGATGTCAAAAACAATTGGGATCATACTTTATTGAACAGCTTGCGTACATAGGACAACCTGTATATTTGAACATTATTTTGCGGATTTGACTGGGCTTTCCCGAAGGAAATAATCTAGAACAAAGTGTGTATTATGCAATATTAGCTGTGAACCTTACGAGTTCACGGTCAAAAAACAAGTGAGTAATGGCTCATTCTGCGTAATCTGCACCACGGCCATATCCAAGGCGGTAAAGAAGCTTAGAAAAATGTTCAAGGAATCTTCATACGCACACCAACACCCGTGACTAAACAGGAAACGTCCTTAAGGATGTGGACCAGGTCACAAGCCAAGGGAACAGCTCAGAATGTGAAATCAAAACACAACTTTTCATGTTTTAGAAGTGAAGAAAGAAAGCCGCTCTATTCACAGTTCTATAAAGTATTTTTACAAAAGCATTTTTTCTACTTTTCTTCCCCCGTTTGTGCTGCCTTTGAGTTTAGTGACCATATTGGTGAACCGAGTCGTCTGAAGCTGGCATTCGGGAGGCACGGGTTTGAACACGTTAACTTAACATGTTATTGTGACTGCGTGGGTATAATCAAAATTCTGGTTTGTAGAAATTTAGATCACTCTTTATTGCATTAAAAAGGTGTGAAATTGACAGGCAACTGTCTTCCAGGTCGACTCTCGCAATAACCAACAAACAACTGCCGCTCTAACACTTTGACGGTTATTGTCTCTAGAATGTCGTAGACCTCCCGAGAACATTCGCGGCGGCAAGAGAAAGACAAAATTCCGAAGCCTCTCTGTGACTCTTTCTTTCTCTTGGCAAACGTCCAGCTCTCCTGACCACGGCAGCACAACAATGCCATCGGTGACATTATTTTCAAAAGTCAAATATCAACCCTTGGCATAAGAGCCCAAAGTGGACCAAGCCTGCGAACCTGACTGCCGGCCTCACGCCCACATACGCAAAGTCGAGGTGGGCGATCATCAAACCGATATGGGGTAGAGATGTGGTGAGCATCATGGCACCCGAAGCCAGAATATCGGCTTTCTAGACCAGGGCTGCTACCTTCCTCGCACGATACTTAGTGGGTACCGGTCTGTGCCTGGGTCTTAAATTCCGCAACCCCGAAGGGTGGGATCGAACCTGGTCGCATTCCGTGGCAGGGAACCAAAGCAGAATGGTTTAAGGTGAGCCAGAACGGCATTGTGGGGTGAAATTTCCCAAAATGACATTGTCAAAATAATCTTCCCTGATATTTATTTTTGTGTCCCATATTTTCGTGTCCTAAATATACTCATTTTGAAAATGCTGCATAATATGCCACGCCCCCTATTAGTCATTTATAACTGTGTTCTCTCCTTGATTGTAACCTTACTGAAGAGCACACCCTTATTAGGAAAGGAAGTCCTTCTTTTGTCTATTAATAATCTCTGCATCTGATGTTAATTCTTCCTTGCTTTGTTTGTATGTTTTGAATTACTAGTGCTGTTTTCAAGTTGGGAAGACGCGATGACGTTGATGTAAGAAATCGTCATGACAACCGGTATAAACAGTTTAAGTAATCGCGATTTCATAATTAAAGTTACAACCCCTAAAAAGGGAAAGGAATAGTAACACATGACAATATATTGACTTCGTCAAACCTAACCTCAAACATTAGCGATGAATGAAGTGAAAATTGGTTCTTCAAGGGGAAAAAAATGGTTTCTTCATTGTGTAATGGCGGTGATGACAATTTAACTAAAGGAAATAATGATATTAGATCAACATGTTTTTAGTTAGTAGGTAAAGAAACTTTGTACAATGTAAATTTTGTGAAAATGAAAAATGTTGTCATATCCGAGGACACCAAAAAAAGAAATGGATTATTAGTTACATCATCACTCAGTTGTCAAAAGTGTAATAAAGAATATACATTTGAAACATCCAGAACTCTTGAAAGTGGTGCAGAAGTAAATGTAAGGTTTGTTTGTGACTTGAAGCATTGGCAAGGGAATTGAGACAGGTAAGACATTGTCTACTGTACTCAATTTACCAGCCCCACCCCAACGCCAAATTTAACAGAATAGAGCAAGTGACCATGGATCTAGGAAGAAGAGAAGGAGGGAAAACAAAAGAGGAAGGATGCTGATGATGAAAAAGATGTAGAATATAGATCTGGGGAAATTCTGAGGTGTAGTTCCAACATAGCAACACTTTAATGCTGTTTTTCTTTTCTGTGCTTTATTTTTTTATACTTTGGGTGCGCTCATTTATAAAACTACTTCAGCTACAAGTCTACTTTTTTTCTAGAATTAAAGCAATACTTAAACTGTTTTTAAAGGTACTTGCAGAAAGCTATGTGAAAATTTGAATTTTTTAGAAAATAAATCTTTAATATTTTTAGAAGTAAATTCAAGACATTTATTTAAAAAATAACATCCTTTATAAAGCTCCAGAATAAGATCTATTATCTTTAGTGTATTGAGAAAGTGTTGTAAAATAACAAATACAAGATACAAATTGATGCGTTCAGTTGTTCTTGAGCTAAGCTCACCAGAAAACTTTCATTTTAACACTGGTGAGATAGACCATTCCGGCTACCCTTAACCCACTAAGCCACGGCGCAGGACTTGGTTATTTTACATGCAGTAAATTTACACAAACGGACCACCGACTTTATTTCCCTTGCGACTGAATCCATCCTTAAGATGTTTACGCTCGAAAAAAATGCGTCACGCTCCACCGGGTTTGAACCCTCGATCTCGAAAAACAGAGGCTAGAATAATATACAAAAATACTGATTAATAGTGGGTCATGAATGTAGCATGTATTTAAAGCACTATAAAGCGTACATGCAACAATTATACTGGATTTTCAAAGTTGCATAATATAAGAAATAAACTAAGTCTCGGACAAACATATAAAAATGATCTGTACTACTCATATGCACCATTAACGTCATATGACATTAAACGAACTTTCTCTCAATATTTTTATATTACAGTGAGAGGCGCAGAAAATTCACATTCGTCAATTTACGAATGAACATGGTTGTTCGCTGTAATTCCCGCAATGAAAGGATGTCATATTATTGTAACGTAGGTTAAATTTTGTCTCCGTACCGGAGTGTACACACACACACACACACACACACACACACACACACACACACACACACACACACACACACACACACGCACACACACACACACACCGCTTCGGTATACTTGTTGACACGGACGTTTGTTGATGTCACGCTTGGCCTTGTATAGTACAGATGTATTATTTTATCTTGACAGGAATCCTGCGCGGTAGGGATGAGTAGCAACTGTAGTGGGGATAGTGCACCTATCGCCACAATGCGTCATGCGTAAGATTACGAGAGGGGAGGGCAGTGCATAAGGTGTCTAAAATCAAATTTTATTCTCGAAGCCAGTTTTGTAGCTCTTATAAACTAAGTTGTAATTCTTACTATGGTAGTAATCTCCACGCTTTTGTTGGATCTTAAATAATACATAGGCACCTGGAACAAAACCCTGTTCTCCTCCAGCAGGCATGATAAACAACTGTCGGCCTTTCAATATCGCTGCAGAGTCCCTGTAACGTATTTCACTCCAGGCATATGGTCCAGTATGTGCTGTATTTATATAAGTTTCATCCATATAAACTATATAAACTTCACTTCGCTATCTCCGAATATTTCGTAAATACTTAAGCCTTTTTGCACGTATGGTGCGATGTTCGCTTAAAATTTGTCTGTCACGCTTTGTGTCTCCCCCCCCCCCCAAATAATCCTAGCTTCAAAAGAACTCTTCTTAATGTTCAGATACTACCTTGGAAGTCAGTAGAATTTTTAAGCTTCATAAGCACTTCAAAGTTGGTCTCTGTTTTTCTGTGTTTTAAAAATTATTCACAGTTCGCCTAAATATTTCGAAATTAAAACATCCAAATTGATTTTGTGCATGTTCTTAATCTTTGTTTACTGGGCATAGAGAAGGACGTTGCTGCACTAGCACCAATGGCTCTTCTTTCCTTAATAACTCACCTAAACTGCTTTCAGACACAATTGTTGCCTCAGATACCCTTCCCCAGATTTTTATAGCTGACCCAGATCATTGTTCCTTTTTTATAAAGCTATGGGTATTGGTTATTACTTCTCGTTTTTTTAAATGTAGCGTTTTATTTCCTAATGCGCTGCTAGGAGGCATCGTTTATAAATGTTCTCTTGGAACCAGGAGACAAGCTGTAGTATTACCGAGTAGCTCTGCACGTGTTTAATTGCTTGCAGCTGGTACACAACTGACCTGCCGTCCCCTCCAGTTGCAACCGTTCTGAGGTGGACTCGTCCAGATACCAATGTGCATCGCTCTGCACTGTTCAAGATAAAAAAATGCATCTGTACCTGTGTGCGTACATTGATTGCTAAGGTGTATCGGGTCCGATGTGTGCTCATAACCATAAGCTCTCTGGTCACCGAGCTCATTTAAGCTAATTTTATTTATTGTGCGACATGACGTACTAGGTTAAAGAAGGTTAAAATAAAAAAGAGGCTATTATGAATGGTATCTTTTTATTTCTGGGTACCTAAAGGTAAAGGCAGGAGATGTACTTGTTGCCCTTTGTAGTTTTTGATAAATCGTTGTTGCCGATCCGGTTGAAATTCCCATTAAAAAGCAAAAAGGAGTTCAAGTTCGAGCTGCCAAATTTAATTCTCATATTACGGAAGGAATTTATAGCTCCACATATTACGTCATAATTCTAATATGGTCCAGTTTAGCAGCTGTTTTGTGTTTCGTTTCATTTAACTACACTCGTAAAGCGACGACCTTTACCTTGGAAACATTGCCTTTAGCAATATCTTTTGTATCTATCTTCTTTCGAGTTATTTAATGAGGCCTTCCCTGCCGCTCTATCACGCAACAAATATATCAAAATGAAGATAAGTAAACGGCTAAACAAAATTATTTTAATCAGGATAATATATTATAAATGTTTAGTATTTAAATACGACATTATCTACTAACACGTAATAATTGTAAAGATAAAACGAGTAAGTAATGACTTATCTTACTGAGCGAGGTTACACACACACACACGCACGCACGCACACACACACACACACACACACACACACACACACATATATGTGTGAACGTTAGATAACAGTGAACTTAAATATTATATTGCGAAACTTTGATCAGTGTTAAATTGGTTCAAACATAACCTAAAATATTTTAGTTAATTGATGAAAATTAATCATTTCTCTACACTAGCCGTTTATAAGCTAAGGTTTTTTATACTGGAGAATTTAATGTCAGGAAGGCGCGTTGGCCATGGTAGCTCAAAGGTTACGAGCGACTGGACGGGAACCAGGAGATCCGTGGTTCAAATCCCGGCCAAGGCATTGAATTTTTCATGTTGACTGTATCTATCAAAAACCTTAGCCTATATATGGCTAGTGTGGAGAAATGATTAATTTCCATCAATTAACCAAAATAATAAGAGTTAAATGATGAAGCCTGGGACTTAAATACTAAGATAGTAAGTCGCCACAAACGGTGTATCTCGGATACGAGAGCCCCTAGTGGTCTACCGGGGAAATATGAGTCAACTGGAGAATTTAATGTCAGGAAGGCGCGTTGGCCATGGTAGCTCAAAGGTTAAGAGCGACTGGACGGAAACCAGGAGATCCGTGGTTCAAATCCCGGCCATGGCATTGAATTTTTCATGTTGACTTTATCTATCAATAACCTAAACTATGCCATTTATCAGTTTTGTTCGACTCATTGTTGCCGAAATCCAGAAATTACACGTATTTCTACTTTTGTCATGTTCTAATTAAGGATGGGCCCTTGATATTTACACGAGTGGTCCGCTCTCCGCTGCATAAAGCAACTTCCTGTCGTCCCTCTCGCAGGTAGGAAGTATGTTTGGTTCGGTTACGCCTTGGCCACAGCTATTTTACACCTGCCTTGTTACTTAACAGGAACCCTGCTCCAGTTTGCCCGATGTGCGGTCCGCCATGTACTTACTTGTGGAGTGTCCTGGTTTAGACCGTCTCCGCAGTTCTCTCCAGCTGCCGGTCAGCTTGGCGGTGATTCTGGCGGATGACGAGACAGCGGTGACCAAGTTTCTAAATTGTTTTTACAGGTTAATTTTAGAATTTAGTGGTCTCATCGGTTGTGTGTTTTATGGGTTTTATGCATTTTGTCAGTTTTTCAACATCTTTGGCTTCTGCCATTGCTGTGCGCTACATTTTGAGGGTTTATTTAGTATATAGGGCGCCTTTTTAGCTCTTTATCAGGGTTTTAGCGTGTTCCGTTTTTAACGGGCGCTAATGACCGCGCAGTTGCGCGCCCTTCATTATACATCATCGTCATCATCTCGATATTTACGATACCTCGATACTCTCGATACATGCATGGTATCGACATCGAGCGATATTTAGAAAATTCCCTCGATACTTTTTCAATACTACAGTGGTAATTCTGCAATGGTTGTTTTATTTTAAAATCACAAAATATTATTGCGGCAAGTAGAACATTACAAAGCCAGAGAAATTGCCAGTAATGTGGTATGTGTACAGTAACATTATACAAACCGAGCGGGATGGCTCAGGCGGTTTTGTCTGAAGCCCGCATTCGGAAGGCGCCTGTTTGATTGCCGTGGCCGACCTACCTGAACCATGGGTTTTTCCGGGGGTTTCCCAGGTCGATAGGCGAATGCTGGGTAGGTTAATTACATTCCCTG
This sequence comes from Mantis religiosa, assembly GCA_030765055.1. Lineage (NCBI taxonomy): Eukaryota > Metazoa > Arthropoda > Insecta > Mantodea > Mantidae > Mantis > Mantis religiosa. The sequence goes on from JAUKNK010000171.1 coordinate 1,086,380, forward strand.
AATTTCCTGTCCCTTCATTTTCATTACATATCATCTCTCATCTGGTGATCTCTTTGAGGGTAGAAGTATTGGCAGGAGTCTCGGTGTTACATGGCAGGATGATATGCTCTGAGGAAAACTACTTCCTCCAGTAGGTCGGTTGTCAGTCTCTGCTCCTCTGCTGGGACTAATTCTGGATCGCCTGCCTGTGACCATTAGGACTCGGCTGCTGGGCTCGTTGCCGTCCCGCTGTAGGGGAGCGAGTCCATTGTCCTGGCCTGTCGGGAGAAGTCTATCCAAGTAAACTGTATGGACCCTGCCCTTTGTAATGTCGTGGCTGCTTGGGTCGGCCGCTATCTCCCTCGCCTCATCCTTCCTCCCGGGGATGCTCCACTTGGGGGCATAGGAACAATGGGCCCAGAATGGTGCCCTACGTACCGAATCCCCTCCGTAATCAAATCCCAATCCCAACATTATACAAGAAAGTAATCCTGTGTCAACTATCAGTTAACAGTTGCCAAGAAGAAATCACTACATATCTCCTGTCACCTCCTCTTTCTAGTAAAGTCTTTTTAGTTAACTGGTGTGCACGTCGGCCTCTGCCTTTGACGAACCCTTATAATCGTTTTACAACCCCTGACCCTTCTTCTCCCAGATCTTTCTGCAAGGTTGCCACCTTTCTCGATACGTCATGGGTGTCGTACGAGGTTTCGTCTAAATATATTATCTTATGTCCATTACTGCGAAACTTCCTTAGTTTTGACAAGCTACAATTCTACTGGATTCCATAATAACCCTTATCTTATTCAAAGTGCCGTATTTGAAACCCAGGTCCTTTAGGAGACCGCGCAAAGTGAAGCGCCCATAAGGAAAATCGCAAATTTCTTGCAAATGTACAACCAATTCGTCTAAGGTGGGAGCTCTCCCTTTTGCATAGAATCTATAGATTTCTCGACGAATTAAATCGAATGTGAAATTATCTACTTTAGAGAAACGTTTCCTTTTGTTTTCACACTTGATCGGCGTCTTTGGTATTCCTTTCGTCACAATATTTCTGTGAATACCCAGAATTTATCATCAGGTTTATTGCATGGCCCCTTACCAAGATTATTTGTCAGCACATATTTATGTGTGTTCAAAACAAACGCTTGAATTTGCTTAGAAACAGTTCCCGTTATAACTTTTTTAGGCTTTTCCAGTAATATAACTCGGTCCAGTTATTCACATTATTGTCTTCACTTTGATTATTTTCACTTGACTGAAAGTTATCTACTACTTCATTTGCATTTACCACTGCATTTCCCTCCCACGATCTCCACATCGTAGCACAAGGAATTTCTGCACGTAATGAAACAGATCAACTGGAAGTTGGAACTTTGGCAACTGAGACTCCACGTGGAGTAAACATGCGACTGTCATTTCGAGAAAATCAGGGTTGTTATTGGTCCTCAACGACAGTGTTCCATTTCTGAAGTGTGGAGATAGATTTATGACGGTCATTAGTGGGCGGGAGGCTCGGGTTCCTTTGACTCCGAACTGCAATCGCGTTAACTAAACAGACTTTACACTGCATTACTGGAAAACAAATGAGCCGCTAAATATTTGTGTATTTCACCTACAACAATTTTCTCTGTAAGACTATTTAGTACAGCAGGACTCATATGTGACAGAAAAAGAAGTAGACTTGACCCCGAAACAGTGAAAATGCTAGTATTTTTGAACAAAAACTTATAAAAGTGGACTGTTTGACTTTTAAATGTCTAATGTAGAGTTTAAAAATAATAACACTGATGGTTTTAAGTTTTGTCTCATTAAATATGTGCACCAATTTAATTTTACTGACATTACACAGTTCTGCCAACATTCTATTTTCTATTGAAACTAGAAGTACAAATGACAGCATCGAGTATCAGAGTATCTGGAATCAAGAATCGAATATCGAGGAAAACTGGTATGGACCCACCTCTAGTTATAATATTGTCGTGAACCCATTGTTTGGATAAGCGCGGCTGACGCACACAAAGGGGGAGATAGAGCACCGCGGAGGAAAAAGCTTGCAGGAACAGATAGCTGATTGGATGTTTCGATTTCTTGTTTGTTACAGAACATTCCTGAAATGTCAGGAAATGTCAATGCACGCAGAAAAAGGAGCCGCGATCACCAATTAGGGACAGAGACGAAGTTGTCGCCCGCCTCGGTAGCGTAGATGGTAGCTTGTCTGCGTCACGTTCAAGAGGTCCCGAGTTCGAATCTCGGTCAGGGGAGTTACCTGGATGAGGTGTTTTCCGGTGTGTTCCCTTATCCATCAACACGAATGTCGGGTAACAAAGCTCCATGGACCCTGTACTCATTTGAGTAGCAATTCACCCAATTCATTCACCGTCCAATATGACTTAACGTTGGAGGACGTAAATTACACACACACACACACACACACACACACACACACAAAAAAAAAAAAATCGAAATGGTAGTTAGAATCGTGCAGCTGGGTTTTGAAAGTGAACTCTTTGTTTGTGGGTGTGGCGGATGAACTTGACGGCTGTATTTGTGTATGTTACATAATTCTGCTTCTGTAAGGGTTGACCAAAGTGTATTTCCACGGAAATAAAGAATATTTTGAATTTCTGCAAATTTGACGAACCTAGAAAGTCACAATATAGTGCGATCCATATAAACCTGAACCATTTCAATAGACCATAACCTTTGAACCAATAATACGACACACGCACAACTTTGGGAGAATATAATACACAATTGGAAGATTACATTACACTATTTACACCTCAGAGAAAATGTTGGAAGTGTCCTTCACCAGCATCTATGAATCGTTAGTCTCATTTTCTTTGATACGACTGTAGACACTGAAGTTTATAAGGGTATCTTCAAGACATTTGTGGAGCAGCTGGATGATATCGAATTGAGAGAAGGTTATTTCCAGCAAGATGGAGCAACGTGCCATACATCTAATGACACCATGGAACTTGTAACTAGTTTCTTTGATAATCGAATAATCTCAAAGGGTCTGTAGCCCCCAGATCTCCTGACTTAACCTCACCGCAGTTTTTCTTGTGGAAGTATCTAAAAAGTGTACAAGAATAGGCCACGGACAATTGATGATATCAGGAATCCATTCGAACCGAAATAAGTAACATTGGCGAGGATACTCTCCGTAAAACTTCAGAGAATATGGTGAGACGAGTACAAACATGTATAGATGCTGGTGGAGGACACTTCCAACATTTTCTCTGAGATATAAATAGTGTAATGTAATCTCCCAATTGTGTATTATATTCTCCCAAAGTTGCACGTGTGTTCTATTATTGGTTCAAAAGTTATGCCATATTGAAATGGTTCAGGTTTATATGGATCACACTGTATAATTAAAAGGAGCAGTACATTTACATATTAGGAATATATTAGGTTGGGACTTCTGGTTGAATATCTCGCATCTCTGCAAGAAAACTGAAGTACCAGGTTTATGTTTATTAATTGTATTCTCTCATTGAGTAGGTTCTGGTTTAAGCACTGATTAAGCATACAGAAATTGCTTGAAGAAAAAGTATCATCCTATAAATAAAAGGTGATTTAAAAATAAAATAAAAAATTCTTAAGGTAATTCCTATTACAGTATATACATGTATTCTAATACAAACTAAAAAATAGTCTAAATTATAAGTAAACAAAATCTCTTATATAACACAGATTAGTGATCAGAAGGTCATAGGTTCAAATCAAGCCTAGACCAACTGTTTCAAATGCGATAGCACCTTGATAGTAGATTTAATGGCATGTAAAAATACCTAAGGGGCGAAATTCCGGCACACCGGAGGTTTTTATTTGATATAATGTCGTGCAACGGAAGTTACGAGGGCTGTTCAATAAAGAATGATCATAATTTTTTACGGTCATAATTTTTCACACTAAAATTCAATCTTATTATATTCTGTTGGCTTAATGTGTAACAAACACGTCGTAGTAGTTTCATTGTTGGTACTCCTGGTTCCCGCCTGTGAGAATCAGGCAAGTTCAGACATATTCAGTATCGCCTACCGCTGTAATGGAGGTAACACGCGAGGAACAATATGCGGCTTCGAAATTCAGCTTTCGTCTTAAGAAATCGTCAGTTGAGGCCTATACAATGTTACAGGAGGCCTATGGAGAGTCTGGTCTTCCCTACAGCACAGCTCGAAGGTGGTTTAAAATGTTTAAAGAGGGGAGACAATCAATTTCAAAGGAAGGTGGACCCGGTGCTCCAGTTACTGCTCTTACGGAAGAAAACATCAACACTGCTGCTGCCCTTGTGAGAGAGGATCGACGAATTACCTTAAGATAACTTTCTGAAATACTGAACATTTCATTGGGTGTCACACACACGTTGGTGACAGAAACATTACACATGAGACGTGTTTGTGCGCGATGTGTTCCAAGACTGTTGATTCCCGAACAAAAGGACATTTGCATGCAGGTCTGCGTGCAGTTAACGTTGATGTTAGAGGAAGATCCGTAGTTTCTTTCAAACGTAATCACTACTGATGAAACTTGGCTACATCATTTTGATCCTGAGAGCAAACAGCAAAGCTCAGTGTGGAAATCTCCTTCATCATCAACCCCCAAAAAGCAAAAGCGGTTGCTTCTGCTGGGAAAGTTATGGCCATCTCATTCTTTGATATTTATGGAATGGTTTATCAGCATGTTGCACCTGCACACACATCAGTAACTGGACAATACTACAGGGATGTCCTGAAAACATTGAAAGTCCATATCAGGAGCAAAAGACCACATATCCATGAAGCAGGCTGGATGTTGCACCACGATAATGTGCGGCCGCATATTGCCAATGTTGTTGCTGAATATCTTACAAAAATCAACGTGAAGTGCATTCCAGTAGTCCGGATTTAGCCCCATGTGATCTTTTTCTATTCCCTGACTTGAAGAAACGTCTTCGTGGTAGGCATTATCCATCATCAGAAGCAGTGGTGAAGGCTGCGGAGGCGACTTTGAAGGATTTCTCAAAGCATGTCTTTGAAGACTGGCAGAAACGCTGGAACAAGTGCATCACATTCAGGGGAGACTATTTTGAGAAGGATCCTTAAAATTACGAGAATGAGTAAAGGTACATTGTCAAAAAAAGATGTGATCATTCTTTATTAAACAGCCCTTGTAAAGTGGGTGAAATGATGCTCGGATGAGCCGAGAGTAACGTAACTTGCTCAGAAGTTGGTCACATTTGGAAAAACGCCTGCAGCGCCATTATAACCAGGAAGAAAGTTATCAGAACTATGTGGTTTAGTGCGAGTGTTATCATTTCCTGTGGGAGGTTTCCAACTCGATATGCGGGCATTCCTACGTCATGACAAGGTGAGCTGGCTGTTAGCATTCTTTATTGGTCTAATTCTGTGTTTTGGTGATCAAGTTCAAAGTTTCCTAAAGGTCCACCAATTAACAACCTGTTACTGGAATTATGCTCACGTTTCTGCCAAATTCTGGTGAGTTTATTGCTTCTCTTGTTGTATGTGTTATTTAAATTATCATTTAAGTTAGTTTTTTTCTCGCTGGCTATTATATTTTAGACGAAGTGTAATAACCACGTTGTCTGCCCTTTATCTCTAGTGATTGCTCTTGCCCAATTACTTTGAGCTTCCTTGTAGGCGTTTGAAACAAAGTGCTCAATGCATTTAAGGAGTTAATATAAAATATATATTTTTATGTTGCATATAAAATGAAACTACTGACAAAATATTATACTATGGAACATCTACGAACAACAAATTTCGTAATGATGTTTTCTAAATTGAGATAGTGGCTTCATATTTTGCGTCTCTTGGGAAAAAGTAATGGCAGTTTAAGTAACATTAAACGTTACTCTCAAACAATGAACAAAATATTCAAAATTAAAGAAACAACAAGTTTGTATTCCATGATAGGTTATATAAGAGATAAGCGAATAGTAAATGAATTGGCTGCTGACGATCTCTATGGCGTGGTGGTAGCGTCACGTTTAAAATATCCCGAGCTCTATGTACCCTGTACTCATTTGAACATCATTTCATTCATCGTCCGATATGACTTAACGTTGGAGGTTTTCTCTTACCCTGAAAGATGAATGTCTGGTAACTCTAAGATCTATGTACCCTGTACTCATTTGAACATCATTTCATTCATCGTCCGATATGACTTAACGTTGGAAGTTTTCTCTTATCCTGAAAGATGAATGTCTGGTAACCCCAAGCTCTATGTACCCTGTACTCATTTGAACATCATTTCATTCATCGTCCGATATGACTTAACGTTGGAGGTTTTCTCTTATCCTGAAAGATGAATGTCTGGTAACTCTAAGATCTATGTACCCTGTACTCATTTCAACATCATTTCATTCATCGTCCGATATGACTTAACGTTGGAAGTTTTCTCTTATCCTGAAAGATGAATGTCTGCTAACTATAAGCTCTATGTACCCTGTGCTCATTTGAACATCATTTCATTCATCGTCCGATATGACTTAACGTTGGAGGTTTTCTCTTATCCTGAAAGATGAATGTCTGGTAACCCCAAGCTCTATGTACCCTGTACTCATTTGAACATCATTTCATTCATCGTCCGATATGACTTAACGTTGGAGGTTTTCTCTTATCCTGAAAGATGAATGTCTGGTAACTCTAAGCTCTATGTACCCTGTACTCATTTGAACATCATTTCATTCATCGTCCGATATGACTTAACGTTGGAGGTTTTCTCTTATCCTGAAAGATGAATGTCTGCTAACTATAAGCTCTATGTACCCTGTGCTCATTTGAACATCATTTCATTCATCGTCCGATATGACTTAACGTTGGAGGTTTTCTCTTATCCTGAAAGATGAATGTCTGGTAACTATAAGCTCTATGTACCCTGTGCTCATTTGAACATCATTTCATTCATCGTCCGATATGACTTAACGTTGGAGGTTTTCTCTTATCCTGAAAGATGAATGTCTGGTAACTATAAGCTCTATGTACCCTGTACTCATTTGAACATCATTTCATTCATCGTCCGATATGACTTAACGTTGGAGGTTTTCTCTTATCCTGAAAGATGAATGTCTGCTAACTATAAGCTCTATGTACCCTGTGCTCATTTGAACATCATTTCATTCATCGTCCGATATGACTTAACGTTGGAGGTTTTCTCTTATCCTGAAAGATGAATGTCTGCTAACTATAAGCTCTATGTACCCTGTGCTCATTTGAACATCATTTCATTCATCGTCCGATATGACTTAACGTTGGAGGTTTTCTCTTATTCTGAAAGATGAATGTCTGCTAACTATAAGCTCTATGTACCCTGTGCTCATTTGAACATCATTTCATTCATCGTCCGATATGACTTAACGTTGGAGGTTTTCTCTTCTCCTGAAAGATGAATGTCTGGTAACTCTAAGCTCTATGTACCCTGTACTCATTTGAACATCATTTCATTCATCGTCCGATATGACTTAACGTTGGAGGTTTTCTCTTATTCTGAAAGATGAATGTCTGCTAACTATAAGCTCTATGTACCCTTTACTCATTTGAACATCATTTCATTCATCGTCCGATATGACTTAACGTTGGAGGTTTTCTCTTATCCTGAAAGATGAATGTCTGGTAACTATAAGCTCTATGTACCCTGTGCTCATTTGAACATCATTTCATTCATCGTCCGATATGACTTAACGTTGGAGGTTTTCTCTTATCCTGAAAGATGAATGTCTGGTAACTATAAGCTCTATGTACCCTGTACTCATTTGAACATCATTTCATTCATCGTCCGATATGACTTAACGTTGGAGGTTTTCTCTTATCCTGAAAGATGAATGTCTGCTAACTATAAGCTCTATGTACCCTGTGCTCATTTGAACATCATTTCATTCATCGTCCGATATGACTTAACGTTGGAGGTTTTCTCTTATCCTGAAAGATGAATGTCTGCTAACTCTAAGCTCTATGTACCCTGTACTCATTTGAACATCATTTCATTCATCGTCCGATATGACTTAACGTTGGAGGTTTTCTCTTATCCTGAAAGATGAATGTCTGCTAACTATAAGCTCTATGTACCCTGTGCTCATTTGAACATCATTTCATTCATCGTCCGATATGACTTAACGTTGGAGGTTTTCTCTTATCCTGAAAGATGAATGTCTGCTAACTCTAAGTTCTATGTACCCTGTGCTCATTTGAACATCATTTCATTCATCGTCCGATATGACTTAACGTTGGAGGTTTTCTCTTATCCTGAAAGATGAATGTCTGGTAACAGTAAGCTCTATGTACCCTGTACTCGTTTGAACATAATTTCTTTCGTTGTCCAATATGGCAATATTGGAGGATGTAACTTTTTTAAGGGGGGGCGAAAGAAACGAAAGTGACGCATTTCACCTAAGACACGAAACACTGTACTTAGGACTTTGTGCTGTCTACATGTGTATAACAACATTGTGACTTTAATGTGAATCATTCCCGCGACAGATCATCACTATTTTTATCTGTTTATGTGGAGCTGACGTGTGGACGATATAACACGTCATGTTTTTATATCTGTTCTACAAATTACACAAATGAAAGCTAATTTTTACTTTATCTGGGATGTGTAGTTTTTGTTGTAGTTGTGATGTGGGGTGCAGCAAACCTTGAGTGAGAGGCAAGTTCTTTAGGATTTGGCTGTTACGTGTTGTCTAAGAAATTTTGTTCTTTTTGCATTCCAAAAGGATAAAAATGTAATAAAAGATATTAACGTATTTAAATCTATGAAGAGTATTTGAAAATTTAAAGAAATAACAAGGAATGCCTCGAAAATGGTTTACACCACTCAAATATAATTTTCCACAATGGTATAAGCAAAAACGTAAGTTACCTGCAAGCTATGCGCAATTTGCGAAGCAATTCGCCAGAAACGCTCGGATTTGTGGAAGAACAAAATTGGCTTTTGTACCATGATAACGCCCAGGTTCACATTGTTGCGTGTTGGCGAATATTCACCTAAATGTGCTGTTTTTAATAGTTTGATTTATAGATTAATAAATATACCCCTGAATAAAGAAGAATTTAATAAAGAATATAAACATATTATTAATACTGCTTTAATTAATGGTTTTAATAAAGGCTTTATAGAAAAGAAGATTGAAAAATTTAAATTTCAAAAAACTGTTAATCATATTTCTACCCTTAAAAAATAAAAGACGATTATATCTTTAAAAAAATTACCTTCCATCCTTGGGTTAATAAACATTTTCAAAACATTTTTAAAGAAATTGGTATAACTTTAGTTCCTCAAAATAAATATAGCATTAGAATTTACTACATTTCTCTAAAAAGGATAAACTACCTAACAATAAAAAATCTGGTATTTATCAATTTAATTGTTTAGATTGTGATCAGGTTTATATTGGAAAGAAAAAGTAATTTGGAAAGCAGAACAAAAGAACGTTTTCGTCACATTAAGTACAAACAAGCTGATAAATCGCCCGTAGTAGATCATTTTTGGTCATTTAACAATAATATAACGCCTGAAGTTAAATTATTAAAACAATTAAATGGTCCGATAGATTTAATGGTGTGGGAAAATTATTTATTTATTTATTATCCAATTTTTTGATTCATGTTTTACCCAAAGGTATATTAGGAATATAGTTTACAAATTTATGAATACAGTACAATTTACAAAAAATGAAAAAAAAAAAAAGAACACATAATAAAGTCAATATCAAGCTGACAAGCAGTAAACATCAAGATGAATTGTTTAGCTTAAGAAATATTTTGTTTAAGAAAGCTATGAAATACTGATAAGTTGTGTAATTGATCAGAATATGTGTAAGTGGTTTTGAGAAAGTGTAGCCTAAGGATTGAAGCAATAATTCAAGTTCGTATCTTGCAAAACAGAAAAACGGGCAATCAAATAAAAGGTGAGGGACATCTTGATGATTTCCACAAATACAATCAGATGTGAATTTGATTTTGAATCAAAATAAGTAAGCTGAAAATTTGCCATGTCCAGTTAAGAATTGAGTGAGAACATAGGACTAACGGTCAGTCAGAAACTGTTGAGAAATATAAATCCTTAGTCAAAGCACCACAATCACTTTTTAACCAGTATTCATTCCAGTAGTTGATGATAATCTCCTTTAATGTTTGCCTCACATAAGAAATAGGGCATAGAGTGTATGTCTCTGGAAGATCTGAAGTCGCAGCTCTCTTTGCAAGCTCAGCTGCACTTTCATTTCCGGTAATCCCTACGTGTCCTCTGACCCATTTAATACACAGATGAGAACTACATAATAACTGACTTCTTATTTCAGCTGTAATAGGACTGCTGTTTTTGGTATCTTTCAAAGCTGGAATTGCTGCTTGTGAGTCACTGTAAAGGCGAGCGGTACATTGTAAGTTGTTGCACCATTTCACTGCTTCACGGATTGCTAATAATTCAGCTTGAAAAACTGAACACTGAATTATTTATTTGTTTTAAAAATAAACATCGCGTAATGAATTTTGAAATACCGGCAGCTAATTTTGCTTTTAGGTTTGTTTCGTTTTCAGATGTTGGTAATACTGAAAAAAAAAAACAACAAAAAACATAGTGACATGGTAACCGGAATCCTTGACTACAAGTTTATTGATGGACTGACGAAATGAAATGAAATGTGTAGTGTTTAACGCCCACTTTTACTACATACGGCACCGCAGGCGGTGACACTGATGATACATGAGATGAAGATGGAGCACCGGTGGAATGAGAAGGTGGGAGAAACCGGAGGTCCCGGAGAAAACCCACCCCTGCGCCATGTTGTCCACCACGAATCTCACTTTGCGGTCGCCTGGGATCGAACCCGGGCCGCCTTGGTGAGAGCCAAGCGGTCTAACCACTGTGCCACGGCGTGGCCATGGACTGACGATGCAAGCAATTTGTGAAATCGATCTTCATTAGAAAGAAGAATTAACATCATTTTCTTAAAATAAGTGAAGTTAATATTCATTGCTTCACAGTAGCTAGCTTCATTTTCTACGTAAGCTGTCAAATTGTTTGCAGCACAGCGGATATTCAGGAATGAATTTTGAAAATGTATCCAAAAGAAATAAAATATTGTTTGGTATAAATTTTGTTTTTATTGTTTCTCTCCTAAAATTTCGCTCGAGATAAATTCAAGAGCCATAATGTCCCGAGATAAAGGTTTGTTTGACATAGAGAGGTGGATACATTGACTTTGCCATGCCCCCTCTTCCCAGACACAGACGTGCCAATCCTTTCCTTTGTTTCTTGGAACCTACGCGTGTTTCCGGCTGAGGACTGTTACTACGTTTCCTTCCCATGCACTTGCTCTATGTTTCGTTTCGACCTTCCTCAAAGGGATTCTTTTAACGCCCAAAAGTATGTAAGTAATTTGACGACAGTAACGAGCTTCTGCGAACTAATTAGTTAAAACAATTCCAAAGATTGCAGACTACGGAAGCTGTGTTTGGGGTGAAAGTTCAAGGATAACAAATGAAGCAAATTAGTGCAACAAAAACACTGTCGACCTTCGGCAACTGCAGGAAAATAATAGATATTATCGAACAAATTGTTATTTTGTCTGGAAAAAGTGTAATTCTAAAACGAAAGTACGAAAACTGGATATAGTAATAAAGAACTTCAAAGAATGAAGAGGAAAATAAACACAAAAATTACTTTTTAACTTAAAAATTTGACACTTTTTTTGGAGGTTACCATTTTGAATAAAATGACACTTATTTAAGATACATAAATGATTTTCTAAGATCTGGCTGTTCTCAAAAGTCTATGGATAGATAAACACTTCACGAAATACATCTTTGTTGTAATTTATGTCCTCCAACGTTAAGTCATATCGGACGATGAATGAAATGGGTGAAATGATGCTCAAATGAGCCCAGGGTCCATGGAGCTTTGAGTTACCTGACATTAGTCTTTCAGGATAAGGGAAAGCCCCGGAAAAAACCTTATCCAGGTAACTCACCCTGACCGAGATTCGAACTCGGGACCTCTTGAACGTAAGGCAGACACGCTACCATATACGCTACCGTGGCGGGCTTTGATTACTTCATTTTCTACGTATAGTTAACAGGGGAAGTATTGCATTTCATCAAAAAGTGTGGTGCCAACATTTCACCGGAAGTGCGTGTTTTCAGAACCGTGGATTAAAAGGTACCTGTAAAGAAAACGCGCACATATTGAAAAACGAAAAGTGGGTTAAATTCCCATGATGCCACAAAATTACTCCTAGCATGAAACATTTTTCAAAAATATTTTTTTTGTTCAAAAAAGGCTGTAACATTTTGGTTAAAATACTATAGAGAAGAGGAGGGTATTATGGTATACCAAAATTTCGTCTCTTTGCTGGTGCTATCACGTGGGAGTGGGAGTGACTGAAGTAGGCAAGAAAGACTCCCATGATGCACTGCAATGACAGTTGACATCTTGTCATTTCACTCGCTACAGAATATATTCAGATGTTTTTGCAGACAAATGTTCAAGTATTTTAACCCACTAGTACGTATGTGACTTGAACATTGATGTTAAGTGTAAGGTACACTAAAAGAATTGTAGTTTGTTACATTGTGGTCGTGTTTTAGCTGACAAAGTTTTGTCCATTACTTTAAAGGTTCATGTCGTGTCGAGTATTATCGAATATCAGGATTTCTTAATATCCGACGTAAAAGTATAATATGCCATATCACTGTACAAAATATACTGAATAAAAATTAAGTTAAAATGAGTTTTGAGTGTAATAGTGGCTAAACAATTAGTATTAGTTATATAAATAGAAACATAACCGAATTTAAATCCAAAGTATATATATATATATATATATATATATATATATATATATATATATATATATATATATTTTAAAAAATAAGATTCATTGAAATGCAACAAGAGCCTATTTTTTTCTGTTCTAGACTTGGGCTATGCTCTAGGCCAATAAACATTTGTTTATAGATGCTTTGTCCATTTTAAACCAGTCATGTTTCACGTTTTACGAAATCTAATTAATTTTTCAATGTTTTAAACCACTTTTTCCATAATATCCTACTATTTCATGATAACCTCCATTTATAACGTTTTTCTATATACATCATTTTTGTAACAAATGAATAGCAGCTTTTTTTTCTCTCTCTCTCTCTCTCTCTCTCTCTCTCTCTCTCTCTCTCTCTCTCTCTCTCTCTATCTATCTTTTCTTAACAAGTGACAGTTCTTCACAGTAAGTTAAGGTATGTACTCATAATGATTTGGCTATTTTTAATTAAAAACCAGCTATTTTTAGAAATGCATAAGGTATTACCTTCCATTAATTTTATTATTACCTTTCTATACATCTAAGGGAATGGGTATGTTCCTTTAATGCTCATGATTAACTTGATATAGATAGGAATACGTATTTTGATTATTTGTAAAATGTATATGAAAATAAATCGTAATAAATTGTCAAGTGAGAATACGTGAACTTTTGTCTAGTCCAACAAAATGTCAAGCATAAAGGTAAATTCCTGTTAGCTTCTTTATGCTTCGTAGTGAAGGTAATCTACCACGTTAGTTTAACGTTAAACTGTTTCGCTGCTCGTAAATGACCATTATTGGATAACATTAACCATTTTTGCAAGCTGACAGGTGTACCAATATCGAGGAATGAGGAAAATCAGCGATCGAACTTGTTTCTGCAAATGTTACTAGTTTTTGTGAGATTTTAGACGAATGCGGAATACTTGGCGAAGTATATCCCGCTGGCACGTAGCCTATTAAATCTGCATATTTATGAAATAATGTTAAGGATCTAATTTTATTAGAGGCACGCCTTGTGCGTGATTACAGAAGGCGTGGCTTAGCCATCTCAGTTGTTGAATACAATGGCAGTTGCGTAGGTTACAGGAGGCTTTGTGTACCATTATCAAATCTTATCTAGTGTTAATAACTGACTGTGTAAATATATATCCTGGTACTACGACACAATCAAGACTTTCTCATGACTTTTGCTGCACCAGTTCTATATCTTACGAAAGTTTTCTTTTCAATTTATTGTTAATGCAGATAAACATTTCCAGTTAATTGATGGAAATTAATTATTTCTTAACACTAGCCGTACATAGGCTAAGGTTTTTGATAGATAGTCAACATGAGAAATTCAATGCCATGGCCGGATTTGAACCACGGATCTCCTGGTTTCCGTTCAGTCGCTGTAACCCATTGAGCTACCATGGCCAACTTGCCGTCTTGACATTAAGGACGAAACCTGGGACTCAAGTACTTAAGATAGTAAGTCACCACAAACGGTGTATTTCGAATGCGAGAGCCTCTAGTGGTTTACTGGGGAAATATACGAGTCAAATGGAGAATTTAATGACAGGACGGCACGTTGGCCATGGTAGCTCAAAGGGTAAGAGCCACGGGATGGAATCCAGGAGATCCGTGGTTCAAATCCCGGCCATGACATTGAATTTCTCATGTTGTCTCTATCAAAAACCTTAGCCTATATACGGCTAGTGTGAAGAAATGATTAATTTCCATCAATTAACTAAAATAATAATAGTTAAATGATGAATCCTGGGACTCAAGTACTTACGATAGTAAGTCGCCACAAACGGTGTATCTCGGAAGCGAGAGCCCCTAGTGGTTTACCGGGGAAATATACGAGTCAAAGGGAGAATTTAATGTCATGACGGCAAATTCGCCATGGTAGCTCAATGGGTTAGAGCGACTGGACGGTAACCAGGAGATCCGTGGTTCAAAACCCGGCCGTGGCATTGAATTTTTCATGTTGACTCTGTCTAAAACCTTTCCAGACTTTCTTTTCTGTATAGTGATACAAGAATACAGTAGAGAAAGCTATAGCCAAACCCTTTCAAAATCGCCATCTATTAGAGCCGTTTAATAAACAGGTATATTTCCATGAAAGAATGGCAATATTTTGTTGCAACTTTGTGGATGATAAGCTTGATTATTCAAAAGATTGTACAGAAAATTTGTATGTGCTACAATATACAGCCCTCTCTCTTTTCGCCTCATCCTTTCTTCTAGGGGTGCCAAAGGCCCGCCAAACAATCCAATCCAATGCAATCCTCAGTGGTTAACGCTAGGAACATTTTGGCGTAAATTGTCATTTAGATTTATAAACTACGGGAAAGTGCTGCATTTGATACAGAATTAGATTTCAAAATGTCAGCGGAAACACGGGTTATAAGGCTCTGTGAGAAAAGAAAAGAAAAGACTTTGTTATAAACAGGTGGCGTGTGTATGTGAACAGCTAACCCATTTCGTTAAAAAGGCTCAGTATGTAACACTAAGCCGGCCTTTGTGCCGTGTGCGTAGCGTCGTGTTCAAGGTGTCCGGAGCTTTAACTAGGGTCAGGGTGATAAGGTGTATAGTTACTAAATATCTATAACAAAATTGAGGTGGACCGAGGAATCATGGCCCAAGACAAAGATCAGCTTACGGTCGGGTTGTTACATTACATAGCCAAGCTAGAGAATTTGTCTGTTCTCTTAGAGAAGCAAGACGTAGTGGCGGTAGGATTAGAGGTGGACCGAGGAATCATGGCCAAAGACAAAGATCAGCTTACGGTCGGGGTGTTACATTACATAGCCAAGCTAGAGAATTTGTCTGTTCTCTTAGAGAAGCAAGACGTAGTGGCGGTAGGATTAGAGGTGGACCGAGGAATCATAGCCCAAGACAAAGATCAGCTTACGGTCAGGGTGTTACATTGTATAGCCAAGCTAGAGAATTTGTCTGTTCTCTTAGAGAAGCAAGACGTAGTGGCGGTAGGATTAGAGGTGGACCGAGGAATCATGGCCAAAGACAAAGATCAGCTTACGGTCGGGGTGTTACATTACATAGCCAAGCTAGAGAATTTGTCTGTTCTCTTAGAGAAGCAAGACGTAGTGGCGGTAGGATTAGAGATGGACCGAGGAATCATGACCCAAGACAAAGATCAGCTTACGGTCGGGGTGTTACATTGTATAGCCAAGCTAGAGAATTTGTCTGTTCTCTTAGAAAAGCAAGACGTAGTGGCGGTAGGATTAGAGATGGACCGAGGAATCATGGCCCAAGACAAAGATCAGCTTACGGTCAGGGTGTTACATTGTATAGCCAAGCTAGAGAATTTGTCTGTTCTCTTAGAGAAGCAAGACGTAGTGGCGGTAGGATTAGAGGTGGACCGAGGAATCATGGCCCAAGACAAAGATCAGCTTACGGTCAGGGTGTTACATTGTATAGCCAAGCTAGAGAATTTGTCTGTTCTCTTAGAGAAGCAAGACGTAGTGGCGGTAGGATTAGAGGTGGACCGAGGAATCATGGCCCAAGACAAAGATCAGCTTACGGTCGGGGTGTTACATTACATAGCCAAGCTAGAGAATTTGTCTGTTCTCTTAGAGAAGCAAGACGTAGTGGCGGTAGGATTAGAGGTGGACCGAGGAATCATGACCCAAGACAAAGATCAGCTTACGGTCGGGGTGTTACATTGTATAGCCAAGCTAGAGAATTTGTCTGTTCTCTTAGAGAAGCAAGACGTAGTGGCGGTAGGATTAGAGGTGGACCGAGGAATCATGACCCAAGACAAAGATCAGCTTACGGTCAGGGTGTTACATTGTATAGCCAAGCTAGAGAATTTGTCTGTTCTCTTAGAGAAGCAAGACGTAGTGGCGGTAGGATTAGAGATGGACCGAGGAATCATGACCCAAGACAAAGATCAGCTTACGGTCGGGGTGTTACATTACATAGCCAAGCTAGAGAATTTGTCTGTTCTCTTAGAGAAGCAAGACGTAGTGGCGGTAGGATTAGAGGTGGACCGAGGAATCATGGCCCAAGACAAAGATCAGCTTACGGTCGGGGTGTTACATTACATAGCCAAGCTAGAGAATTTGTCTGTTCTCTTAGAGAAGCAAGACGTAGTGGCGGTAGGATTAGAGGTGGACCGAGGAATCATAGCCCAAGACAAAGATCAGCTTACGGTCAGGGTGTTACATTGTATAGCCAAGCTAGAGAATTTGTCTGTTCTCTTAGAAAAGCAAGACGTAGTGGCGGGAGGATTAGAGGTGGACCGAGGAATCATGACCCAAGACAAAGATCAGCTTACGGTCAGGGTGTTACATTGTATAGCCAAGCTAGAGAATTTGTTCTCTTAGAAAAGCAAGACGTAGTGGCGGGAGGATTAGAGATGGACCGAGGAATTATGACCCAAGACAAAGATCAGCTTACGGTCGGGGTGTTACATTACATAGCCAAGCTAGAGAATTTGTCTATTCTCTTAGAGAAGCAAGACGTAATGGCGGTAGGATTAGAGGTGGACCGAGGAATCATGGCCCAAGACAAAGATCAGCTTACGGTCGGATTGTTACATTGCATAGCCAAGCTAGAGAATTGCTCTGTTCTCTTAGAGAAGCAAGACGTAATGGCGGTAGGATTAGAGGTGGGCCGAGGAATCATGGCCCAAGACAAAGATCAGCTTACGGTCGGGTTGTTACATTACATAGCCAAGCTAGAGAATTTGACTGTTCTCTTAGAGAATTCTTCCAACAGGAAGACGAGAGTTTGCTCCTTATCAATGAACAGCTTATTCCTTTTATCCAAAAGCGACAGTCCCATGTCAGTAGATATGCTTGCACGTAAAAAGATTCCTATGGGTCAATGTTTCCGGCATATCGGCGGCGTTGATATGAACATGTCAATTAACAAAGTCGTTAAAAATAGTATATTGAGATATTAATGTATAAGGAACGAGGAATGGTTTGAAAAAACGAGCCGCTTGCACCAAGTTTTTTCAATTCTCGAGATTCCACTAAGTGCTTACCACATGTGTGTTGCGTATTATTTTTTGCAATAAGTGTATTTATATTAATCTGAATTTTAGTAGTTAAGATATTATCTGAAACATTAATAAATATAATTGAAGATAAAATTTAGATTTTAGAACGTGCATGGCCTATTTGTATATCTATTAAGGAATATTTACCGCACTGTGCGGGAATGTCAACTTACGATGTATAGCAACAACAATGCTAAGTATGGAATATTAGTTACATAGTACAAACAATTATTTAAAAGAATTCGCATGTGAAGACGCTACAATGCAGTGAATGTGTGAACAACTTATTTCTGTTTTTAAAGTAGGCTAATACAGATTAACTTCTTTGGTGTGAGATAGCTCGGACCCTTGTTAATGTTTCGAGTGTTGAGAGGAACATTGCATTACCCACGTGGGGAAACAGATGACCTTCACGTATCTTCTTTTAAAAATCAGACTGTACATCACATATTCAATGTTTTGAAAGAGGTAAAGGTAACACATTCGTGTCAGGACTTCTTCCTTTAGCGAACACAGAATGTGAACGCACGGAATGAGATATTTGTTTTATTGAACAGATTTGACCACGAAATATTTATTAATTTCTGAATTAATTTTAGTTATTAATATATAATAAATGTTTTAATATTATATGCGTTAATGTATATCACCCTTTTCGTGTTCCCATAAGCTCTGAATTGGTGATGCGGCATGCCCCTCCCCCTTGGTCACGATGTGGCAACTCATTCAATAAGGAAGAAACTCTCGTTGCTCTATTGAAAATACCTTACATTCTACAGTCCGAGGGGGCCTTGAACTTGTTCAATATTTTCCTCTTGGGTAACTGACCACCGGTTTATGACACACTGCACCAAGATTCAGGTTATAGCGGGCTTTCCTAAGGAAACACAAGGAGGAAAGCCTGCAATGACCCCTCCTGCTCTCTTATTTGTAAATCATTTCATTCATCATCCAATATGACTTAACATTGGAGGTTTTCTCTTATCCTGAAAGATGAATGTCTGGTAACTCTAAGCTCTATGTATCCTGTACCCATTTCAACATTATTTCATTCATTGTCTGATATGACTTAACGTTGGAGGTTTTCTCTTATCCTGAAAGATGAATGTCTGGTAACTCTAAGCTCTATGTACCCTGTACCCATTTGAACATCATTTCATTTATCGTCCGATATGACTTAACATTGGAGGTTTTCTCTTATCCTGAAAGATGAATGTCTGGCAACTCTAAGCTCTATGTATCCTGTACCCATTTCAACATTATTTCATTCATTGTCTGATATGACTTAACGTTGGAGGTTTTCTCTTATCCTGAAAGATGAATGTCTGGTAACTCTAAGCTCTATGTACCCTGTACCCATTTGAACATCATTTCATTTATCGTCCGATATGACTTAACGTTGGAGGTTTTTTCTTATCCTGGAAGATGAATGTCTGGTAACTCTAAGCTCTATGTACCCTGTACCCATTTGAACATCATTTCATTTATCGTCCGATATGACTTAACGTTGGAGGTTTTCTCTTATCCTGGAAGATGAATGTCTGGTAACTCTAAGCTCTATGTACCCTGTACCCATTTGAACACCATTTCATTTATCGTCCGAAATGACAACGTTGGAGGTTTTCTCTTATCCTGGAAGATGAATGTCTGGTAACTCTAAGCTCTATGTACCCTGTACCCATTTGAACATCATTTCATTTATCGTCCGAAATGACTTAACGTTGGAGGTTTTCTCTTATCCTGGAAGATGAATGTCTGGTAACTCTAAGCTCTATGTATCCTGTACCCATATCTACATCATTTCATTCATCGTCCGATATGACTTAACGTTGGAGGTTTTCCCTTATTCTGAAAGATGAATGTCTGGTAACTGTAAGCTCTATGTATCCTGTACCCATTTCAACATCATTTCATTCATCGTCCGATATGACTTAACGTTGGAGGTGTTCTCTTATCCTGAAAGATGAATGTCTGGTAACTCTAAGCTCTATGTATCCTGTACTTGCGCTTAAAATCATTTTTCTTTGTTTTTCCAATAAACACTTTTAAACTAATATCCTTAGAGATATAAATTTTTTATTAAATAGAGCATTTAATTAATCTATTAACTACATCAATTTACACCAATTTGTTCTTATTCCTAAAAGCTATGTATTGATGTTGGTGCAACTTACTGCACGCCGCCGTAACTCCTTTAACAAAAAGAATGCTTCGTTACTCCATTGCATTCTCCACATCGAGTGGGCCTTGAATTGTTCAATATTTTCCTCCTGGGTAAACTCGACTACCGATTTATGATACACTGTACCAAGGTTCAGGTTATAACGGGCTTCCCTGAGGAAACATAAGGAGGAAAGCTTGTAAAGCTAAACATTTGTAACAGCATGTTCTAAATAAGGAAGAATAAAGCACCGTCATTAATAAGCTCTTGCTCTATTTGTAAATAAATTAGCAAAACGTTACTGTACTTCAATGCGTTTAGTTTTTCCTGCTTTTGAAGAGAGAATTGTAAAGCTTTCTATATGTAATGGAAGGTAAATAGAAATTTGATTACATCTCGAAAGTGTTATTAGTTATTATTTACAGATCTGTAAAATGATCGAATCTTTCTAAATACATGTATCAAATTTCAGTGTGATATATCCCAGTATGTAGGAGATATGTACTTGGAAATACATCGGTGCAGATATCTCCCAGTCTGCCCCGATGTTCTATTGTTATTTGTTCCGCAAACTCACTTAGGTAAGATATTTCCTGTTAAACTTTTGCACGATTCATCATGAGTCATTGTGATGTCAGTACAACAAAGAAGTCTGATCTCTGACCACTGATCACAGTTCCTGGAACGGAGTCAAAATTTTAACTTTAGCTGTTTCTTTGAAAACCACCAGCAGTTATAGTTTTTGTCTCATACTGTACCGCTGTCCAAAAGTCCTCTTTTCGCTTTATTTGCGTTATCTTTGCAATTTCAGCGAAGCTGCTTTTCTGCCCGACATCGACCGTCACTTGTCTTCCAGTAGCAAGTGAATAGTGAAGTTAGCACCGTGTTTTGTTTTAGTGTGGAGTATTTTCGGAGAGGTAAGAACTAATAGGTTATCTGACGGTATTCCTAGGATAAATGCCCAAATGAAATGAGGATTCCTGTAATGTAGAAAATCATTTTAGAAATCATTCTCTGTGTTTGTGTGCAAACAGTGTGTTTCCAGGAAGGTTAAATACCAAAATTGTTAAGTTCGTTTTCCAAGAATATAAGACTAAGAATTAAAGAAAATTCCCCAATCCAAACCACACATTAAGTTTTCTAATTTTAGGTGATACTTTTTTTTTACTGAAATGTAGGGTTTTTACCGTTACACATGAATAATCTCTGCAAAGAGTCGAATTATCTCTACTAGAGTCAATATAGAACAAAAACACATCATCACACGCTACTTTTGTTACTGAAAAGTAGGCCGTTTACTGTTAGACATGAATAATCTCTGTAAGCTCTATGTACCCTGTACATCATTTCATTCATCGTCTGATATGACTTAACGTTGGAGGTGTACCCTTATCCTGAAAGATGAATGTCTGGTAACTCAAAGCTCTATGTACCATGCACTCATTTGAACATCATTTCATTCATCTTCTGATATGACAACGTTGGGGGACGTAAATTTAAAAAGACAAACAAACAAACTAAAGAAGATTCTTGTTGAGTAAAAGTTGAAGCATGAAAGTCAACTTGTGGATACAATATGTTAACGGAAGTATCCACTGCGGTTAAACAGATGCAGATATGTTATGTCGCTTTTAAAAGGTAAGTTACGAGTGCAGTGTCAACACCTTAGTTAAATGGTAGTTATATCACAAACATCCAAGGTTTCTGACAGAGTACTCCACTTGATAGCTTTTGACATTCATCCAGCAAGTTGAAGGTCTGCGTGTTTGCTGTCATATCTAATATTACAACCAAATTATATTGGACAATTTTAGATTTTAGAAACAACTCCAAATGTCTGAATTGTTGCAGTCACATGTCTTTCTCTTCCCACTCTTGATACTCATTACTTTTTGCACTACGTAAGGCAAATATTTTTGCAGCCAACTCGATATCAAGGTTTCACCGGAAATGCACGTAGTATAACCCTTTTGTTCTGCCTTTTATGCTATCACATCTTCTTTTCAGCAGGACTGAGCTCTAGCTCACTTTAGACACATTTCTCTTGTATTTCACGACAATAGATTAGTAAAAGAAGTCAGGTATTCAAAGGCTGGCAAACAAGAACATAAGCTTTTGAATTTCTGGGGAGGGACAATTCGAAATCGGTGATACGAGAGACATCTGAAATTTTGAACATTGAAGGTTTTGAGAGATATTCCTAAATACTGGTTAAGTCGTTCTGCAAACGGTTTCTATTAGGAGTTTATCGGTTTCGGCCTTAGTCGATACCGATTTCTCTCGGTATTCGATACGAGATACCGTCATTTCTACGTCTAGTTTCAAAATAGAGTGTTGGCAGAACTGTGTAATGTCAATAAAATTAAACAGGTGTACATATTTAATGAGACAAAACTTAAAACCATCAGTGTTCTTAATTTTAAACTCTACATTAGATATTTAAAAGCAAAACAGTCCACTTTTGTAAGTTTAAAAAAAAAAAAAAAAAAAAAAAAAAAGCACTAGCATTTTCACTCTTTCGGGGTGAAGTCTTTTTCTTAATCCAGTGTACTAGATAGAGGGCGTGACAAATCGTCGATGAATAACGTTCTTTCTTTCTTTCTTTCTTTCTTTCTTTCTTTTCTTTCTTTCTTTCTTTCTTTCTTTCTTTCTTTCTTTCTTTCTTTCTTTCTTTCTTTCTTTCTTTCTTTCTTTCTTTCTTTCTTTCTTTCTTTCTTTCTTTCTTTCTTTCTTTCTTTCTTTCTTTCTTTCTTTCTTTCTTTCTTTCTTTCTTTCTTTCTTTCTTTCCTTCTTTCCTTCTTTCCTTCTTTCCTTCTTTCCTTCTTTCCTTCTTTCCTTCTTTCCTTCTTTCCTTCTTTCCTTCTTTCCTTCTTTTCCTTCTTTCCTTCTTTCCTTCTTTCCTTCTTTCTTTCCTTCTTTCCTTCTTTCCTTCTTTCCTTCTTTCCTTCTTTCCTTCTTTCCTTCTTTCCTTCTTTCCTTCTTTCCTTCTTTCCTTCTTTCCTTCTTTCCTTCTTTCTTTCTTTCTTTCCTTCCTTTCCTTCCTTTCCTTCCTTTCCTTCCTTTCCTTCCTTTCCTTCCTTTCCTTCCTTTCCTTCCTTTCCTTCCTTTCCTTCCTTTCCTTCCTTTCCTTCCTTTCCTTCCTTTCCTTCCTTTCCTTCCTTTCCTTCCTTTCCTTCCTTTCCTTCCTTTCCTTCCTTTCCTTCCTTTCCTTCCTTTCCTTCCTTTCCTTCCTTTCCTTCCTTTCCTTCCTTTCCTTCCTTTCCTTCCTTTCCTTCCTTTCCTTCCTTTCCTTTCCTTCCTTTCCTTTCCTTCCTTTCCTTTCCTTCCTTCCTTTCCTTCCTTTCCTTTCCTTCCTTTCCTTTCCTTCCTTCCTTCCTTTCCTTCCTTCCTTTCCTTCCTTCCTTTCCTTCCTTCCTTTCCTTCCTTCCTTTCCTTCCTTCTTTCCTTCCTTCTTTCCTTCCTTCCTTTCCTTCCTTCCTTTCCTTCCTTCCTTTCCTTCCTTCTTTCCTTCCTTCTTTTTTTGTAATTTACGTCCTCCAACGTTAAGTCATATAGGACGATGAATGAATTGGGTGAAATGATGCTCAAATGAGTCCAGGGTCCATGGAGTTTGGATTTACCGGACATTCGTCTTTCAGGATAAGGGAAAACCTCGGAAAAAACCGTATCCAGGTGACTCGCCCTGACCGAGATTCGAACTCGGGACCTCTTGAACGCGAGGCAATAATAATTTGTGATTAAAAAAATTGCAGAATAACCATGGAAATATCGAAAAAGTATGGAACTACCGTATTTTATTGCATAATACTCCCTTTTCTTTCTCGAAAAATTTACTTGAAAAAATTTGGGAGGGAATTATGCGAGTGGTGCTTCTAGGAATCCAGAAAGGAAGGGAAACCATGTACAGTTATGTAAAAGTTATATAGGTATACAGTAATTTGGATACATACCACGATTTATAATACATACAATGTATTGTTTCTTTTCTGTCATTATTCTTCGGTCTCCCGTTCGTCCCTATCATCAGTATTTCCATTTATATCTGGTTCATTATGATGACTGAAGCAGTACACTTGTAGTTTGGGGGCATACAGGAGGAAGTGCTGTTAGTGATGCATATTTGAAACTGAGCTAAACAAAGACAGGTACGAAAGGGTTGACCATTACCCTAAAGAGGGAAGGGGTAGTGCTAAATAAAAAACCAGGAGACAAGTCAATGCTCTACCTGGGGCACTCTTGTTCTGGACATCGACGGCAGTGGTGTTAGGACGGTGATGTAAAACTAAGCTATGTGCGTGTGTGTGAAACCCCAAACAATAGGAGTAAGCAATATTGAATAAAGGAAAGAAAAAACGAAGTAGTCTGGTGTATACCACTCCTAAGATACAAGGGCTGTTCAATAAAGAATGATCACAATTGTTTTTTGACAACGTAGCTTTACTCATCCTCATAATTTTTATGGTCCTTCTCAAAATAGTCTCCCCTGAATGCGATGCACTTGTCCCAGCGTTTCTGCCAGTCTTTAAGGACATGCTGGAAACCATTTCTTGAGAGATCCTTCAAAATCGCCTCCGCAGCCTTCACCACTGCTTCTGATGATGGATAATGCCTCCCACGAAGGCGTTTCTTCAAGTTAGGGAATAGAAAAGGTCACATGGGGCTAAATCCGGACTATAGGGAGGGTGAGGGATGTACTTCATGTTGATTTTTACAAGATATTCAACAACAACATTGGCATTATGAGGCCGCGCATTATCGTGGTGCAGCATCCAGTCTGCTTCACGGAAATGTGGTCTTTTGCGCCTGATATGAACTTGCAATGTTTTCAGGACATCCCTGTAGTATTGTCCAGTTACTGATGTGTGTGCAGGTACAACATGCTCATAAACCATTCCAAGAATATAAAAAAATGAGGTGACAATAACTTTCTCAGCAGAAGCAACCACTTTTGCTTTTTGGGGGGTTGGTAATGGAGGAGATTTTCACACTGAGCTTTGCTATTTGCTCTCAGGACCAAAATGATGTAGCCAAGTTTCATCAGCTGTGATTACGTTTGAAAGCAACTTAGGATCTTCCTCTAACATCAACTTTAACTGCATGCAGACCTGCATGCGAATGTCCTTTTGTTCGGGAATTAATAGTCTTGTCACCCATTACGCACAAACACGTCTCATGTGTAATGTTTCTGTCACCAGGCACCCTATCAAATGTTCAGTATTTCAAAAAGTGATCTTAAGGTAATTCGTCAATCCTCTCTCACAATGGCAGCAGCAGTGTTGATGTTTTCTTCCGTAAGAGCAGTAACTGGAGCACCGGGTCCACCTTCATTTGAAACTGTCTCCCCTCTTTAAACATTTTAAACCACCTTCGAGCTGTGCTGTAGGGAAGAATAAACTCTCCATAGACCTCCTATAACATTGTATAGGTCTCAACTGAAGATTTGTTGAGACGAAAGCAGAATTCCAAAGCCCTATATTGTTCCTCGCGTGTTACCTCCATTGCAGCGTTAGACGATACTGAACATGTCTGAACTTGCCTGGTTCTCACAGGCGAGAACCAGGAGTACCAACAATGGAACTACTACGGTATGGTTGTTTCACATTAAGCTAACAGAATGTAATAAGATTGAATTTTAGTGAGAAAAATTATGACCGTAAAAATATTATGATCATTCTTTACTGAGTAGCCCTCGTGAAAAAGGCATGCAAAGATCCTGTGCTGGCTACGAACCCAGAGGCCATTCTAATAAAATCCATAACATTACTCTACGCTTACTCCCTTCCAAGAACACTTACCCTCTCATGACTTGTAACAAACTGACGTAGTAACACGTCTGCAACTTCACATTTCAATTTTACGATACGTTGTGACAATGGCAATATGAGCATTTTTGTGGCAAGTACAGCGTCTATTGTCCGTGACAAACACCGCTGCGTCAATTGTCCATGATCAAGTCATTTGAAGTCCGCTCCAATACGAACGAACCAGGAGAGGCAATTATGCAATATTTAATAGGTAAATGCTTTTTACTGATGAAAAATCATAGGGGAGGGAAATATGCGACGGGGGCGGAGGGCTTATGTGATAAAATACGATCATTTTCGAGGTATCCCAAGTATAGAAGAGTCATCCGTAGTTTCTATGATCGACTGACATCAGTTTGAACACCGAGTTAGGCGATTTACTTTGTTTTTCCCTTTCATTCTTGGTTTTTTTTTTGTTATGGGTGCTTTTTGAAAAACTACTGAATAGTTCTATTGGGATCTGTAGTAAATAAGAAATGTGCAATCATTTTGGCTAATCTGCTAATATAATTTTGGAGTTGTCCGTTCACCAAGTTTCGTGTTAATTAGCCACATGGTGCAAAAGTAATTTTGGTGTGGCGGAACTTTTAACTAACTCTGTGTGTGTACGTCCTAAAATAACAAAAGTAAAACGTCATGTTGACCAAGCTAAGTGAAAATTTGCAGATTACAAGTTACACCCACTGTTTTTTACGTCAAATGTGCTCTTTTTGCAGTACAAGTTTGGACTGAAGGCTTGTAATTATCTCTGTCAATTATACCGAGAAACTTAAATCATTTTTATCATATTCAAGGCGAACTTCTGTTTAATTGGAAGTGAGTGCGCATTCTTTTATATTATTTATACAATAAAGTGTTTCCAGTATACATTATTTTGTTCTTAAGGAATACAGTGGTCCTAGGCGACAGTCAAATATTTTAATAGCTGCGCTGTATATGTTAACTCCATAATTTGACATTTTTTGTTCATTGGTTTGAATTTTTACATTTTTCTGAAATAGTAAAGTTTCAGAATTATATGTTTGTATAAATAGGGGGAGAGAAGTCCAAGGCTGATAATTTCGAGAACATGGAATGAATTTTGACTCTGACCTAAGTGAAAATGTAGGCATTAGGTCCGTAGTTTCCTTTATATAAAACATTATTCGAAAAAAATGATACTGTCAAAACTAACTTCAACAATATCATTAATTGGCCACCTGTTGAAGATATTTTTAATGACAGCTGTAAGTACAGTGCGGTCCATATAAACCTGAACCATTTCAATAAGCCGTAACTTTCGAACCAATAACACTGGTCAACAATGAAAATGTTTCGGGCTTAAAAGCAGTGAATTTACATGTATTTCCATCTGCTGAATCCAAAAATGACCATAAAAATGATAGATTAGCTCTTCTTTTGAAGATAAAGTGACATTTAATTTTTTAGAGTGAAGATTTTAAATTTGGGGGATTGTTTTATGGGGAGTTGGCACACCTGTCAAATAACAAAACACAATCAGAGAGAAATGTTGGAAATTAAGTGATGCAAAAGTTAAGGCATTTTTGTTGGTCCACAAATAAGAGAATTTGTAAAGGATCCTGTATTTGACCAAACTTTGGAGAGGAAAGAAAATGAAGCTTGGGAAGCCTTCAAGGGTGTTGTTCATGGATTTTTAGGCAACAAAAGAGATGACAACTACAAGCATTTGATGACAATGCTCCTGCAAAAATACCGTAACCTTGGACGCCACATGTCCCTTAAGATCCATTTTCTCCACTCCCACCTAGACTATTTCCCTCCTAGTTATGGAGCTGTTAGTGATGAACATGGGGAGAGATTCCATCAGGACATTTCTGTTATGGAACAAAGATATCAGGGCCGTTGGAGTGAAGTAATGCTTGCGGATTACTGTTGGTCTTTGTATAGGGATTCTGCGGAACTCCACCACAAGAGGCAAGCTAAAAGACGACGAAGTCAATAGGCCACCACATGATTCTCTTCAGACACGACTATCTGCGAAGTATTTTTCCAGCAATTTAGTACTCTTAGCATGTAATTAACAGTTTTAAAAAAATTAAATGCACTTTCATTGTTGTTAGCATGTATGTAATTAAAATTTATCATTTTTCTCAATCCGTTAATATGTAATAGTTCAACCTTGTGTATATCAAAGAAACTAGAGCCAATAAAATTTTTTCATTGTTATATTCGTTTTTCTCAACCCAAAATTAGTAGGAATTGCCTCATGAAGTGCTCGAAACATTTTAAAAAAATTTTTTTGTTGCCCAGTATAATAGGACACACATGCAACTTTGGGAGAATATAATACACAATTGGGAGGTTACATTACACTATTTACATCTCAGAGAAAATGTTGGAAGTGTCCTCCATCAGCATCTATACATCTTTGTACTCGTCTCACCATATTCACTGAAGTGGAGCTTCTGGGTGATATCGAATTGAGAGAAGGCTATTTCCAGCAAGATGGAGCAAAGTGTCGTACATCTAATGACACCATGGAACTTGTAAGCAGTTTCTTTGATATAATTGAATAATATTAAAAGGTCTGTGGTCCCCCCAGATCCCCTGACCTAACCTCACTGGATTTTTTTCTTGTGGGGTATCTAAACATAGTCTACAGGAACAGGCCACGGACAATTTATGTTCTCAAAGAATCCATTCGAACCGAAATAAGTAACATTGGCGAGGACACTCTCCGTAAAACTTGAGAGAATATGGTGAGACAAGTACAAACATGTATAGATGCTGGTGGAGATCACTACGTTGCTACATCTTGCTGGAAATAAGCTTCTCTCAATTCGATATCATCCAGCTGCTCCACAAATGTCTTGAAGATACCCATATATACTTCAGTGTCTACAGTCGTATCAGAGAAAAAGAGACCAACGATACATAGATGCTGGTGGAGGACAGTTCCAACATTTTGTCTGAGATGTAAATAGTGTAATGTAATCTCCCAATTGTGTATTATATTCTTACAAAGTTGTACGTGTGTCCTATTATTGGTTCAAAAGTTATGACCTATTGAAATGGTTCAGGTTTATATGGATCACACTATATATCTTGAATTTTCTGGGAATGCCTTCAGAAGTTCTCTATAACCTGAATGATTTGTATAAATCTGAAACCGTAAGATGTAAACAAAATCTTACTACAGAAAAAAAAATGTGGATCTCCTTGAAACGCATAATTTATGTGTGATACGTCTTTTTGTGAAGTGAACCATTTCGTGGATATTTCTTTTATTTGTCTGAATGTTCCCATGCTTATATGTTTAAGAAATGACAAGCTGTTATTCATTTTTTTTAATCTCTTGGACATGCAAAGAGAACGAAATTTCAAATCCGTGTCCTAGACAACCAGTTTTAAAACATTCGACAGTCACTTAAAGTTGCTATATTTCATATTCCTGCAGTAAAATTATCAATAAGAAAATGCACATCTTAAAGTAGATACAGAAAACTGGGTACTAATATGTCTGAGCAGAGTTTTTTATGTGTTTTATTGTGTTTTCCCCCTACTGATCGGCCCGTAATAACTAGGTCAAAACGTTAATAAATTATTTAGAATTTTAACTTACGTAAACGTCGATAGTCTCGTATTTTCGTGTAAATATTTTAGTTTTGGGTGTGAAGCTGAAAAAGTTCTGTGACGGTTTACATAACTTTGAGCGGAGGCCATGGTTGAATATATATTTCTCATATTTTTCTAGAAGTACTTTAGTAAACTTTGCTGCACATCTGTCAACCAGTTCATAAGTTTTGTGTTTTTGGAAATGTACAAAATTTTATAAACAATGCATAAGTTAAGGCCCCTTATTAGAAAAGAAGCTGGTGTGTTATACGAGGGCATTTCAATAAAGAATGATCACATTTTTTTTGACAACGTACCATTACTCATCCTCATAATTTAGATTATCCTTCTCAAAAGTCTCCTCTGAATGTGATGCACTTGTCCCATCGTTTCTGCCAGTCTTCAAAGACATGCTGGAAACCATTTTTGAGAGATCCTTCAAAATCGCCTCCGCAGCCTTCACCACTGCTTCTGATGATGGATAATGCCTCCCTCGAAGGCGTTTCTTCAAGTTAGGAAACAGCAAAAAGCCACATAGGGCTAAATCCGGACTATAGGGAAGCTGAGGGATGCAATTCACGTTCATTTTTGCAAGATATTCAGCAACAACTTTGGCAATATGCCGCCGCGCGTTATCGTGGTGCAACATCCAGCCTGCTTCACGGAAATTTGGTCTTTGGCGCCTGATATGGACATGCAATGTTTTCAGGACATCCCTGTAGTATTGTCCAGTTACTGATGTGTGTGCAGGTACAACATGCTGATAAACCATTCCATGTATTTCAAAGAATGAGTTGACCATAAGTTTCCCAGCAGAAGCAACCACTTTTGCTTTTTAGGGGGTTGGTGATGGAGATTTTTACAATGAGCTTTGCTGTTTGCTCTCAGGATCAAAATGATGTAGCCAAGTTTCATCAGCAGTGATTACGTTTGAAAGAAACTCCGTATCTTCCTCTAACATCAACTTTAACTGCATGTTCCCTCCATTGCAGCGGTAGGTGATACAGAACATGTCTGAACTTGCCTGGCTCTCACAGGCGGGAATCAGGAGTACCAACAATGAAACTACTACGACATGCTTGTTTCACATAAAGCTAACAGAATATAATGCGATTGAATTTTTATGCGAAAAATTATGATCGTAAAAAATTCTCATTCTTTATTGAACAGCCCTTGTATTTCTTATCCAACTAACTTTACATTTAACGTTACACTCAGTTCTGAAATGATGGATCAAGATTATTAAATTTGCATCTTAAAGCTTTTTTAATAACCTAAAATTTTGGTTTCAAAATGTGTAATAGAGAAGCAACTGGCTTGGCAGTTTACTTTTTATACAAACAGCTTTGTAGTAAAACATTGAACGATCAATGTTTAACATTTGTTTAGCAGGGAATGTTTTACTAGAAATCGTAATTTACGGCTACAACGTTATAATAATTGCTGGCTAACTTATGTGATTATCTACTGTCTTGTTTTTTGTATACAAAGCTTGCATAATAGGTTATTTCCTTTTATTAAATTTTTGTATAAAAATAAGAATATTTAATTATTAGATCGTTTCTCATATGTTTAGCACACATCACTTTAGATTTTTTATGTTACAACGGTAATAACTGACATTCGTCTTTCAGGATGAGGGAAAACATTATTACCCTGACCTAGACTAGAGCTCAAGACCTCTTGAATGTGAGGCACACATGGTACCGACTATATATATATATATATATATATATATATATATATATATATATATATATATAATTTACTTCCTTTGACGTTGCCATATCGGACGATGAATGGAATGGGTGAAATGATGCTCAAATGAGTCCAGGGTCCATGGAGCTTAGAGTTACCCGACATTCGTCTTGAAGTATAAGGGAAAACCCCTGAAGAAACCTTATCCAGGTAACTCACCCTGACCGAGATTCGACCTTTTTTTAAGAAAAAATATATATCTATGTATATAGATATTTTCCTTTTCCTTATTCAACAGCTTTTTAATTGTTTCCGTTTATTTTACTATCGGTTTTCTGTAGTTTCACACGTATACACTATATACATAAACGTCCATGCCCAGGGCGGGACTCGAACCCGGGACCCTCTACGCGGCGGAACGCTAGAGACATACTCTCTAACGACCATGGTTACGAGGGCCGGCAATAAAGATAATTCCTCCTCATCCTCATCTCTATCACTATTATTGCATAGTGCCTATGCTGTCTCATAGTAACCAATATTACCCTGAAGCTAATGACTCAAAAGTTAAATATGCACTTAGGATTTTTCAATCATATTACTCAGTGGTACAGCTTTAGATCAGTAAGCTCAAGATATGAGTGATGATTGTTGTTTTAGAAGCTCGTAACAGTGAAAGAGGAAATAAATTATGACACTAATTGCATCTACTCTTTTGAAGATCAGGACATGAAATAAGGGCTTTTTCCCTCATCAGCAGTACATCAACTTGCCGAAACTGTTTCAGATGCTTCCTGTTTCTGTTTGGAGACATCTGTGCTGTGATAATCTGCTGAAGTCAATGCTGGAATAAGAGTGATGAGACTCCGTCACTGTGTTCTATGATATACACTATTACTCAATTTTTCAAAAAGTTGAAAATATTGAAAAATGCCATATAAGACCCTCCAAACTTGAAGATATTTAAGAAAAATAAAGTATCGTAATTTCATGTATGCCCCACGAGGATACACTAGGTTCAGTAAAATACTTAAGAATTATTAAGAAAACAAGTATAATTAAGAAAGCTGAATGCATCTGTCCTGCGCCATGGCGTAGTAGGCTGCAGCATGTGCATTAGTTCTCTCCATTCGGAATGCAGCCGCAATCAATCCTACCGCTGAGAGCAGTGGCGGCTGATGGATTAACTTATTGGTGGTGCACAAATGAAAAATAAAATACAGAGTAGTAGTGACTCACTTATTTATACAGATTCTCTGCTGTACTCTCCTTAGACCTGGCGAATCTATCGATAACTTTTGCATTGAAGTCGCTGATCTTCATAACAAAATCTCTCTCAATTGAAAGCATTGCTAATGCTGACAATCGGTCCTGGGACATTGTGTTCCTAAGGAAAGTTTTTATTCCTTTTAAAGTTGAGAAACAGCATTCTGCTTCAGCGGTAGACATTGGCATAGTTAACAGTACTCGGAGGAGTTGGACATATTCGCTGAATGTAGCACATAAATTGTTTTCCTTATTGAAGTCCATCAAGCACAAAGCGCCGGACATTCCACGACATTCTTCTCGACTGTAAATTACAGTCAGTTCTCTACGAATTTTTGTTCCAATGATAAAAGGATAGAACCTTATTGTTTCTCTAAGGGAATCCTCTGGAAATGTCTTAGAAATTTTCTTGATGAAACAAAGTTGATGCTAACAGATGCCCCGTGAAGCTAAATCTGTCCTTTGCTTCTCTAAGAATGTCACATACTTCAAGAGCTTCTCTTCTTTTCACATCATGATCTTCTATTCTTCTCCTCTTAATTGCATTCTCTTCGTGTTCCTCGATATCCACGCTATTTCTGACCTTTTGCACTTCCCTTTTAAATGCGTTTAGCTGGGCGATGGCAAATGTTGCATTGCAGTCTCGTTTCTGCAGCTGACTGTACAAAATGTCCACATGTGGCATGATCTTGTAGAAGAAAGACAGCCAGAATACAAAATTATAATCTTTCAAAGTGGCCATAAACCCAGAAGCCTGAACAAGTGTGGCGTTGTTGTTTAACAGAGCTCTCTTCTGAATAACCTCCATGCATTTAATTAAATTCTCCTTGTGTTCGAAAAGTAGAGCACACAGAAGCTAAGCCTGAAGGTCACGCTATAGCCGTTGCTAAGAGTAGGAGGAGCTAGGTTTATAAACCTCCATTTAAGCAATGTATAAGAAGCCACCCCCATCTCTTCACCTTCCCGCAAACCCCTCAGAGAGCCTACATTTTGGCGAAATCTTAGGTTAACACTTCGCTGCAAACCTGGCGGCTCCTACAGCTAATCACTGTTTATTTCGACTTCTGCGGCATGGGCAGCTACAGACGATAAGCGCAATTGAAACATATTTGTTTATAAAACAATGCAAACAAGTACAGCTTTATTGTGCAAAATGCACCTCTTGTACATTCAGAATCAGTGGGTGTAGTGCAAACCTGCAACCTTATGGAGGAACCACCCCTGGCTGAGAGGTGCAGATTTTAAGTCCTGGGTATAGGATCAGTACCCACTAAGCATTGTGAAGAAATTAACAAGCTATGCTAGGTAGCAAACCCTGGTTTAGAAAGCCAAATTTCTGGCTGGGGGTGCTGACCACTTACTCAGGTGCTCTTGAACGTGACGCAGACACGCTACCATCCACGCTACCGAGACGGGCGGTACCGACTAAGCTCAGTTGGTTGGACGCTGAACTGCTGGCTCCAAAGTCATGAGTTCAATCGCGGTCCAGACCGATATTTGTAAATGTACTTGAAAGTGACAGTTTTACATAAGTAGATTTATTGGCATATAAAGCAATTACTGTGGGACGAAATTCCAGCACACCGGCGGCACTAATATAATCCTAGTAAATTGACAGCGTCGTTTACAAACGATATATTCGTTTTATTTTTTTCTTTGTGTTTACTGTAAGTACATAGTAGAATAAGTACGTTTTTTTCGGAAGATGTTACATAAATATAAAGCAAAACGTGTGCTATTTGAAGTGGGAGCTGAGTCAACGACTATTAGTCACCTAGTGAGCTTCCGTATTTATGCTGAAACGACCACAGATCAAAGTATCTACACGCGACCTTCCTCTGACAGCTCGAAGTGACAAACTTTATCCATCAGTAAAAAGGAGGGCCTCTCAGCCACCTAGGTTAGGTCGGTAGGTTGGAGAAAGATGTATGTCTGGTAACTCTAAGCTCTATGTACCCTGTACTCATTTGAACTTTTCATTCATTGTCCGATATGAGAACGTTGGTTTTCTCTTATCGTGAAAGGTGAATGTCTGGTAACTCTAAGCTCTATGTAACCAGGACTCATTTTAACATCATTCCATTGGTGGTCCGATGAGTTTACGTTGGAGGACGTTAATTAAAAAAAAAACAGTTAAGTTTTAAATGGAGAAACAAACGAAGAACATTTTATTTTTGAGAACCGATAGTCACCTTACATTCTCAGTTGGCTGTCACGTTAAAGGTACTGTACAGCCGTATTACCTGGCTCATTGTCACATGACCTTGGACTGTACTGACAATTAAACGTTGTTATTCTGTACAGGCGGTCAGTGTTCCGAATTTGGATGCAGTACCAAGGTGCTTGGATGAAAGTGAGGGTGTTATTTTATCGTGATGGTCTGCCAAGGCGTCATCCTTGGCTCATTATAGAGACAAATTGTGGACAGAGTCATTTCCTGGCCAAGAACTGTTCGGTTATGCACAAGGACCGCGTGCGGAACACTTAGTTGCTGATTCATGACCTAAGAATCCGTAGCCTAAACTGTGGGTAATAGTTCTACTGTAAGGTTCAACAGGAACCTTTTGTTCCGAACTGTACAATTTCTGCGAATACAGTCCGGTAATATGAATTTTTTACCACGTAATTAAGTATAGCACCTGAAAAATGCGATGCCAAGAATCTAGTGGAAATACAGATTTTAAAGTTCCCTGAATAAAGAAAATAGAAGGAAAATATTTTTATAAGAAAATCCTTGAAGATCGACACGAACTTTTCAAAAAAGTGCGTTCATCCCAAGATACCGTTATGTTTTTCGAGCATTTTGACGGTCTCAAAGAGGTTGTAAAGATTTTGATTAAAGAAGCCATATATTTAACATTCTCTGATGAGAAATTATATATTTAGACAAACGAACGTCTAATGTTAAAGCGGATGTGAGGTAAGCGATACACTAAACTGAGACAACATAAGCTCGCTGCTGTTATGACCCACACACAAGCAGTAACAAACAGAGAAATTGATGTTTTATTTCGAGAGTCAAGACAAATGAACGTCTAATGTTAAAGCGGATGTGAGATAAGCGATACACTAAACTGAGACAGCAGCTCGCTGCTGTTATGATCCACACACAAACAGTAACAAACATAGAGAAATTGATGTTTTATTTCGAGAGTCAAGACAAATGAACGTCTAATGTTAAAGCGTATATGAGATGTGCGATACACTAAACTGAGACAGTAGAAGCTCACTGCTATTATGACCCACACGCAAGCAGTAACATAGAGAAATTGATGTTTTATTTCGAGAGTCAAGACAAATAAACGTCTAACGTTAAAGCGTATATGAGATGTGCGATACACTAAACTGAGACAGCAGAAGCTCACTGCTATTATGACCCACACACAAGCAGTAACAAACATAGAGAAATTGATGTTTTATTTCGAGAGTCAAGACAAATGAACGTCTAATGTTAAAGCGGATGTGAGATAAGCGATACACTAAACTGAGACAGCAGAAGCTCGCTGCTGTTATGACCCACACACAAGCAGTAACAAGCCCGCCTCGGTAGCGTAGATGGTAGCATGTCTGCCTCACGTTCAAGAGGTCCCGAGTTCGAATATCGGTCAGGGTGAGTTACCTAGATAAGGTTTCTCCGGGGTTTTCCCTTATCCTTCAAGACGAGTGTCGGGTAACTCTAAGCTCCATGGAACCTGGACTCATTTGAGCATCATTTCACCCAATTCATTCACCGTCCGATATAACTTAACGTTGGGGCGCACGTAAATTAAAAAAATAAAAAGTAACAAACATAGAGAAATTGATGTTTTATTTCGAGAGTCAAGACAAATGAACACTGTCTTTTTTACTACCGACTAGTTTGTAGTACAGTATAAATACATAGACTATTACAGTGCATACAGTGTATGTATTTTTAGGTGAAAGTGTGCCGATAGTAATTTATAAACTCTTTTAGAAATATTTAGGATTTGTTGTACATTATTTTTTTTTTTTATCTTTTTGTATAATTCTCTTGTAGCCCGGATTTTCGTTAACTTGGATCGACTCTTGTCCCAGTTGATCCTGTAAACGAGGTTGTTCTTTTTCTTTACGTTATCCCTAGTAGTACCACTTACATTGGTGTTAGAGGATTCTTGTTCCGCTGTCCCATACATTCAGGCCTGAGCAACCGAAGCTTTGGATCTCATAGAGAACCAGGATGGGTGATCAGCTTAATGCCTTGTGTGAGGTGGAGGAACTGGATGATGGTATGAGGGCGAAATGAATAATACGGTAGGTGATTTTTTTATGTAATTTCCGTCATCCAACGTTAAGTGATATCGGACGATGAATAAAATGGGTGAAATGATGCTCAAATGAGTCCGGGGTCCATGGAGCTTAGAGCTACCCGACATTCGTCTTACAGGGTAAGGGAAAACCCCGGAAAATAACTTATCCATGTAGCTCACCCTGACCGAGATTCGAACTCGGGACCCCTTGAACGTGAGGCAGACACGCTACCATCTACGCTAACGAGGCGGGCGTACGAAAGGTGATGAGTAGATGAAAAGTCATCTTTTTTCTGAGTAGTCACAGACGATGCTTATTAGAAATTAAGTGCATTCTGGAACATACACGTTAGATATATATGGTTTTATAGGTCATCAAAATGCATTTTCCCACATTTTTATAATAGTCATTTTTTAACATTTAGATGCATTTTCCGGTCATTTTATTTCTTTCTCACGAATTTATTGGACATTTTCATCTGGAGCCCGTATTCGGAGACCCGGGTTCGATTTCCGTGGTCGACCTGACCCATGGCCTTTTTGTTTTTATTTAGATAATATGTAATTAAAAGTTAATATTTTATGAAATGGTAACTTTGTAAGTGTTGTAAAGATGTAATTAACACAGGTCAGCGTCCTAAAAGTGCTGGTGAATTTATGACGCATCAATTCGAGGAATCGCCGATTACATCATGCAATACGTGTAGATTGCATCAGTCAGGACTTCAGGGGCTAGAAGTGTCGCAGTAAGGAGAGTAGTTTGTGAGGTGTGTAAATTTGTTGTGCTGTGAAATTGAAATGCCAAAACAAAAACAATGAACTGCATCCCGTTTGAAACAGTTTGTTTCAGAGTTTGGCGGAAACATATGTTTTATGAAATTGAAAATGCCCTGATGAATTTTGAATTTATACATTATTTAGTAGCAATAATTGCATTATTTACTAAGAAAGTAAATTTTAAAATGTGGTTATTCACACCATATACACTCTGATAGTTATTAATTTATTATTATGAAAGAAATTGTTAATTTTTGTTAGGTCATTTTTTACATTTTATGTGCATTTTTTATTCTTATAAGGGCATTTTATAGCTCATTTTTAGAGAATTTTTAGGTGAACAACTCCCGGGCCCTAGTGATGACGGTGCAGTTGGTGGAGTGATGGCGTGGCAAACCGGAGTACCTAGAGAAAACCTGCCGCAGTGCCGTGTTGTCCACTTGGGATCGAACCCGGGTCGCATTGGTAAGAGCCAGGCAGTGTAACTACTCAACGACGGTGCGGTTGGTTAAACGAGGTTCTACTGTACTTATTCTTTTATGAAATAGGGAGTCGTTATTCGTTTTTTTTTCCTTAGTAGCGCAAGGAATGTGGACTTTGAAAGATATCACTTACTATTGCCGAAAACGTTTATAAGATGATGGTGTGTAGTGATAGTTTATTGAAAGGAATCGGTACAGGAAGTTCTTGTGAACGTTAAAGTTCGTAGTTTAGTTTTTACGGGCTTGTGTAATATCAGTAAAGTCTCTTTTGACAGTGTAATTTATGTGCCACATTTCACCGACCAGTGTCTGAAAAGGAAGTTGCATAAAGAAAGCAAGGGAATGAAATAAAGATGGCGTGTTACACAATACCAGCAAAATCATGCAAGAGTTTGAGTGCATTTCATTTGTCTGTGTTGTAATATTGTCTAGAACAAACACAAGGCAGGCACCCTTCTTGTCTTTCGGAGGTCGTGGTCCGTAGATTCCGGGCGCCCTGTACATACTTTCAGGTCTGCCCTCCTTCCACCGAACTGGATGGCTCAGGCGGTCTCGTATTAACAATTCCCCCCCACCATTACAGGATGGAAGTGGATACGGCATTTACGAGCATCAACCCATAGGGGAAGACTACCGATTCCCTCGGTCGGGGCGCCCGGTGATGTAGCATACCAGCTACTAGCTCTGCAGGTTTTCCTCAACCCCGTCTGAGAACAGACATTCTCGATCTCTCACGGTTATCGGCAACCACTGCCACCTCGAGTCCAACCCAATCTGAACAACTTTCAACAGGGAGGGGCTCGAACTTTCAGCCCGAGGTTCCTCTAGTAATGTCAAAGGTACCACGTGCTACGGGTCCGGTTGTATTGGCCTGGTCAGTTGTAAGGACTCTGTACTCTGCACTGTCGTGGCTCCTTGGGACGGCTGCCCTTTATGTCCTCTTGCCTCGTCCTCCTCCCGGGGAAACCTTCCTGATACAATAGACCAAGTTTCGACCGTAGCATACTCCAGTCCAGTCCAGTCCAGTCCAGTCCCCTCCCCTCTCTCCTTTGAGGGATATAGGTATGCGTTTACCCTCCGAACCTTACGACAGAGGAAAGCAACATTACTCACCAGGAAACGTGTTATCGATCTTCCAGGAAGTAGACAAGGAAGGTATTTAAAAGTCAAGTCACGTGACCGCTCTATATCAATGTATAAAAGTGCAAACGACTGTGCCATTACGCTACCTGACAGCAGATTTACTTTTAGTGTTTGTTATTGTTTTAATTTGATAAGGTAGTTTCAGGGCTGCACGGAAAAATCTGGCATTTCCGGGCGCATGCTGGTAATATAAAACGTTTCGAAAAAGTTTGACATGACCTGTTGCACTCACATGACTTTCTCTAATCTTGTAAGCTTTATTCTATGAAATTTATGTAAATAGAAATAAATTACCTTGCAGGAGTACGGAAATATAAAATGAGTAGAAAAAATATGCCAAGAATGAAAAAGAAAATAAACGCGAATTACTTCCCAATTCAGAAAAGTATGTGATACAAGGAATATTTTGGAAATGCTAACTGTACAAGAAATGTACTTACATTTAGTAAGATTTAGTCTATCTTACAGTTTAGCAGTCATATAAAAGTCATTCAAAATGAAAAGAATTTCTGAGGAATTTCATTTTATTAGGTATAGGAAAATATGTTGAACATTTCTGATTTTAATAAATGTCATTACAGGCTTTTCCAGAAAATAACATACCTATATGGCACTAATTACTACTTTGCATGTAAATTTCACATATATTATTTGTCGTATTTAAAATTGAATTAATAATGTAATACTCCTGTATTGTTAGCGTTCCTGTGGATGATGATTAAAATAGTCTAATGACGAAAGTAAAG
Organism: Mantis religiosa; assembly: GCA_030765055.1. Classification (NCBI taxonomy): domain Eukaryota; kingdom Metazoa; phylum Arthropoda; class Insecta; order Mantodea; family Mantidae; genus Mantis; species Mantis religiosa. The sequence goes on from JAUKNK010000171.1 coordinate 1,126,107, forward strand.
GTTCTGACTTCACAGTGTTAACTTTTAAGTATGCACTATTTTTTCTTATTTAAGTTTATTCACTAGGTAACTTTAGACGACAAAATACAATACTTGGGAAATCGTATTTGTGACCTGCACTTAAAAATAAAGACAAAGAAAAGTTTATCGCGTAGAAATTCAAAAGACCATTTACAGGAAAAAATTACAGAAATAAAAAAGCAACAAACGCATAAAAAATAAGAAAGTGGATATGTAGAAGTGAAGTCAAAAGTGGTTTATTCCGCTTCTAAAGTGTTTTGTTTGCTAATGATAGGTAAACCTTGGTCAGGAAAGCTGTAGTAGATTTAGTTCACGTGTGTAAAGAAATATGATTTATGTATTTGTAAAATTTGTTAACTCGGATTTGATCAAGAGACTGATAAAAAGCGGAACTAATAATAATAATGATAATGATAATGGTAATGGTAATGGTAATGGTAATGGTAATGGTAATGGTAATGGTAATGATAATGATAATGATAATGATAATGATAATGATAATGATAATGATAATGATAATGATAATGATAATGATAATGATAATGATAATGATAATGATAATGATAATAATAATGATAATAATAATGATAATAATAATGATAATAATAATGATAATAATAATGATAATAATAATGATAATAATAATGATAATAATAATGATGATAATAATAATAATAATAATAATAATAATAATAATAATAATAATAATAATAATAATAATAATAATAATAATAATAATAATAATAATAATAATAATAATAATAATAATAATAATAATAATAATAATAATAATAATAATAATAATAATAATAATAATAATAATAATAATAATAATAATAATAATAATAATAATAATAATAATAATAATAATAATAATAATAATAATAATAATAATAATAATAATAATAATAATAATAATAATAATAATAATAATAATAATAATAATAATAATAATAATAATAATAATAATAATAATAATAATAATAATAATAATAATAATAATAATAATAATAATAATAATAATAATAATAATAATAATAATAATAATAATAATAATAATAATAATAATAATAATAATAATAATAATAATAATAATAATAATAATAATAATAATAATAATAATAATAATAATAATAATAATAATAATAATAATAATAATAACATTTTTATTTTGAAACTTGCAAAATAGGACCACACAAACTAATTGTTGAAGACATGTTGACCAAAAGTTGTGTATTGCTTTTGTTTCAGACGTTCCATGGATCACATGATAATCATTGAGAAGAGTGACGTTGCTCCAAGTGGGTGTTACTCCGGAGAGCGGACCGAACAGATATATATATAGCTGTGTTAGCGGCGTGGCCGGCGCAGTAGCGACAGAATGTGTGTGCGGGGTGAGCGCTAACAACTGAGTATCGCATGGGGTGCGTAGCAGTTGTTCAGGCTTTGGAAACACAACTGAGCATCGCTTTGGAAATAACAGCTGAACGTCGGATGGAAAAATGAACCAATAGTGCGTAAAACAAAAGTGATTTAGCATTGTCAGTTGTGTGCCAGGGACTTAATTAACAGGAAGACAAAATGAGTCGAAGCGGGAAAACGCCGTGCTGTTTGAAAACGCCGTCTGTGGCGTCTATGGAGAGACGGCGAGTGGAAGAGACTTCTTTGGTGAAGGCGGTCGTCGGTTCAGACGCCACCGTGAACATTGTATCGTCCAAAGTAAACAGTGGCGTCGTCGATAAGTCCAAGATGCACTCCCGATTTCCAAAGAAACTCTCCGTGGATTTGCAATTCAGCGATATCCACTATTCCGCCCGCTTCTGGAACATCCACGAACCGTTAAAACTAGGTGAGTCAATATTCCTTTTGCTTCGTTCTGTTGACAGGTTTATGACAATAGTTTGAAGGTTAGGTTTAATTTTTGTGTTTTGAAACTAATAGCAAAATCAAGAGCTTTCGGTTCTTTTGTTTCGAGGACTTAACCTGTATTAAAGGTCATATACCTTTGTACCTGCTTTGTTCGACTGTAAGCACGAAATAATTACTAACTTTTGTGCGCACGGAGAAGAAATTTGGCATCATAAAAATTTGAGGTTAATTTAAACAAAGAAACTACAAAACATTGTAGATTTTGCGGCAGATACAAAGTCGAAGCTTTGTATAGGAGTTATTCATAGATTTAAAATTTGACGTCATTAAATATTTGAGGTTAAGTTTATGCGAACCTCGTTTAAAATTGAAATGGGTATGTAAATATGTATCCACACATTTAAAATGTTTTGTACTGTGTTCAGAATTAGGGATAGTGTACATAAGTCTTCTAAAATGTTAACGATTTTGTAAACATTTTCATAAACAAACCCTGTGAAAAGGTTTCACCATATCTGCATTTACTATTTTGTGATGAAATGTGTGAATCTAAACAGCAATAGTAATAAATTATTATATTATTTTATAAATTTGAAATTGTTTTCTTACTATCTCACTGAATAGTTTTGTTAAAAAAACTAAAAAGTGCTATTTTTACTTTTATGTCTAGAGTTTTTGATGATGCCAGGTAAATTTTTGTTAATTTTTTCACAATAGCAGAGGCTTTACTTGTAAAAGATTGTTTTTATATTATCAGAAGAATTATACACAACTAATGATCATTTTTGTAAAATCGCGTATAAAGCTTTTTAGAATTGGACAGAGAAAAATGCTTGTTTACAATAACAAATGTCTGCAATGTATCCGCTTTCACCTGAAAAAATTAGATCGTTTGTCTTTTTTTTTAATAAAAACTAGTTTTATGTCTTAATATTCTAAATTCGTAGAATAGTCTGGATTTAAGTACAAATTGTGTTACAAGGCAATGGATATTTGCGAAACGCGTGTAGGAATCTAGGATAACAAAGGTTGTAATCGGTTCATAGTTCGTGATTAGCTGTTATCTGATAAGATTTTTCCATCCGTCGCCTTATCAAAACTTGTTAACGTATTAGTATTAATGCTTGCGAATGTGTATACCTTATCTAAATAAACTTTAATCTTCTAGACGGATCGAGGGAAAGGATCAGACATCTGTTAAATTTACAAGGCCAGTGACCGAAAATGTAATTTGTGAGTGAAGGTCATTGCCTAAACTCGACGATTCTCACCAAATTTATGATTTTGATGCACAATTGTTTAATTTATAAATTGCATAACAAAACTTTGTTTTTCTTTAAAATTTACTGTAAATATTTAACGTCGTGTCCGATAATTATGAGTACGGCTCGGAAGTTGCTGACCCAAAAATTATAGAAAAATAACCAATAAAATGTTCTTAAATTTTGGAAAAAATGACTCACTATTTTAAAATTTACCGTCATTATTTTTTAATTTTATGGTTCAAAATTAAAAAAAAAAATTATTAAAATAACACCTCTCTCTTGTACAACTTCTTTGATAATCCAGCAATCTCAAAAGGTCTGTGGCTCCCCAGATCCACTGACCCAACCTCACCGGAGTTTTTTGTGGTGTTTCTAAAAAATAGACTGTACAAGGATAGGCCACGGGCAATTGATGTTCTCAAGGAATCCATTGGAACCGAAATAAGTAACATTGGCGAGTATACTCTCCGTAAAACTTCAGAGAATATGGTGAGACGAGTACAAACATGTATAGATGCTGGCGGAGGACACTTCGAACATTTTCTCTGAGATGTAAATAGTGTAATGTAATCTCCCAATTGTGTATTATATTCTCCCAAAGTTGCACGTGTGTCCTATTATTGGTTCAAAGGTTATGGCCTGTTGAAATGGTTCAGGTTTATATGGATCATACTGTATATCTACGCTTACACTAAGCATTTCTCAGAATATAGCGTGTTTGAAAAGTCGATTGAAAATTTAATGTGCTATAAATATATTTCAGATACCGGAAAGATTTAAAAAATACTGTGAGGCGAACAATGCTGTTCTCTTGTTTAACGATACTATTTTGGAATATTAGATTAGCAGTTTCTTGCGAGATGTTTTGCTTACAGGGAATTATTGGATCTGTCAGAAAAGAACTCGTTTGTTGACGTAGCACCACGAACAAATGTCAGCCAGAATCAGATCTGGAAATCGTGGAGGCCGCAAGTGCCTACTGCTGACTAGACAGAAGAATCACGATATGGAAAACCTAATCTTCATGCAGGATGGTGCTCTACTCCACGTCAATTTCACATATGTTTGGTGATCTTGTCATTAGAAGGCTGTTGCAGTTCTCTGGTGTTATCATATGGTTTATTTTTGTATTTAGCCAACTGAAACAGTACATTTAAGTACGAAATGCCTGAAGCAGATCAGCCTTTTACTTCAGCCGTTGGCTAACCTGGGAAAAGCAATTGCGGAAACCACAACTCATGGCCTTTAATGATATAATTCAAACTATGACTGTGTAAAAGTCATGAAGGGAGACCGTCTTCGACAACACCACCAGCTGAAGGCTCAACATAAGTGTACAAGTAGTACGTGAAAATATTCAAACTGATAATACCAAGTTGAAACATTTTTACATAAACTTAAAATCTTTTTTTCCTTTTTAAAATGTTACAAAAATGCTAAACTAAATAGGGAATCAGTGTAGCGATTATGCAGAAAATTAATTACCAGAACATGTAATTCAGTATTGACTGATTATTATCAGTTAGGCATACAACGTACATTTTATTGTAATTGCAAGATTGGAATTTTCATATGTAGTGCCATATATAACTCGTATAACGCACATATAATAGCGCTGATTATCGGATTTGATAGTCTTTAAAACAAAAACATTGTAACATAATCTCAATACATTTTACGTATAACCAACACAATTGTGAACTGAATTGACAGTATTTTGTGTGTGCGTTTTGTTTTTACTACGTATCTGCATCATGTTACTTGAACATACGGAAAATATGAAATCGATTATCTCATATAGGGCAGGATTCAAAAACAGCTGCTTCACGAAAGTGGAACAAGTGAGCTGCGAATGTATGTAATGTAATAATAATTTATGAGCGCATTGTTCTTCTGGCTTGAGACGTGGTGTGAAAAATGACTCGCAACTTTTTATGTGACAGAAGCGAACCGCAATTCTTTTGTCATTAACGACGTGGAGTACCATGTGGAAATTGTGTCCAAACGGTACCATGCGCAACAACACGCAATCTTAAATCTATTTACCCTAAAGGTTAAAGAATTCTAAATCATTTTCCGAGTTTACTTGTCTGTCATTTACATAGATGCAGTTTTGTTACATTGAATGCTGCTATAGATTTTGCTGGACAGTTAATAATGAAAATATGTGTTGCACTCACATGACTTTCTCTACTCTTGTACAAACACTTATTGCTCTATCTACTTCAAGATAAACATTAACTTATTGGGAATACAGTAGACTTTAAGTGATAGTCAAATGTTTTGGTCGTTATGTGATGTATACATGACTTTCTCTACTCTTGTACACACACTTATTGCTCTATCTACTTCAAGATAAACATTATCTTATTGGGAATACAGTAGACTTTAAGTGATAGTCAAATATTTTGGTCGTTATGTGATGTATACATGACTTTCTCTACTCTTGTACACACACTTATTGCTCTATCTACTTCAAGATAAACATTGACTTATTGGGAATACAGTAGACTTTAAGTGATAGTCAAATGTTTTGGTCGTTATGTGATGTATGCAGGATTTTCTCTACTCTTGTACAAACACTTATTGCTCTATCTACTTCAAGATAAACATTATCTTATTGGGAATACAGTAGACTTTAAGTGATAGTCAAATGTTTTGGTCGTTATGTGATGTATGCATGATTTTCTCTACTCTTGTACAAACACTTATTGCTATACATATTATATTATAGTGAGAATTCCATAGGAATATCTTAAACTCATGGTACTTTAATGAAAATATTGACAGCCATCCATATTTTTAAAAATACCTGTAAAATTTTCTTTCGCGCTTATTTTTCTTCTTCAATCTTGTTTTCTGGAGAGTCACACACACCAGGCCACAGATTTATCCAAGTTTCTCATTCAACCTGGTCCCAAGTAGGTGGGATGAGTGCAGTGAGAAAATTCGGGTAATGTACCGACTGACAATAGCAATTTATCGTCTCTAAAAGTAAACTTTATTTACTAAGGTAAACAATTTGTTTCTCTCAAAAGTAGTCCGGGTTAACGAAGTATTTTAGAGGTTTACAATTTGTAAGTGCGTACGTATAAAGGAGCTTATTCCAGTGTTTAGTTATCATTTATCTTGAAACAAGTGCTGTTATTGTTACATCAGACCATATTGCTGTAGTCGTGACCTTGACCGGCAAGTGACACGTCTCGCCGTCAGCTATATGCAACCAGTACAGCATTACAACAGGAAATGTCATACTCCGGTCTGTATAACCGGTAGAGGAAGAATTAAAGTCGTGGTCTTCAAATTTAACGGGAAATAGACGTACTCGACTCAAAATATATATTATGTTTTGCATTCACATGGTTTTCTGTGATTACTTAAGTGTTTATTGTACTATCTACTTCTTTCTTTCCTTTCTTTTTCTTTTAATTTACGTCATCGAACATTAAGTCATAAGAAATAATGAATAAAATGATTTTTTTGGTGATGGGGCTCTTGAAGATCTTAGTGTCGTTTTCGAATAAACTTTTTAGTTTTTCCATAACTCGAGTGTCGGATGTCGAATAGCTTCAAGCTCTGTGGAAAGCTGGCACATTTGAGCAGTCATATCACTAGTTTCATTCATTGTTCTTTCGATATGACACACTAGGTTAAATGACGTAAAACCTTAAAGAAAGAATAACTTCTAAATACGAAGGCTGTTCAATAAAGAATTATAACTTTTACTGTCATAATTTTTCGCACTAAAATACAGTCTTATTACATTCTGATAGCTTAATGTGAAACAAACACGCCGTAGTAGTTTCATTGTTGGTACTCCTGGTTACCTGTGAGAACCAGGCAAGTTCAGACATGTACAATATCGCCTACCGCTGCAATGGAGGTAACATGGAGTTAAAGTTGATGTTAGAGGAGGATCCGGAGTTTCTTTCAAACGTAATCACTGCTCATGAAACTTGGCTACATCATTTTGATCCTGAGAGCAAACAGCAAGGCTCAGTGTGGAAATCTCCTCATCACCAACCCCCCAAAAGTAAAAGTGGTTGCTTCTGCTGGGAAAGTTAGTCATCTCATTCTCTGGTATTCATGCAATGGTTTATCAGCATGTTGTACCTGCACACACATCAGTAATTGGACAATACTACAGGGATGTCCTGAAAACATTGCAAGTCCATATCAGGCACAAATGACCACATTTCCGTGAAGCAGGTTGGATGCTGCAGCAGGATAATGTTGAATATCTTGAATGGATGCTGAATATCTTGCAAAAATCAACGTGAAGTGCATCCCTCACCATCCCTATAGTCCGGGTTTAGTCCCAAGTTACTTTTTTCTATTTCCTAACTTGAAGAAACGCCTTCATTGGAGCCATTATCCATCATCAGAAGCAGTGGTGAAGGCTGCGGAGGCGATTTTGAAGGATCTCTCAAAATTGGTTTTCAGCATGTCTTTGAAGACTGGCAGAAACGCTGGGACAAGTGCATCGCATTCAGGAGAGACTATTTTGAGAAGGACCATCAAAATTATTAGGATGAGTAAGGTACGTTGTCAAAAAAAAAAAAAAAAAAAAAGTGATCATTCTTTATTGAACAGCCCTCGGTTTTGTATGTTTAAGTAAAGCTAATCTTACGCTGTTCCAAATCCAGCTTTAATAACTAACAATTTTGATTGAATAAATAGCAATAAGAAAAAGAATTGATTTTCCAAGTTGTTAGCTTCTTCGAGTGTATTGTGACGTGATCGAGTAAACCTCCAGGTTCCAGGAACACGCTGGAAATATTACCCACATGGTAAGCAATCAAATTGCTGTTGGGTTACATCGTTTAAAGAAAACTGTTATGTCAGGATATTGGCCTTGATGTTCAGCTTTCCTTGATCGGTAGCAGAACTAGCTTGTCTTCCTTATTCATCTGTTAAATAATTTTGTGTAACTGCTAAACCCGTTTACATCACCAAGACAGCAATAACCGTGAGAGATCCTGACTCACGTGTCACTACATCCCTCTAATTTTACTTCATCTTTCGTACTGTTGGTTGTTTCACGGATCTGCAGCTCATCTGGTCTATCTTGAAGCATAGGAATTAGAGAGAGGACTATTGTTATAGGTGACCCATATCGCGCCACTTCCATGTGATGTTTCCCAATGACTCCACATGATTATATTGTAGCTATCCCTTAATACATTCAAGGTGAGCGCTTTAAATATAGCAGTAGTATAGATATACCCTCCATATGGCTCAGGCGGTTTCTTCTGTGGTCCGTATTTGGGACGTCCGGGTTCGATTCCCGTAGTTGACCTACGTGACCCATGGTTATTTGGGTTTTTTCCCGGGTCGGCAGGGATCAATCACATGCCCCAAATTCCTGTCCCTCTAATTCAGCTCCATTATCACTTCATCTCTCATCTGGTGGTCTCTTTCAGGGTAGAAGTGTCGGCGCGAGTCTCAGCGTTGCATGACATGTAGGAGTGAAGCTATCTACCAGATCAGCCCCTACAAAGTAAAGACTGATCCCCCTTCTCCAACCAAGGAGTAACCAAGCTGTCCCCAAAAAGGGGGCGCCCGGCGCCTCCAGGGCTCTTTCCTTGGGGCAAGACCTAGAAGCTAACAAACCCCTCCACCTGGTCCACAAACTCAAGACGGGTGGAAGTGGATACGCCACTTATGCGCGCCAACCCCAAAGGGGAAGGCCCCAGATTAACCTCGTTGGTGCCGCGTGGTGATCTAGCACACCTTATACTAGCCTGCTCAGCTAGTACCCGGGAGTGGTGAGGCAACCCTCGACCCCCTCCGGAGGTACCCGATCTCTCACGGGTATCGAGAACACACTGCCCCCTCGAGTCCATTCCAATCCGAACAACTCCCATACGGGAGGGGCTCGGCTGTTCGGTCCGAGGATCCTCTGGTAACGTCAGGGGTACCACGAGTGCTAAGGTTCCGCACCACGGCAGCTAAAAGGGACGGATCCGCCCCTTACGGGAGGTGTTGCATGACAGGAAGATATGCTCCTGGTAAACACTAACTCCTCCGGTCTCCGTGCCGACCTACTGCGCCGTTTTAGGACTATTGTGGGTGTGATGCTGGTAGTTCTGTCCTCCCGGAGAGTTTCCAAGTAGTAAAGTGTAGGGACCCAGCCTATACGGCCTCCGTGGGACGGCCGTACTGTCTCCTCTCTCCTCATCCTTCCTCCCGGGGATGCCCTACTTGAGAGCACAGGCACAATAGTCCAAGTTTGGACCTCCGTAGCGTAGTCCAGTCTAGTCTATACTGTCCATCAGAGAGGGACTGCCATTATCTTCAGGTTCATTGTCATCGGATGCAGTGTTCAGTGTTAAGTCACTTTCTTTTAAATTGTCCAACATATCAATTGATCCGTACATTTCTTCTATCCCTTCACATGTTCGTAAGACAGGTTTCCAATTTTCTGGAGTAACTTTTAGTGCGCAAGATGTCACATCTCGTTCTTAGATTGTCACATCATGTTTGCTTTGATTTGTGTCCATATTAGCTCGATACCATCCATATCACAATGATACGGAGGTAAGGTTTGTGCAGTTAATTGAGCTATGGAGTCTGTTGCATCTTTATTTCTCTTAATTGTCGTACAACAGCGGTTTTGATACCATATTTCCATTATTACTGTGAATATAAAGTAGGTAAACAAGCTTTGGAGCTCCTGACGGATACTAGGCAATTAATAATAGCGGTGGCAACATGTTTACGACATTTATCACCCCTCTTTTGTCACAGGGAGGGATAGGTCATGTTTCAGCTTAAATCAAATGAATCTGAAGTTTAGACAGGCAATTTTCGGTCTAAATCCTGGTTGTACGATCGGGGAGGTCTCAAGTCCCTCCCCAGGAGATGTGTAAGCACACAGAGGAATAAGACTGTTCACAAAAAATTGGAGATATTTCATTTATCAAACAAGTATCTACATGTTTATTTAAAAATAATTACGCATGTAAAATTACGTAAATAATTACATTAAAAACGTTTTATTGACTTTATTTTGTGTTTTTACTCTCTTGATGTCAGAAAATAATTAGAGATAATAAATTTTGAAATAATTAAATAATACCTACGTATTATGTAAATCAATCTCAAATATATAAGTTACCTTGGAGTTATTTTCTGTCGTCGCGTAGACCTGCAGATAATTGTAGAATTCCTGTATCAAAATACCAGTTTTACACAGAAGCTGGAACAGGTTTATCAAAACAAGGTCGAGAAGTGCAGCAAGAACTGAACGTGATGGTAAATCGCGTGAGGCAGACTTCCGTCTTCAGCACGCCGGATGAAGAACCGACCTAGTGATGACTAAGTGGGTTACAATCACTACTTGAACTTGATTACTTAACGACATTGCCTTTCTACACTCAAGTCTTGTACAAAATCTATATATTGTTAGTGAAATTCATCTTTCAGTTCAAATTTATCCCCTAGGCTCAGCTCAGCTCTTTCAAGGATGTGACAGGAAGATTTTCAAGAAAACCCCACACCCCAAATCACTCTTGACATGGAAAAATTTAAAAAAAGAATGATACATTTCTCATAATTGGTTCTAACAATTAAGATTAAACTTCACTTACACACTCACTGCCGATGGGCAATTTGAAACTGTTCTTTAAAGATAGTCCCAAGCATGATCGATCTCAATTTCAAATGCTAATTAAAATTTAAGAAATGTTAGAATAGCTTTTTAATAAAATATAAATGTAATTGATAAAAAAGAAAATATACATGCAGCCAAAGTCGTCAAGTAGGCTATGACACGCTTGAACCCCATTTACATAGACATTAACATGAAATTAGCTTTGCCATCCACAATGACATAACCTCAACATCAAAATAAAATAATAGCATTATCAATCTTATTAAACATTTTTAAAACGCTGATAGTGGAATTTTTTGAATTAAATTTGTATTTCACTGTTAACTTTTCACGAAATTACACTTTTTCGAAACCTTCAGAACAATTTATCGCTTTAAAATATTAATATAGAACAGTACTTTCCCAAAGATGCTAATAACAACTGATAATTATTAAATTATGGTGTTTCCATATACAAGGAAAACAAAATATTTTATAACCTACCTAACCTAAAATTCCTCATCAACTTGACAGATACCATAGTAAATAACATAAATAACTCATGACTACCTTCATATTTCAGTTCATTTTGCAATTTGCTTCCTAATATTTACCTTCAGTAAGTTATCTTTGTAGTATTTATGCTTCCTGTGATAAAGACAACGATAATTTTGAAATAAAATAACGAATTTTTCATCAAATGACCCATATCGCTTCCTTTCTGTTTCTATACATTGCGATAGTGTTTTTTCCCTCTCTCTTTTGTTTATTCACCAAACACGAACATGAATACATGGTTTGGGTTAGCGTCTGGCGGCAATGTTTATGTTAACCAAACTCATTGTGAATGGTCTTATTTATTAACCTGGTAACAAGCTTTAGTGTTCGTGTTGTGTTTGCGATAACTTTTGTACGTGGATGGCGCATTATGGAAAAGTGATCGTGAACATTCCGGTTATTTTACAGACGGAAGAAAAACTTCGGATTCGCCAGAAGAAAATATTACGGCGATTAAGTATGCCATTGAACGATCCTTGACAAATAAAGGACGTATTATTTAACGAATAAGGGTGAGATAAACTATTGTTCCGGGATCACAAACAGGAAATTAATCGTAAATGTTCTCCGACTGCAGCTAAGCTGGTGAAGAAGATAAAGAGCTACAAAATACCAACGAATCTATGTGCATCAAAATTAGCATCACAAGGTGAAGAAATAAAAATATTTATCATCAAGTCGATGAATTAACGTAGCCCAAAGACACTTCCTCTCAAATGTTTTCATGATCTTAAATGTTAAAGGTGACATAGAAATGTAGCAAAATATAATTGCGAGTCATATTTTTAAGAAGTGAGTTGCTATGGAGAGTTTTGAAATACAATACTCTCTGTATGACATCACGAGAAAGTAATCAGTAGTGCCACAACATTTCAAACGATGCGAGGTATTGGAAAATCAATACGAACAGCAAAGAATACCTCGTAAATGGCTAATGATAGGAAAAAAATGAATTTGAAACAAATTATATATTTTGTTTAGGGCTACATTTTTTATGTACCTCTTATGGCTTGCCACTTACACAAAATGTATTAGGAATGATAAACTATGTTTTATTAGTCATGTAAATATGTTACAAATATAACAAAACACATTAATGGACACTGTTTCTTATAAAAGAGAACCTGGGAGATTTTCTTGAAGTCTTCCTCTTGAAATCTGCTGTTCCGGGCAGTGTATGGCTACAAAGGTGGTCACGCACCAGATGTCGTAATCCATCAACACTAATCATCAACTGTGACCTTGACCTGACAGACGGCCAACGGAAGTTTCGACTTCTATCGATTTCTTTGTCGCCCTTCACACATTTCACGCTATCACCACACACAAGGAAATTCTGTATTTTCGCGTATTTCCCTCTTACGAGACTGACAGCTTGGGGTCGATCATCTGTCGACGAGCAAACTTTCTATCAGACACAATGGAATGTTTGTTTTATTATTTTTAATATTCTAACGACTATGACAAAGTCTCATTCCACCGGTGCTCCATCTTCATCTCATGTATCATCAGTGTGACCGCCTGCGGTGCCGTATGTAGTAAAAGCGGGCGTTAAACACTACACATTTCATTTTTACGTACACGCATTTTAAATGAAACGTTTATCTACAATTTTCTGAAAATGTCCTGAGAAGTGCTCTTCATACTGAATAGCTTTCGTATAAGTGGTAAACTGTAAGATATAGACAAAATATTACTACATAACAAATGTGTATCTTGTTAAAGCATACAACTTATGTATATTATCTTAAAGCGAATACAGCAGACTTTAAGTGATAGTCAAATGTTTTCTGATGTCTGCATCTCTTACAATTTAGCGGTTATACAAAATTCATTCAGAATGAAGAGTGAGGACATTCACACAAAATTCAAGATATACATTTCATTTCTCATGAAAATATTGTAAACATATTGTATTTTAATGAGAATCATCGAGGTTTATTTTTGGAAAGCTTGGAATTAGAGACTGTAAAAAAAAAAAAAAAAAAAAAAAAAAAAAAAAAAAAAAAGTCTTGGTGTCGGATACAGCTCTGGGAGATCCTGAACTTCAATATGAAGTTTGTTGATAGAAATTAATCAGTTTTCCATACTAGCCGTGTATAGGGTAAGGTTTTATATAGTCAATCTGAAAAATTCAATTCCGTGGCCGGAATTTGAACCACGAATCTCCCGGTTTCCGTCCGGTCGCTCTTAACCTTAGAGCTACCATGGCCAACGTGCCGTCATGACATTAAATTCTCCAATTGACTCGTATGTTTTCCCGGTAAACCGCTAAGGCTTCTCGTATTAGAGATGCACACCGTTTGCGGTTACTTGCTATTGTAAATACTCGATCCGTAGTTCAAATCCCGCTCATGGCATTGAATTTTTCAGGTTGACTCTATCAAGCTTGTATTTGAGCGACTTTTCACACACACATACACGCGCGCACGTACCTTTTGCTAAGAATACCAAAGCGAGTGAACTTAGAAGGAGTATTGTACGAAATTAACATGTTAAAGGCGCCATATAAATAAACCGTTAAAGAAAATATCAGAGATAAGTGAAATTATAACCTCATTCCATGTAGCGTTTAAACTGGTGTTTCAAACGTAGTTTTTTAATTGTAACAAGACGGTTAAGTGAGTAGTTTGTGCTTTCTGAGTAGGATGTACAGTTGTACAGCTGACTGTTAAGAGAGAAGATGATTTAATTCGTAGTCATGTCTCGTGACCACAGCTGAGGAATTAATTCCAGGAACCTCGCACATCACAAATCCAGCTCAGCTGACTGCAGCTTTACTCACTTGTTCTATACATAAAGGGCTACTGTTGCGCTGCCTCTTTCTTTCTTTTCTTTCTTCCTCCCTCCCTCCCTCCCTCCCTCCCGCCCTCCCTCCCTCCATCCCTCCCTCCCTTTTCTTTCTTTCTTTCTTTCTTTCTTTCTTTCTTTCTTTCTTTCTTTCTTTCTTTCTTTCTTTCTTTCTTTCTTTCTTTCTTTCTTTCTTTCTTTCTTTCTTTCTTTCTTTCTTTCTTTCTTTCTTTCTTTCTTTCTTTCTTTCTTTCTTTCTTTCTTTCTTTCTTTCTTTCTTTCTTTCTTTCTTTCTTTCTTTCTTTCTTTCTTTCTTTCTTTCTTTCTTTCTTTCTTTCTTTCTTTCTTTCTTTCTTTCTTTCTTTCTCTTTCTTTCTTCTTTCTTTCTTTCTTTCTTTCTTTCTTTCTTTCTTTCTTTCTTTCTTTCTTTCTTTCTTTCTTTCTTTCTTTCTTTCTTTCCTTCTTTCTTTCCTTCTTTCTTTCCTTCTTTCTTTCCTTCTTTCTTTCCTTCTTTCTTTCCTTCTTTCTTTCCTTCTTTCTTTCCTTCTTTCTTTCCTTCTTTCCTTCTTTCCTTCTTTCCTTCTTTCCTTCTTTCCTTTCTTTCCTTTCTTTCCTTTCTTTCCTTTCTTTCCTTCTTTCCTTTCTTTCCTTCTTTCCTTCTTTCCTTCTTTCCTTCTTTCCTTCTTTCCTTTCTTTCCTTTCTTTCCTTCTTTCCTTCTTTCCTTCTTTCCTTCTTTCCTTCTTTCCTTTCTTTCCTTTCTTTCCTTCTTTCCTTCTTTCTTTCCTTCTTTCCTTCTTTCTTTCCTTCTTTCCTTCTTTCCTTCTTTCCTTCTTTCTTTCTTTCCTTCTTTCTTTCTTTCTCTCTCTCTTTGTTGGTTGGTTTGTTTCTTTGTTTCTCTCTTTCCTTCCTTTCCTTCTTTTTTCTTTCTCTCTTTCCCTACGTCCTTCCGTCTCTTCCCTTTTTTCTGTTTCTTCTCTCTTTCTGTCTCTTTTTAGCATTTCTTCTCTTTCTTTCTCTTTCTTTCTTTCTTTCTTTCTTTCTTTCTTTCTTTCTTTCTTTCTTTCTTTCTTTCTTTCTTTCTTTCTTTCTTTCTTTCTTTCTTTCTTTCTTTCTTTCTTTCTTTCTTTCTTTCTTTCTTTCTTTCTTTCTTTTTTTTCTTTCTTTCTCTTTCTTTCTTTCTTTCTTTTTTTTCTTTCTTTCTTTCTTTATACCTGTCTTTTCTTTCTTTCTTTCTTTGGCACTCCATCTGTCGTTTATTTATTTATTTATTTATTTCTCTTTTTTCATAAAAACACGAATACCGGCTTAACATTAAAAGAGCTTTTTCTAATGTGTTAAATTCACATGCCCTCTCCTTCAAAATATTATTTCATTATCTTCTATTAAAGTAGATACATTTTCTGTGAACATTTACCCATTTCGTTGTACAATACAATAGTGATTTTTCAAAAAGCGTCTCGCTGTATTATTGGTTTTGAAACTAATGCGCTCTCCATGCTGAGGGAAAAAAAGTAAGCAAAAACAAAGATTTGTCATATGAGAAAGGTGCATTTAAGTATTTGATATTTCAAACAAACAACAAGCGTTAACCCTACAAATAATTCTACTTCACATAAGTTGTGTGCATTATTACATTGTTACATTTATACCCTTTTATTTTCACGTTCAACGGTCGTATTAAGTGACTATTTGGAACATATTGCTTAAGGCAGTGCTGTCAACTCGTATACCTACATACTCCTCCAGGACTTCTCGGTGCTGTGGTAGTCATTCAGAATCAGAAGGACTAGAGGGCATTTCCAATATGTTCAATACAGCTTCATTTGTCATGAAAATATCTTAAACATTCGTGCGATAGTTTAATAAACATTGTACAGCTATTTTAGTGAAGAAAACAGTAAAGAAGTGTAAGTAAAGGATAGTTTGTTTGCTGGGGAAACTTTTTCTTGACAATGTTGGTGTTTAGTTGTTGGTTATGCAGTTCACGACATACGTACTTGATTCACACCGAACTCCGTTTTGCGATGCAAACAAAGACTGACACATCGATTCCAGTTCACGTGGCCAACAGACTGACGTAAGCAATAAAGTGTGACTCAGGGTCAAAGAAATACATTTTAATGCGCAACCGTCGTAATCTCTTGTCACCAGACGTTTTATGTTGGCACTTTGTGGTCACACTGGCGACTTAACTTACCTACTTTATGAATTTGAACTTGAATATAGTACGTCCCAAAAACTGATATACACATTTAATTACGAGGGTCGTCTGAAAAGTATCCGACCTCAACATGAAGATGGCAGCACTCTTAAATAAAGGCTAGTGAATTTCGTTGTTCATCTGTTGACAGTTACTCACCAAAGCTTCAGCCATTTTGGACCCTCAGTTGTTATGTAACAGTCGTTGGAGTGAGTTGATGTGAGTGTTTTTATGAAAATGGACAAAATCGAGTATCGAGCTGTCATTAAATATTTGTTTTTGAAAGGCAATATGCCTACGCAAATCAAAGATGAGTTGGATTCTGTGTATGGGGACTCTGCACCATCATTTACCACAGTGAAATTTTGGGCAGCTGAATTTAAACGTGGCCGTAAGAGCTTGGGAGACGATGAACGTTCGGGACGTCCAAAAACTGCAACTATCGACGAAAACATCGCCAAAGTTCACCAAATGGTGCTAGACGACCACCGAATTAAAGTGAGAGACATAGCAGAGGCTATTAACATGGCAAAAGAACGTGTTTGTCACATATAAAATCAACATTTAGACATGAGAAAGCTGTCCGCCCGTTGGGTGCCACGTTTGCTCACGTTAGACCAAAAACGTATTCGAATGAACATTTCCAACGCTCTATTGGCGCAGTTTAGGCGCAATAAATCCGAGTTTTGGCGCCGATTAATTACTGTAGATAAAACTTGGATACACCATTATACACTCGAAACAAAAATACTTTTTTTTTTCGGCTGGGAAAGTGATGGCGACTGTTTTTTGGGATCGTCATGGAGTTATTTTAATTGCTTATCTTCAAAAAGGAACAACCATTTACAAGAGCATACTACGCATCATTACTTGACAAGCTGAAGGCAGAACTTGCAGAAAAACGGCCACAGTTGCAGAAAAAGGAAATCCTGTTTCACAAACACAACGCACCGTCTCACACCTCAGCGGTTGCAATGACGAAATTCCACGAATTACGGTTAGAACTGCTTGACTCACCAGATCTAGACCCAAGAGATTTCTTTTTGTTCCCTCATCTGAAAATTGCACTGGGAGGACAGATTTTCGTCAAATGAAGAAGCAATCACCTTCGTGAACAATTATTTTGTAGAGAAAAACGCCGAGTGCTATTTGGACGTGTTACAGACATGGGAACATCGCTGGGAGAAGAGTGTAGAGTTACAAGGAGACTATGTTGAAAAACGCCGAGTACTATTTGGACGTGTTACAGAGATGGGAGCATCGCTGCGAGAAGTGTGTAGAGTTACAAGGAGACTATGTTGAAAAACGTCGAGTACTATTTGGACGTGTTACAGAGATGGGAACATCGCTGGGAGAAGAGTGTAGAGCTACAAGGAGACTATGTTGAAAAACGCCGAGTACTATTTGGACGGGTTACAGAGATGAGAACATCACTGGGAGAAGTGTGTAGAGTTACAAGGAGACTATGTTGAAAAACGCCGAGTACTATTTGGACTGGTTACAGAGATGTGAGCATCGCTGGGAGAAGTGTGTAGAGTTACAAGGAGACTATGTTGAAAAACGCCGAGTACTATTTGGACTGGTTACAGAGATGGGAACATCGCTGGGAGAAGTGTGTAGAGTTACAAGGAGACTATGTTGAAAAACGCCGAGTACTATTTGGATGGGTTACAGAGATGAGAGCATCGCTGGGAGAAGTGTGTAGAGTTACAAGGAGACTATGTTGAAAAACGCCGAGTACTATTTGGACGGGTTACAGAGATGAGAGCATCGCTGGGAGAAGTGTGTAGAGTTACAAGGAGACTATGTTGAAAAACGCCGAGTACTATTTGGACGGGTTACAGAGATGAGAACATCACTGGGAGAAGTGTGTAGAGTTACAAGGAGACTATGTTGAAAAACGCCGAGTACTATTTGGACGGGTTACAGAGATGCGAACATCGCTGGGAGAAGTGTGTAGAGTTACAAGGAGACTATGTTGAAAAACGCTGAGTACTATTTGGACGGGTTACAGAGATGAGAACATCACTGGGAGAAGTGTGTAGAGTTACAAGGAGACTATGTTGAAAAACGCTGAGTACTATTTGGACGGGTTACAGAGATGAGAGCATCGCTGGAAGAAGTGTGTAGAGTTACAAGGAGACTACGTTGAAAAACGTCGAGTACTATTTGGACGGGTTACAGAGATGGGAACATCGCTGGGAGAAGTTTGTAGAGTTACAAGGAGACTATGTTGAAAACGCCGAGTACTATTTGGACGGGTTACAGAGATGGGAACATCGCTGGGAGAAGTGTGTAGAGTTACAAGGAGACTATGTTGAAAAACGCCGAGTAGTATTTGGACGTGTTACAGAGATGGGAGCATCGCTGGGAGAAGTGTGTAGAGATACAAGGAGACTATGTTGAAAACGCCGAGTTCTATTTGGACGGGTTACAGAGATGAGAGCATCGCTGGGAGAAGTGTGTACAGTTACAACGACACTATGTTGAAAAACGCCGAGTTATATTTGGACGGGTTACAGAGATGAGAACATCACTGGGAGAAGTGTGTAGAGTTAAAAGGAGACTATGTTGAAAACGCCGAGTACTATTTGGACGGGTTACAGAGATGAGGACGTCACTGGCAGAAGTGTGTAGAGTTACAAGGAGACTATGTTGAAAAACGCCGAGTACTATTTGGACGGGTTACAGAGATGGGAACATCGCTGGAAGAAGTGTGTAGAGTTACAAGGAGACTATGTTGAAAACGCCGAGTACTATTTGGACGGGTTACAGAGATGGGAACATCGCTGGGAGAAGTGTGTAGAGTTACAAGGAGACTATGTTGAAAAACGCCGAGTACTATTTGGACGGGTTACAGAGATGGGAGCATCGCTGGGAGAAGTGTGTAGAGATACAAGGAGACTATGTTGAAAAACGCCGAGTAGTATTTATACGTGTTACAGAGATGGGAGCATCGCTGGGAGAAGTGTGTAGAGTTACAAGGAGACTATGTTGAAAAACGCCGAGTAGTATTTATACGTGTTACAGAGATGGGAGCATCGCTGGGAGAAGTGTATAGAGTTATAAGGAGACTATGTTGAAAAACGCCGAGTACTATTTGGACGGGTTACGGAGATGGGAACATCGCTGGGAGAAGTGTGTAGAGTTACAAGGAGACTATGTTGAAAAACGCCGAGTACTATTTGGACGGGTTACAGAGATGAGAGCATCGCTGGGAGAAGTGTGTACAGTTACAACGACACAATGTTGAAAAACGCCGAGTACTATTTGGACGGGTTACAGAGATGAGAACATCACTGGGAGAAGTGTGTAGAGTTACCAGGAGACTATGTTGAAAAACGCCGAGTACTATTTGGACGGGTTACAGAGATGAGAGCATCGCTGGAAGAAGTGTATAGAGTTACAAGGAGACTATGTTGAAAACGCCGAGTACTATTTGGACGTGTTACAGAGATGAGAACATCGCTGGGAGAAGTGTGTAGAGTTACAAGGAGACTATGTTGAAAACGCCGAGTACTATTTGCACGGGTTACAGAGATGAGAACATCGCTGGGAGAAGTGTGTAGTGTTACAAGGAGACTATGTTGAAAACGCCGAGTACTATTTGGACGGGTTACAGAGATGAGAGCATCGCTGAGAGAAGTGTGTAGTGTTACAAGGAGACTATGTTGAAAAACGCCGAGTACTATTTGGACGGGTTACAGAGATGGGAGCATCGCTGGGAGAAGTGTGTAGTGTTACAAGGAGACTATGTTGAAAAACGCCGAGTACTATTTGGACGGGTTACAGAGATGAGAGCATCGCTGAGAGAAGTGTGTAGTGTTACAAGGAGACTATGTTGAAAACGCCGAGTACTATTTGGACGGGTTACAGAGATGGGAGCATCGCTGAGAGAAGTGTGTAGTGTTACAAGGAGACTATGTTGAAAAACGCCGAGTACTATTTGGACGGGTTACAGAGATGGGAGCATCGCTGAGAGAAGTGTGTAGTGTTAATAGGAGACTATGTTGAAAACGCCGAGTACTATTTGGACGGGTTACAGAGATGGGAGCATCGCTGAGAGAAGTGTGTAGTGTTACAAGGAGACTATGTTGAAAAACGCCGAGTACTATTTGGACGTGTTACAGAGATGGGAGCATCGCTGAGAGAAGTGTGTAGTGTTACAAGGAGACTATGTTGAAAAACGCCGAGTACTATTTGGACGTGTTACAGAGATGGGAACATCGCTGAGAGAAGTGTGTAGTGTTACAAGGAGACTATGTTGAAAAACGCCGAGTACTATTTGGACGGGTTACAGAGATGGGAGCATCGCTGAGAGAAGTGTGTAGTGTTACAAGGAGACTATGTTGAAAAACGCCGAGTACTATTTGGACGGGTTACAGAGATGGGAACATCGCTGGGAGAAGTGTGTAGAGTTACAAGGAGACTGTGTTGAAAAACGCCGAGTACTATTTCTACGGGCTACAGAGATGGGAGCATCGCTGGGAGAAGTGTGTAGAGTTACAAGGAGACTATGTTGAAAAACGCCGAGTACTATTTGGACGTGTTACAGAGATGGGAACATCGTTGAGAGAAGTGTGTAGAGTTACAAGGAGACTATGTTGAAAAACGCCGAGTACTATTTGGACGTGTTACAGAGATGAGAGCATCGCTGGGAGAAGTGTGTAGAGTTACAAGGAGACTGTGTTGAAAAACGCCGAGTACTATTTGGACGGGCTACAGAGATGGGAACATCGCTGGGAGAAGTGTGTAGAGTTACAAGGAGACTGTGTTGAAAAACGCCGAGTACTATTTGGACGTGTTACAGAGATGGGAACATCGCTGGGAGAAGTGTGTAGTGTTACAAGGAGACTATGTTGAAAAACGGCGAGTACTATTTGGACGTGTTACAGAGATGAGAGCATCGCTGGGAGAAGTGTGTAGAGTTACATGGAGACTGTGTTGAAAAACGCCGAGTACTATTTGGACGGGTTACAGAGATGAGAGCATCGCTGGGAGAAGTGTGTAGAGTTACAAGGAGACTATGTTGAAAAACGCCGAGTACTATTTGGACGTGTTACAGAGATGGGAACATCGCTGGGAGAAGTGTGTAGTGTTACAAGGAGACTATGTTGAAAAACGCCGAGTACTATTTGGACGGGTTACAGAGATGGGAGCATCGCTGGGAGAAGTGTGTAGAGTTACAAGGAGACTATGTTGAAAAACGTCGAGTACTATTTGGACGTGTTACAGAGATGAGAGCATCGCTGGGAGAAGTGTGTAGAGTTACAAGGAGACTATGTTGAAAAACGCCGAGTACTATTTGGACGGGTTACAGAGATGGGAGCATCGCTGGGAGAAGTGTGTAGAGTTACAAGGAGACTATGTTGAAAAACGCCGAGTACTATTTGGACGGGTTACAGAGATGAGAGCATCGCTGAGAGAAGTGTGTAGTGTTACAAGGAGACTATGTTGAAAACGCCGAGTACTATTTGGACGGGTTACAGAGATGGGAGCATCGCTGAGAGAAGTGTGTAGTGTTACAAGGAGACTATGTTGAAAAACGCCGAGTACTATTTGGACGGGTTACAGAGATGGGAGCATCGCTGAGAGAAGTGTGTAGTGTTACAAGGAGACTATGTTGAAAACGCCGAGTACTATTTGGACGGGTTACAGAGATGGGAGCATCGCTGAGAGAAGTGTGTAGTGTTACAAGGAGACTATGTTGAAAAACGCCGAGTACTATTTGGACGTGTTACAGAGATGGGAGCATCGCTGAGAGAAGTGTGTAGTGTTACAAGGAGACTATGTTGAAAAACGCCGAGTACTATTTGGACGTGTTACAGAGATGGGAACATCGCTGAGAGAAGTGTGTAGTGTTACAAGGAGACTATGTTGAAAAACGCCGAGTACTATTTGGACGGGTTACAGAGATGGGAGCATCGCTGAGAGAAGTGCGTAGTGTTACAAGGAGACTATGTTGAAAAACGCCGAGTACTATTTGGACGGGTTACAGAGATGGGAACATCGCTGGGAGAAGTGTGTAGAGTTACAAGGAGACTGTGTTGAAAAACGCCGAGTACTATTTGGACGGGCTACAGAGATGGGAGCATCGCTGGGAGAAGTGTGTAGAGTTACAAGGAGACTATGTTGAAAAACGCCGAGTACTATTTGGACGTGTTACAGAGATTGGAACATCGTTGAGAGAAGTGTGTAGAGTTACAAGGAGACTATGTTGAAAAACGCCGAGTACTATTTGGACGTGTTACAGAGATGAGAGCATCGCTGGGAGAAGTGTGTAGAGTTACAAGGAGACTGTGTTGAAAAACGCCGAGTACTATTTGGACGGGCTACAGAGATGGGAACATCGCTGGGAGAAGTGTGTAGAGTTACAAGGAGACTGTGTTGAAAAACGCCGAGTACTATTTGGACGTGTTACAGAGATGGGAACATCGCTGGGAGAAGTGTGTAGTGTTACAAGGAGACTATGTTGAAAAACGGCGAGTACTATTTGGACGTGTTACAGAGATGAGAGCATCGCTGGGAGAAGTGTGTAGAGTTACATGGAGACTGTGTTGAAAAACGCCGAGTACTATTTGGACGGGTTACAGAGATGAGAGCATCGCTGGGAGAAGTGTGTAGAGTTACAAGGAGACTATGTTGAAAAACGCCGAGTACTATTTGGACGTGTTACAGAGATGGGAACATCGCTGGGAGAAGTGTGTAGTGTTACAAGGAGACTATGTTGAAAAACGCCGAGTACTATTTGGACGGGTTACAGAGATGGGAGCATCGCTGGGAGAAGTGTGTAGAGTTACAAGGAGACTATGTTGAAAAACGTCGAGTACTATTTGGACGTGTTACAGAGATGAGAGCATCGCTGGGAGAAGTGTGTAGAGTTTCAAGGAGACTATGTTGAAAAACGCCGAGTACTATTTGGACGGGTTACAGAGATGGGAGCATCGCTGGGAGAAGTGTGTAGAGTTACAAGGAGACTATGTTGAAAAACGCCGAGTACTATTTGGACGGGTTACAGAGATGGGAGCATCGCTGGGAGAAGTGTGTAGTGTTACAAGGAGACTATGTTGAAAAACGTCGAGTACTATTTGGACGGGTTACAGAGATGGGAGCATCGCTGGGAGAAGTGTGTAGAGTTACAAGGAGACTATGTTGAAAAACGCCGAGTACTATTTGGACGTGTTACAGAGATGTGAGCATCGCTGGGAGAAGTGTGTAGTGTTACAAGGAGACTATGTTGAAAAATAACAAATAAAATTTTTCTGAAAAAAATGTGTTGTATCTTTATTAGGACGGAAACTTTTCAGACTATCCTCCGAGAAATCCCCCACCTCCCGAGAAAGTAGGTAGAGGATGCATCCAAAATGCGATACCAGTGCATCATCTGAAATAACATTTCGAGACTCTTTGATTAAAAAAGCATTTTTGGAGACATTCATCTTTCAGGACAAGGCAAATGCTTATCATCCTGACCGAGATTAGAACCCGGAACCCTGGAACGTAATGCTACCACCATGCTACAGAGATGGATTTATGTGTATGCGTCATCAGTGAAAAGCATAACTCAAACTAAAAATAGATTGAATATCAAACTTCCAAAGAGACAACAGAAATGTTTTAAGAAAAAGGGTCCTATCAAAATTTACCTTATTACAAATCTTTTTTCAATTTTTGATTAAAAGATGGTATATTGAATATTTTCATGATAAATGTAATTCTCTGGGATTAGCCTTCTGAAGTCCTTAGTGTGTCCTCAGTGAGTGATATAATGTAATATGGAAATATCAGTGATCAATTTCCATTAATGTGCTGTATGAATATTTATTTCCAAGACTATACAGATGTGAATAATAGAACTTTACACGTAAAACGGGTCCACACACAATGTGTACATCAGTAGAATGCCAGGGACGGCATCATTGTAAGCAAGTGCACGATAACTGCCTTTAGTTATCTAACGGCTGTCACTTGTCCAGCTAATGACATGTCGTTTGGTTTATCGGTAATGTTGTTCAAAAATAGCTTCTGCGTAATTAGTTGAAGCCACCTATTCTAGTAGACCGAATTCTCTTGCAGAAAGGAGTATTTATTTGGTGCACCATGTTATGAGATTCTTACTTTCTTTTCCTGCCACGATTGCACATTTGAATGGCGTTTCTGCATGTTGAAACCTTCATGTTTTAATTAGAGATATTTCCTAGAGAGAACACAAAGTAAACGAGCGCTAAACGGATGAACATCATTGCCGGCTGGCAATTGTTTCAAAGCTAAAGCCATCTATGTGGCCTTGCAGCGTATGAACGGATTAACAAAGAGACCCTAGTTAGAAGTGTTATCTCTTAACGTAGTGAGGTTAGAAAAATTGCATTTTATATGAGTAGCATAAACATAAAGTAAATATATGTGAACTTTTGGCAGAGAAAGTCTTGGGATTGCATTGCATTAAGTACTTTCAGTTTCGTAAGCATATTTTGAGCAGTGTGATTTCCTGCCAAAGTTCACACGTATGTTCAAATGATATGCTAATCTCGTTTGCATTCGTCCTTTGTTTGAATGCAATACAGAAAGTAGAAGATAGGGCAGGCCTGAAACAAAAGAGTCTTTATATTTTTGTGTGCCAGCCAACTCCATCTCGTGAAGTAACTGTTTACGTCATTTACAGACTGTTATAAAGATAACGCTGAACACTTACGTTAAAAGCATTCTACATAGCTTACATATTCTTTTCGAATGAAACACTAGCACTTTAAGAACAAGTGTGTGTTCTTTAACTCATAAATAAATTGTCCAGAAATACTAAATATTCGTGCATCCAGTTTACGTTCTCAAAAAGAGACGTAACAATTGAAAATGAAATACCATACGCTTAAGATATTTAGGTGCGTTGCCCCACTGCTTAATTTGCATTAAAATACATTTTTAAGCTCTTTTCATTACAAATACTGCTAGAATTGAATACATTGAATTTTACTGGAATAAACTTTGAAGTTCTCTTCATTCTGAATAACTTATGTACAAGAGATGATCAACATTTACTACACAGATTGTATAGCTTTTATCTTCGGAAGGACTTTTTTTTTTTTTTCAAGACGTTATTTCCGAGATATTTTTATGTCACCTGGTTCTAATTTTCATATACTACATACTTTTCTCATCTCAAATCGTCCTTTGTTTTCGTCTTTTCCCTTTCGAGTTCATATAAAGACAAGGAGAATTTCAAAGCCGTTACATAGCGACCGACTGTGTAAACACTTGACTACTCTAATGTCCTTATGTATATAATGAAATGGTTAAATAGTAATGAAGGTTTAGCTATATTAACAAAAATTGGATAAAGGAATAAGTATTTAAACAAACTTGTTTTGAATGCATTAGATCAGATTTTTCGAGTTCCAGGTCGCAATTTAGTGACATTTTTTTTTTTGTTTTGAAATTTACGTCCTCCAACGTTAAGTCATATCGGACGATGAGTGGAATTGATGAAATCATGCTCAAATGAGTCCGGGGTCCATGGAGCTCAGTTTTCTATATAGCTTCAGCCTCTTGTATAGACCGACATCGTAAATAGAACACAGCCGCTTCTCCTACCATGTAATTTACGTCCTCCAGCGTCAAGTCATGTCGGACGATGAGTGGAATTGGTGAAATTATATTCAAATTTATCCAGGGTCCATAGAGCTTAGAGTTACCCGACATTCGTCTATCAGGATAAGGGAAAACTGCGGAAAAACCTGATCCAGGTAACTCACCCTGACCGAGATTCGAACTCGGGACCTCTTGAACATGAGGCAGACACGCTACCATCTACGCTACCGAGGTGGGCAGTTAGCTGCGATAGAGTTCGTTGCTATCCATCTATTACGCAGTGGAAAGGTTTCACATCTAACTTGAGTGTCATCAGAACATCTTACCCACGAGGAGAGAACACATGATAGAAGTTGTTTCCACTTTGATACTTTACCTGCTGCGTTGTCAGTCTAATTTTAAGATGCAGGGAAACGTCTAATGTTTATTTCAGTTAACATAGAGTAGATAATGATTGTGGCCCGCATTCGGAAGAACCGCTTTCGATTCCCGTGACCGATCTACCTGATTAATGGGATTGTCGGGGTTTTCTCGGGACGCCAGGCGAATGCTGGGTACGTTAATTACATTCCCCGAATTTCCTGTCCCTCCAGTTTATCTCCATTATTATTTCATATCATCTCTCAACTGATGGTCTCTTTCAGGGTAGAAGTGTGGGGCGGGTGTCTCGGCGTTGCATGACAGGATGATTTGCTGCTGGAAACACTTCCTCCGCTAGGTCCATCTGCGGTCTCCGGGTTGGCCTAGTGATCCATTTCATTACCACGGTATGTGGGATTGTACAACGACGTCTACCCGAAACAGTGCGGCCTCTATCTCCCGGGAGCGATGGAGAACTCCGGGGTGTTTTCCATGGGGCAATACCTGGAGTCTAAAAAGCCCCCCCATCATCAAGACGGGTGGATACGCCACTTAGGCGCGTCAACTCCGCAGGGAAGACTACCGAAAACCTCGGTTGGGCCGCCTGGTGATGTAGCACACCTACTAGCTCTGCAGGCTAGTATCCGGGACTTATGAGGTAACCCTCTACCCCCTCCGGGCGGCCGAAGCCTACCGGAGCTACCTAATCTTCCACGCGTATTGGGAACACACTGCCCTCTGGAGTGCAACCAAATTCGAACAACTCCAAATTCGGGAAGGACTCGCATGTTCGGCCCGAGGTTCCTCTAGTGACGTCAGAGGTACCACGAGTGTTAAGGGTCCGCAGCACCCGCACCTCGGCAGCTGAAGGGGACGGATCCCCTGCTTTACGGGGGGTATGTGGGATGTTAAACCGAGCTCTACTCCAAACGTCCGAATACATCGGTCTCTGGCTCCCGGGAGACAGTGGAGGACTTCGGCGTGCTTATCGTTAGGGCAATACCTAGGGTCTATAAAGTCCCCCTCCCGCCGCCATCGACAACAACGTCAAGACGGGTGGAAGTGGATACGCCACTTACGCGCATCAACCTCGCAGGGAAGACTACCAAAAATCTTGGTGGGGCCGCCTGGTGATCTAGCATACCTTCTACAAGCTCTGCAGTCATAGTGCCCGGTACTTCTTAGGCAACCCTCTTCTCCCTCCGGGTGGCCGAAGCCTGGTCGGAGATACCCGGTCTCCTACGGGTATCGGGAACACACTGCCACCTCGAGTCTAACCCAATTCGAACGATTCTCATTCGGGAGGGGCCTGAATGTTCGGCCCAAGGTTCCTCTAATAACGTCAGAGGTACCACGAGTTCTAGGAGTCCGCAGCGCTCGCACCACGGCAGCTGAAGGGGGACGAATCCCCTTCCCTATGGGAGGTATGTGGGATATGTCATGTAGGAGCGTACCTCTTACATAGTAAAGTCCGATGCCCCTTCTGCAACAAAAGAGTAACCAATCTGTCCCCCAAAAGGGGGCGCCCGGTGCCTCCAGGGCTCTTTCCTAGGAGCAAGACCTAGAAGCTAACAAGCCCCCCTTTCATCTGGTCCGTAAGGGCTTTACTGGCCTGCCGAGGAGTTTCCAACTGGCCAATAGTAGCTGCCCTGCTCTCTGCATTTTCGTGACTCCTTTGGTCGGCCGTTCTGTCTCCTCTCACCTCATCCTTCCTTCCGGGGTGTTCCACTTGGAGCTTACAATAGACCTAGACTGATCACAGCGCTGAATCGCCTCCGTAATGTAGTCCAGTCCATCATAGAGTAGATAGAACATATAAGGTACTATAAGAATAGTTTCTATAGGAACGGGTAGAAAAATTAATAAGAACGTAACTAAAATGGTGTTTTAACTATTAAATTGTACGTTTGGAAGCAAGTTGAATTGTGATGGGCGAGCGGGAGGTTTCTGGCCTGACTGTACTGAGTGTAACGCCCTGGTTGTATGTTTCCGGTAGAGCACGAGGCGATGACGTTTACTGGCTTCCTCACAGTCACATGGTATGACCTTGTCATGTACTGGTGCAGCTGTGCATTTCTCAGCGGCGTGCCTTTGACATACAGCTTGACACAGAAAAGCGGATTGTTATCATGCAAAGTTTACTACAGCAAATGAACATATATTACCTAATAGAACGTTTGCTTAATTACAACAGACATTTGAGCGGTCGAACAGAAGAAAAATATGAACAACATTTTTGCATGTCTATGGAGGTTGGTAAACGTATCACAGCTTATCCAGTATTATCAATAGATTTGGAATATACGCATATACCATGGCTGTTCAATAAAGAATTATCATAATTTTTAGGTCATAATTTTTCGTATTAAAATTCAATCTTATTATATTCTGTTAGCTTAATCTGAAACAAACACGCCGTATTAGTTTCATTGTTGGTACTCTTAGTTACCACCTGTGAGAACCAGGCAAGTTCAGACATGTTCAGTATCACCTACCGCTGTAATGGAGGTAACATGCAATTAAAGTTGATGTTAGAGGAAGATCCGGAGTTTCTTTCAAACGTAATCACTGCTGATGAAACTTGGCTACATCATTTTGATCCTGAGAGCAAACAGCAAAGCTCAGTGTGAAAATCTTCATCACCACCCCCCCCCCAAAAAGCAAAAGTGGTTGCTTCTGCTGGGAAAGTTATGGTCATCTCATTCTTTGATATTTATGGAATGGTTTATCAGCATGTTGTACCTGCACACACATCAGTAACTGGACAATACTACAGGGATGTCTTGAAAACATTGCAAGTACATATCAGGCGAAAAAGATCACATTTCCGGGAAGCAGGCTGGATGCTGCACCACGATAATGCGCGGCCGCATATTGCCAATTTTGCTGAATATCTTGCAAAAATCAACGTGAAGTTCATCCCTCACCTTCCCAATAGTCCGGATTTAGCCCCATATGACTTTTTTCTATTCCCTAACTTGAAGAAACGCCTTCGTGGGAGACATTATCCATCATCAGAAGCGGTGGTGAAGGCTGCGGAGGCGATTTTGAAGGATATCTCAAAAATGGTTTCTAGCGTCTCTTTGAAGACTGGCAGAACCGCTGGGACAATTGCATCGCATTCAGGAGAGACATTTTTGAGAAGGACCATGAAATTTATGAGGATGAGTAAAGGTACGTTGTCAAAAAAAAGTGATCATTCTTTATTGAACAGCCCTCTTACAAGTGAAACAAAAGCGTCCCTTTTTATTACGTACTTGTAGTGAATTGTTGCACCTAAAAATTCGATAGCGAGCTTTCGTCGAAAATGTTTTGAGAGTCTGTGGATAAAATGAAAGAAAGAAACACTTTTAGATAAAAAATCAGGACATGCGCTTGCCTGTATGCAAAACAGCATAACTCAAAAATGGCTCTCACAAATTTGATAAAATACCTTATTTTATTATATTTTCGTGACAAATGAGACTTTTTCTGAATTTTCTGTGAATGACCTCCGAATAATCTTCATTCAGAATGACTTTTGTATAACTGATGAACTGTGAGTAACGTAACAGCCTGTGTAGGGCCAGGACCTGCCAACCCGACTGCCGACCTCACGCCGACATACGCAAGGTAGAGGTGGGCGATTATCCAACCGATACGAGGAGGAGATTGGTCAGCATCTCGGCATCCCCAGCCGGAACGTTGGCTTTAGTGACCAGGGCCGCTTACGTATCGTAAGCTCGATCCCGGGCTGCTTTCCGTGGGCAGGGAGCCATGGCATGATGTCTTAGCCCACTACGCCACGGCGCAGGATGATTGGATAAAAATAGTTACTACACAACAAATGTATGTAGATCTTTAGGCAACACGGTTCATGTCAAATACATTTTTTTCGTAGAATAAACCGTTTCTGAGATATTCCTTGTCATTTGTTTTAATTTTCCAATACTTATACTTTTCACAAGTAGCTACTCGTTATTCAGTTTTTTTTATCTCTTGGTCAACCAGACACATGACAAAACATTTGACTATCACTTAAATTTAATACCGGAGGTGTCTTTAGTTTATATATGACTTAAACAGAGTATGAAAATGTATTACTCCGCAGGAGACTGGTAGGAAGGAGTAGTCGCGCCATTTTTTCAAACACGTGTTGAGCTTGCACTGTCAATGAACTTGAAAAGTTTTGCTTTGCCGTTGTCGATATTTGAATATCTTATGTGGTAGAATTTACGTTAAGATTAAATGCAAAGACTTCTTTAAGAATAGTTTGTAAATTAAATTGTATACAAATAAATAAGGTTAGTGAGAGAAAACCGTGTGATTGTAACACATGAGACGTTTCTTCTCCATCAGAATTGTATTGTGTACTTAAAACACGGAAATCTGTTATCTTCATCCGGTCAAGCAGATAACCCGTAAGTCGCTGATAACGGAGTAATCTTGAACTGCTTTCTGATCTAGTGCGACTCCGCAAAATGTAACATTTTCGATTTTGAGAAATAGTTACAATAACAGCAATTAATGACGCATCATATAACTTCGTATCTAAATGTCTGGTTATCACTTCGTTTTAGTCAAAATGTAGTTTATAACATTTCCGACAAGTTTACTGACTCAAAAACATATATGATGAATATTTAGAAAATTATATAAATTCTGAATTTCTATGCCGTTGTGTTCCACACAGAAGCCCAAATATGTAGATTTAACAATAACTGCTAAGCAGATTTTTGAAATGTTGTTCATTCGTTTGTTTGCCATGCAAAGAGTATGCAAAATACGAGAGCAGCAGCAGTGGCGTTGGCGGACTGAACAGCCCTAGGAGGGAGGTGGGGGGTGTCAGACATGTACCTGCCCTGAGTAGGACTTAACCATGTAGTGACGGGATGTGGTGGTTGCTGGATGGCGGTTGTAAATTAGTTTGGTGGAAGAAGAGAGGTAGCTAGTTGCTCCTCAATGGCAGCAGGTTTGGGTGCAACGGCCCGTGTGCACCGGGATGACATTCAGTAGGAAGTCTAGAATGAAAGAAAGCTATCCCAGGCAAAATCTTGGCTGGGGAGAAATTTAGTTCCAGGCCCAAATATGTACCTTATGGTTATATGTGCCTAATGCCCACATGCCATGCGTGGTAGCCGGTATCGCTTTAAGCGACATTCTCTTCGACGATAATCCCCAAGAAACGTAACCAGGGCGCTGTGATGGTTTGGTAAACTGTCGTAGAATTTTGTGGCCCGGCGCCTAATTTCATCCTCCACATATTGGAGGAATGAAGCCTCGTGAAGTAATCTCACGGGGAACCTTCTGTATACAGAATAGATAACCCTAAGGGTTGGAGCAGCAGGAGGTTGCAGCCTACGGTCATACCCCAGACTTCAAAGCATAAAACATTATGGGGAGAACTAAAGCCTGGAAAAGGCATAGCTTCAGGGGAACAGACATCGTGGAGAGTAACATCGGGTAAAGTGAGGTCGTGGTCCCATTCGCCCGATGCGACAACGCCCTAACGTGCTCCCCGAAAGTTAGGCCCTTGTCCAAAGTCACAACCAAGTATTTAATGAAATTCTCCCACCTTATCCTTCGTCCAGAATAGGTGAATGTGTGGAAGTTGGTGGGAAAGTGGCGCTTTGTAAATAGAATGACTCGGCTTTTCTCCGGGTTGATGGACAATCACCAGAGCATTCACCAATCTTGGAGGCGGAGATGTCTCTGAATGGGGTTGAAGGTTCTGCAAGGATGTCGATGATATAAGGGCGCTCAACTACAGCGGTCATCAGCGCCCTTTAAAATACTAGTCATGGCAAAAGCCAGATATAAAACTTTTTAAAAACTATACAAGTGTAACAAAACCTATTAAAAATACACGTACATAAAAAACATCAATCAAAGCCTACTAAAAATTTCGTTCACTAAATCCTAAACTCTAAACTAGACAAGAATCTAAAAACCTTCTCCACGGGTCTCCACGCACGGCCTACACGTGGGTGGGCCTGTTGACCGTCTCCCTCAACCACGAAGAGGAGCCCACACGAGGGAGACTGTTGGCTCGGGACCCTGGGTGCGCCATACCCGTACCTACCAAAGTAGGCCCCTGGGGGGTCTGCAAGGATGTTTGTTGATGGAGTATAACAGAACGTCGTCAGTATATTAGGCTATGTTGACATTCGGTTCCGTGGGAACAAAATTAACGAGCTTCTTTTTAAACATTTGACTATCGGAGAAGCGTCCTCTGTTTCTATGTAACTACTAACTAGGTATCTTGAAATCCCTTATTATGCACAAGGAATGCAAAAACAAGCACTGGATAAGTACTGTATGCCCACGACAAGAAGGCTAGAGGGGTATGAAGGGCAAAGAAGTTTCAACTGTTTGTCTACTCCGGTAATGGAGCTGTTTACTAGGAAATGAGTGCGTGAAAGTGCATACGAGTCACCCATGCTGCCAGATCTAATGTTTGTTGCAGTAAATGAAGCGATA
Source organism: Mantis religiosa (assembly GCA_030765055.1). NCBI lineage: Eukaryota > Metazoa > Arthropoda > Insecta > Mantodea > Mantidae > Mantis > Mantis religiosa. Next base: position 1,158,809 of record JAUKNK010000171.1, read on the forward strand.
GGTATTATGTATAGGTGAGTTATGTGGCAACACATGTGTATTTTAAACCAGCCTTACATCCTTGTCGTACTAGGAAGGTGAGCATGAACACCGTTGGGACAGCAAAAGTGATTACGCTAAACATTCCTCTAGCTTGCCTTCGTGTCGTGGGTCTACAGTAGTTAGTCTGCGGATTGCATCCACAACGTCGCGGGTTGCAAATGCATTTATCGGCTAACGTGACTTTTATCAGAAAGTTCCTGAAGTGGTGGTAATGCATTTATGACCATCTCTCGAGCGTTACAATAACTACATGCATACTAAAAGAATAGCAAACTATTCTATGATTGCAAAGATAGTTGGATATGGAAATAAAGTGACCAGAGAACATCATGTGGTTATAAACAACAAATTCTTGTCATTGTTAAACGTATTGCACGTGTAAAGATTACAAAAGTACATTACAAGCGGAAGGAAGAGACAAAAGCGTGGGTATAAATCTTACTTGTATTTTAATTTTCACAAGGGGACACGTGGGTCAAAACAGTCAAAACGACAGTTTTTCAAAAATGGGTCTATGGTAGAGTATGTAGTTTTGATAATATCGAGTGTTCAAACAATAGAGTGCGATAAAGTGTTCAAAAATTGAAGAAAGACATATTAAACACTAAATCGGTAGAGGTTAGGAGTGAACTTGCTACTCCTAACACACAAGAGTACCTGAATAGTTCTAAAACAAAAATTGGGGAAGGATTTGTGTGGTAGAATCTGAGTATGAGGTACATAATACATGATTTAGATTAACTGAATATCCATTCTCCACTGTGCAATAAATAATTATTGTTGATGTGCTTTTAAAGGTACTGATCATACGAAGGTGGTCTGAAAAGTTTCCGACCTCAACATGAAGGTGGCAGCACTCATAAATAAAAGCTAGTGAATTTCGTTAATGTGTTGACAGTTACTCACCAAAGTTTCAGCCATTTTGGACGCTCAGTTGTTATGTAACAGTCGTTTGAGTGAGTTCATGTGAGTGTTTTTATGAAACTGGACAAAATCGAGTATCGAGCTGTCATTAAATATTTGTTTTTAAAAGGCAATACGCCTACGCAAATCAAAGATGAGTTGGATATTGTATATGGGGAATCTGCACCACTATTTACCACAGTGAAATTTTGGGAAGCTGAATTTAAATGTGGCCGTAAGAGCTTGGGAGACGATGAATGTTCGGAACGTCCAAAAACAGCAACTACCGACGAAAACATCCTCAAAGTTCACCAAATGGTGCTAGACGACCACCGTATTAAAGTGAGAGAGATAGCAGAGGCCATGAGCATGTCAAAAGAACGTGTTTGTAACATATACACGAGAAAGCTGTCCGAGCGTTGGGTGCGGCGTTTGTTCACGTTAGACCAAAAACATATTCGAATGAACATTTCCAATGCTCTGTTGGTGCAGTTTAGGCGCAATAAATCCGAGTTTTGGCGCCAATTAATTACTGTAGATAAAACTTGGATACACCATTATACGCCCGAAACAAACATACAGTGCAAACAGTGGACTACAAAGGGAGAACCGGCTCCAAAATAAGCAAAAACTGTTTTTTTTTCGGCTGGGAACGTGATGGCGACAGTTTTATCGGATAGTCATGGAGTTATTTTAATCGATTATCTTCAAAAGGGAAAAAAACCATTACAGGAGCATACTACACATAATGACTTGACAAGTTGAAGGCAGAACTTACGGAAAAACGGCTACATTTGCAGAAAAAGAAAATCCTATTTCAGCAAGAGAGCGCCCCGTCTCACACCTCAGAGGTTCTACTGGTGAAAATCCACAAATTACGGTTTGAACTGCTTGACTCACCAGATCTAACCCAAGCGACTTCTTTTTGTTCCCTCATCTGAAAATTGCGCTCGGAGGACAGAGATTTTCGTCAAATACTGGGGCAATCATCTTCGTGAACAATTATTTTGCAGAGAAAAGTGCCAAGTAGTATTTGGACGGGTTCAAGAGATGGGAGCATTGCTGCGAGAAGTGTGTAGAGTTACAAGGAGACTATGTTGAAAAACGCCGAGTACTATTTGGACGTGTTACAGAGATGGGAGCATCGCTGGGAGAAGTGTGTAGAGTTACAAGGACACTATGTTGAAAAACGCCGAGTACTATTTGGACGGGTTACAGAGATGGGAGCATCGCTGGGAGAAGGGTGGAGAGTTACAAGGAGACTATGTTGAAAAACGCCGAGTACTATTTGGACGTGTTACAGAGATGGGAGCATCGCTGGGAGAAGCGTGTAGAGTTACAAGGAGACTATGTTGAAAAACGCCGAGTACTATTTGGACGTGTTACAGAGATAGGAGCATCGCTGGGAGAAGTGTGTAGAGTTACAAGGAGAATATGTTGAAAAACGCCGAGTACTGTTTGGACGTGTTACAGAGATGGCAGCATCGCTGGGAAAAGTGTGTAGAGTTACAAGGATACTATGTTGAAAAACGCCGAGTACTATTTATACGTGTTACAGAGATGGGAGCATCGCTGGGAGAAGTGTGTAGAGTTACAAGGAGACTACGTTGAAAAACGCCGAGTACTATTTGGACGGGTTACAGAGATGGGAGCATCGCTGGGAGAAGTGTGTAGAGTTACAAGGAGACTATGTTGAAAAACACCGAGTACTATTTGGACGGGTTACAGAAACGGGAGCATCTCTGGGAGGAGTGTGTAGAGTTACAAGGAGACTACGTTGAAAAACGCCGAGTACTATTTGGACGGGTTACAGAGATGGGAGCATCGCTGGGAGAAGTGTGTAGAGTTACAAGGAGACTTTGTTGAAAAACGCCGAGTACTATTTGGACGTGTTACAGAGATGAGAGCATCGCTGGGAGAAGTGTGTAGAGTTACAAGGAGACTATGTTGAAAAACGCCGAGTACTATTTGGACGGGTTACAGAGATGGGAACATCGCTGGGAGAAGTGTGTAGAGTTACAAGGAGACTACGTTGAAAAACGCCGAGTACTATTTGGACGGGTTACAGAGATGGGAGCATCGCTGGGAGAAGTGTGTAGAGTTACAAGGAGACTGGACTATGTTGAAAAACGCCGAATACTATTTGGAGGGGTTACAGAGATGGGAGCATCGCTGGGAGAAGTATGTACAGTTACAAGGTGACTATGTTGAAAAACGTCGAGTACTATTTGGACGGGTTACAGAGATGAGAGCATCGCTGGGAGAAGTGTGTAGAGTTACAAGGAGACTATGTTGAAAAACACCGAGTACTATTTGGACGGATTACAGAGATGAGAGCATCGCTGGGAGAAGTGTGTACAGTTATAAGGAGACTATGTTAAAAAATAAAAATTAAAAAAAAATTCTGAAAAAAGTCTTATCTTGATTAGGTCGGAAACTTTTCAGACTACCTATGTATGCATATGTTCAACTTTCGGAGAAATACCGTTTAAAGTTCATTCATTCGGAAGGAATTTTGTATTATCTTGGTAAATGGTATTGAAAAAACACTATTTATTCGAAATGACCTTTTTTTTTTTTTTTTTTTGCCAAGCTATTCCTTGTGGAACAAATGGTTTCAGACTTCGTCATTCTTTCAATGTCTTTGTGCCAGATATTTGTGTCAATTCCATGGAAACATTTTGTAATGTTAGAAAATAAGTGTAGGCGTGCATCGCTAACGTTAAAGCTTGTTTTTAATTGTCTGTATATGAGGATCATTTTGTTGAAAAGCATTAGAGATAAACAAATGAATTATGGTATGTCTTTCTGAATAATTAATGAACAATTCCCTGCAGAGAATTTTCCTAACTTTATTTAAGGATTTTGGCTCGGATAAATGAAGGAGTTGTTTCTCACTTTTATGATTAATAAAATAATTATATTAATTAAAATAAAATATTAATTATTAATAATTTAAAAAATAAGTAACTACTGCAGAAAAATTTGTCTGCAGGTATTTATTAGATATACTCCAAAAACTGCACAAGGATTCAAATTCATATCTTAAATACTCAATGATAAAATGTTCCTTATGTTGTGTAAGATTTGTTTATATTGGTTTTAATATTTAAATTATTGTAAAGGAACACGATTGTAAAAAGCATGTAATTACAATTCAGAGTGCTTAATAACTGCCAAATTTCAAGTAAAATCTACAGTAGGTTAAGATCTCTGACTATTAGCTATTCTTCTACATTTTGACTCACGTCTGCCCTTAATACTAGTCTAGAAAATATCATATTACATTCAAGCTTGTAACAGTATTTTTGTGTTCGTGGGAATTGTAAATATATATAAAAATGTATGTAGTTGTGTGATTGGCCGAAGTAGTAGTGGTGTGACGTGGTGTGACGTGGTGTGATGACGTGTCAGTGAATCGGCCAATCACAAAATAAGGTGGGAATTGCTATGGGGACAAGAAAATCAATAATCTAGAAAAAGGAGAATCTTGTGTCTTGCTGGAGAAGGAGGAAAGATGTTACGATGATTGTAATTGTAAAGGAAAATTAATAAGATTCAAAAAGTGTTATTCAATATTTATAATAGATAAGAGTGAATCATAGTTCATATTATATAATTAAATAATATATTACAAAATTGGACTCATCTAAATTTTATTTTCACCAAAAATCCGCATCCACACCTGAGAAAAGATCTCACGACTCTCAGTAGATTAAAACTCGACTTGGATCTTATAAAAAGTTGGCTTGCTTCTTATTAGTTGAAGATGAACGAAAATATAATCCCGTTACAAATGGCGCAGCAACGTGTGGGGCTCGAATAGGATAAAGAAGAGGAGATTAAAGCATTGTGCAGCTCCGTGGGAATTTAAAAGGAAAGAAGAAAGAAGAGAGAAGAAAGAAGAAAACGAGAACTGGTTTAAGTGAGTGAAATTAAAAAAAAAAAAAAATAATAGTAGTAGTAGTAGATTTATGTTGTTAAGAAATCAGAAAATAGTTAAAAAGATGGCGAGTAGAAAAGAAATAATAGTGGAAGGAGAAGTTACTGATAGTGTAGGAATGAATAGGGAGGATGCAAGATTAAGCATAGATAATGAGTCAATGTTGGAAAGAATAACAAGAATGTTAAGTAATTTAGATTCTAAAATAGAACAAAATGCAAAGAATTTAGATTTTAGAATGAGAGATGTTAAATCTGAAATGAGTAATTTAGATTTTAGAATGAGAGATGTAAAATCAGAAATAGGAGATGTTAAATCTGAAATGAGTAATTTAGATTCTAGAATGAAAGATGTAAAATCAGAAATAAGTAATTTAGATTCTAGAATGAAAGATGTAAAATCAGAAATGAGTAATTTAGATTCTAGAATGAAAGATGTAAAATCAGAAATAAGTAATTTAGATTCTAGAATGAAAGATGTAAAATCAGAAATGAGTAATTTAGATTCTAAAATAGAACAAAATGTAAACGATTTAACTAAGAAAATGAATGATTTAGATGTAGGAGTAAGACAGGAACTAGCACAAAACGTGAGTAACTTAGAAATTAATTTATTACAGAAGCTAAAACAGGAATTAAAATCTGAAATTTCACAGGAGATTAGAGAAGGGAGAAAAGAGTGTAGGGATAATATGGAAAGGCTCATGCAGATCATAGAGATTAATAAGGATGAGAATAGAAAGGAAGTCAATGAGTTGAGAGAGATAATTCAGGAAACTAGGTTAGGTCAGGACATTGTGAAACAAGAAATAAGAATGGAATTAAACAAAGAGTTAGAAACATTTAGGATACAACAGGCAGAAATAACACAAAAACAAAGAGAAGAATTAGGAGATAAAGTAGAACAAAGAATCAATGTAATTTGTTCTGAAATGCAATTACAACATGATGAAAGTAAGATACACCAAGAGGAAATAAAGTTACAAATTGATGAGATAAGTAAAGCAAAAGAAGAAGTAATTTTGCAAATTAAAGAGGTAAAAGAACATTTTGAAAAAGAAAAGGATAACTTAGGAAAATTGACACAAGTTGTAATTGCATTACAGGCTAGAAAAGTAAATAACGGGAAAGAAATGTCTAGAATTACAAATATAAACGATTGTGACTTACCAGGTGAATTAAGCAATCATCAGAAGTCTAGTGATGTAGTAAGTGAATGTAGTGATTTTGTGAGTCCAGATAATGATATTAATTATCACAGAAACACACAGAACATGTCCTCACACACACAACTCCACAGTCTAGGTCAAAATGAATGTGTACATTATTCACTAAATGATATTAGTCCACCAAGTTTTGATGAGGAATCAGGTGATAATCCAAAAGTATTTCTTAGGGAATTGGAAGAATATTTCCGTATTAAGAGAATTCCCAATGAATTTCGGATGGTAATAGTAAAACGCTGTTTGAAGAAAAATGCTCTTGAGTGGTTAAGGTTAACTTTGGCTTCACATGAAACATACAGTACTTTCAGAAATCTGTTTATAAATAGATTTTGGGGACCTGAGAGACAAAGAAGAATAAAAGTTGAGTTAGCAACGGGTAGGTTTGAGTTTAAAAAAGGGATTTCTATGACTGAATATTTCTTAAAATTAGCAAACAAAAGTAAGTTGATCAATCCCGAAATTTCTGAGACAGAAATTGTCAACATGCTAATACGTCATTATCCACCACATATCAGAAATCATTTAATTGTGGCTAAGCCTATCGATTTCTCTGATATGATTGAATTATTATCCGAATTTGAAGCACATAACCTCATTAATGATACTACATCCTGTGATGGTAACTATAATAACGTCCATATTGAGCGAGGAAGAAATCGACAGGAATCACAACCTACAAATAATAGGAATAATAGGACGAGTTTAAATTGGGGCGGGGCACCCGTGAGAAATCAAAGATTTGAAGGAAGAGGTTATGATCCTAGACGAACTTATGAATCTGTAATTCCCGGAACAGGAAGTGGAGTTCAAAATAATGTGCAAAGGAATTATCATAACAATCAGTCGACGAGAATTGGAAGAAATGATCAAATAAACCATGTAAGATTTTATCGAGGAAATAATCAGCGAATAAGTAATTTTAATAGGGGTAGAGGTACTAGTTTATTTAGTGCAAATCAAAGAGATTTTAGGGGTGTGAGATTTGAAAGAAGTAATCAAAATGAAATAGTCGAAAATACACAAAGCACAGAGAATGATGCGAATATAAACGATAGCACCAACCTAACCAACAATGAAAGTATTAATTAAGGGCCGAATAGGTGAATGGAATTTCAATTTCATTGCGTTGGTAATTCCACATTTGGCAAGAGATGTAATTGTGGGTAATGATTTATTATATGAATGGCAAAGTGTATTGAATTTCGAAATGCATGAAATGAAGGTTAAGACAGAAAATGATTTATTAGTAATAAAATTATTGGAAGAAGATGGAAGAAAAGAAGAGAACAGGGATAATATAAATAATGAAAGGTTTTTTGTGGAAGATATACTTTTGCAAGAAAATGGTAATATTGAATACGATGAAAATGAAAATTGTGGGAAGAATTTAATTATTGATGGATTGTAAAATAATGTAACTGACCTTGAAAAGCATTGTTGCCAATTATATACAATACAAGATAAGAACGGCGGAAGCCAAGTGGAGGAAGAAATAGAATTCCAGAGAATATTACAAGTAAAGTTAGAAAACACATACAATTTAGACCAAGCGAGAAAAGAACAGTTGAAATTGTGTATATTAAAGAATAGAAAAGCCTTTAGTTCAAAACCTGGACTGTGTAACAAATACACACACACATTTAAAGTGAATGATACTGATCCCTATACACATAAAAACCTTGACAGTAATTGAAACAATATTGAATATATACTATGTGTGTGTTAAATAATAATAAAAATAAAACATTGTTAAACATCAATATATTATTATATTTTATGTATGTTGTATTGGTGTTGTGTAATATTGGTGTAAACGAAATTGTTAATTGGGGCTGTTCTTCGAAATATATGGAAACAGATTGTTAATTCCTTTATCTGGTTATTTTCCATATATTTCGAAGAGGGGCATTTGTAACAGTATTTTTGTGTTCGTGGGAATTGTAAATATATATAAAAATGTATGTAGTTGTGTGATTGGCCGAAGTAGTAGTGGTGTGACGTGGTGTGACGTGGTGTGATGACGTGTCAGTGAATCGGCCAATCACAAAATAAGGTGGGAATTGCTATGGGGACAAGAAAATCAATAATCTAGAAAAAGGAGAATCTTGTGTCTTGCTGGAGAAGGAGGAAAGATGTTACGATGATTGTAATTGTAAAGGAAAATTAATAAGATTCAAAAAGTGTTATTCAATATTTATAATAGATAAGAGTGAATCATAGTTCATATTATATAATTAAATAATATATTACAAAATTGGACTCATCTAAATTTTATTTTCACCAAAAATCCGCATCCACACCTGAGAAAAGATCTCACGACTCTCAGTAGATTAAAACTCGACTTGGATCTTATAAAAAGTTGGCTTGCTTCTTATTAGTTGAAGATGAACGAAAATATAATCCCGTTACAAGCTAAACGAAGAAAGGAGAAAGAATTTCGAGGATGACATTTGCAGAAAGAGAATATCGAGCACAGGCAGGGGTTTTGAAGTGAATGAATGCATTATCTGCCTGCACCCCAAGGGCATTAAACTCCAGTTGTAATGCAGGACACGGAAGAAGCCTTAGTTGGGTTGACATGCTACGTTAATCAAGGCCCAGATTTGTTGCCAGCCACAGTACAATATATCGCAAAGTGCACAAGGTTGTTGTTTCACATTTGTTATCTCTGAGTCACTTTATTGCACACCAGCAATAGAATTTTAAATCCTTTCCATAACTCTTGCTCAACTCACAAGGAAATAAGTGTAAATCCACGTACTTCGTTATAAATATTGAACTGTAATTAAGTGATTACAAGTCAAAGAATTATTTGAACTGCTCGAATTAATATAAAAATGTAATGTTTATCTAACCATGCCATATTCATATATTATATCTTTGCATAGTTTATGATCGTGTTTTGTTTTTCATTTATATGTCACCTTCAAAAAATTTCATATTGGTGCCTTTTACTGTGTAACAATTGCCCATCGCCAAAGACGTTCACTCGATTTACAACTTGTTTAGCTTTAACATATCTGCTATTGAACAGTAAGCACAAGTTGTTACCAACTATAGCCCATTGGCCTATATTTGCCTATACAAAAGTTTACTTGCCTCTTTCTTATTTTCCCTCCAAAATCTATAAGCAGCTCCAAAGGCAGGTTTGTCTGTAGTGTGTTAGGTATGCAGTCTAGTAGATATATCGCAGTTTGCCAGTGTGAAGTTGATTAAGTATCGAAATTATTGTTTACATATTCGAAAGATGCCACGTGCAGATTTTCATGAATGACGGACTACCCTTTAGGAGAAATATTTTTCGCAAGTTCCATTTTTTTACGATTAAAAATCACTCTAATTCTACTGTATTCCCAATAAGATAATGTTTATCTTGAAGTAGATAGAGCAATAAGTGTTTGTACAAGAGTAGAGAAAGTCATGTATACATCACATAACGACCAAAACATTTGACTATCACTTAAAGTCTACTGTATAAGATAATGTTTATCTTGAAGTAGATAGAGCAATAAGTGTTTGTACAAGAGTAGAGAAAGTCATGTATACATCACATAACGACCAAAACATTTGACTATCACTTAAAGTCTACTGTATTCCCAATAAGATAATGTTTATCTTGAAGTAGATAGAGCAATAAGTGTTTGTACAAGAGTAGAGAAAGTCATGTATACATCACATAACGACCAAAACATTTGACTATCACTTAAAGTCTACTGTATTCCCAATAAGATAATGTTTATCTTGAAGTAGATAGAGCAATAAGTGTTTGTACAAGAGTAGAGAAAGTCATGTATACATCACATAACGACCAAAACATTTGACTATCACTTAAAGTCTACTGTATTCCCAATAAGATAATGTTTATCTTGAAGTAGATAGAGCAATAAGTGTTTGTACAAGAGTAGAGAAAGTCATGTGTACATCACATAACGACCAAAACATTTGACTATCACTTAAAGTCTACTGTATTCCCAATAAGATAATGTTTATCTTGAAGTGGATAGAGCAATAAGTGTTTGTACAAGAGTAGAGAAAGTCATGTATACATCACATAACGACCAAAACATTTGACTATCACTTAAAGTCTACTGTATTCCCAATAAGATACTGTTTATCTTGAAGTAGATAGAGCAATAAGTGTTTGTACAAGTCATGTGGGTTTAAAATATCAGATGTATATGAAAATAATTAGGCATGTTTGATAAAATGTAAAATAATGATTTTTTTCTATTGAAAGTGTAGATTGATGAATTGGATACATTTTTTCATAGACAAGTGGTGAGAAAGGGAGGAGAGGGAGGGAGAAAATATAAATTGCACTTTTTAACAGGCCATACATTTTCTATTTACTTAGAAAACGGAACATTTGGCAAACTAAATGTCAGTCCAAATCGCACTATATTTACTATATAAATTTATAACTGAAGATTATTGTCCAGGAAATAAAAAACTAATAGTTAAACCTTAGCAATAAGATAAGTACGTAATATCTCATATATCATGTTCATTTGACAAACTCTGGAGATGCAGGTGGGAAGTTGAACAGTTTTATCTGCGAAATAAAACGTTTTGTATTCACGTGAAGTGTTGCATAAGATTGACGATATTGTGTGCTGTGAATGGTGGCCCATAACAGACGTGACTTCAATTGTTATAGCTGTTTATACCGCCCCAAGCGTCTTTATGCAATCGAAGGTCTTCTTTTTAAAACGTTTCTAAGCGTCGCCAATATAAAATCGCATAATACGGTCTTCTGGCCTTGGAAAATGCGACATACACTACGAAATATGCAGAGAATGTACAGCTTCGGACAAAAACGCCATGTTCTGAATTACCTAGCGATGTATTCTTGTGTATTCATGTGAAAAGATAAGTCATTTACGAGATGCGTTCAAGTTATAACACCTCCTATTATTTTCTTCTGTTCTTTTTTTTAAACAAATACACGTGGAATCTTTTTGAATGCGTGCCAGAGGTGGCAGCACTGCACAGTGCATAGAACTCTAGTGCCAGCGACGAAAGTTAGGACTGTTTTTGATGCTTAAAATGACGACGTTTTCATTACAAGAACAGCGTGTAATCATTCGTTTTCTCCATTTTCGTGGAGTGACACCTATTGCAATTCATCGCCAGTTGAGTGAGGCATATGGTGATGGTACCATGGATGTGTCTAATGTGTGTTCCTGGGTGTGACAGTCCAATGAAGGCAGAACATCGTTTTTTATATATTTTTTATTGATCGATCAGCAGTACAATGCTGTACAGATCAGAGTGGAAAGAAGGTAACAGTACAGTAAGAACAATAACACTCAGGGATAGGCTATCAGGCCGCCCCCTAACTACATTAAGTTAGAACTCCAATAATACACTCTGAGAAATTAAGTCAATATTGGAGATGTAAGACATACATCAAGCACTAGAATCACTGGAATCAGATGTATCATTCAGAAGCAGGTCCTGTGGTAGTCTCCTCTTTAAGCGTGAGGGATGGTGCGTGCGGACGCCGATGCTATACTGCATAGCTCCTGGAACTTATTGCAGCGTGGAAAAGAAACGACGGGTAATCCTGCGAATGTAGCCGTGAAGAGGTAACAGTCCTAGTTCGTGATGGAGCTGCTGATTACGGATGAACCATGGAGCGTTGGTAGCGATGCAAATGAAGCGATTCTGTGTAACTTGAAGACGACGCAGATGACTTGTGTACGGCCCCCCACACTTGGCAGGTATAAGTAATAAGTGGACGAACGAGTGACTTGTAGAGTAACAATGAAGACTGTAGGCCTAGACTGGAACGGCGATGTAAGAGAGGTGAGAGTTTTGAAAGCCGCCAATAGGCCAGTGATGTAACACGACCGATGTGAGCATGCCAGGTCAGTCGAGAGTCCAAAAGCACTCCATTGGACAAAAGCACACTCCATTTAAAAGCACTATGCTTTTGTCTAAAAGCACAAAAGCACAAAGAGATCCGCCAAGTGCTGAACCAATGAGTTAGGCGATCTAAAGATAGCTGTACTACTTGTGCGTGCTGGAGATTAACATGAGAATAATATAGTACTGTGTCATCAGGGTAAAGAGCTAAATAAGTCAGGAATATCAGAACTGTATATATTAAATAGAGTTGGGGCCAAAAGAGAACCCTGTGGGACATCTACGGTAATATTACGTGGAGATGAAAACATTCCACCAATGCGTACAGAAAAGCTGCAGTCGTAGAGGAAACTGTGGATTACATATGATAAACAATTAGGAAGACCGATGCAGTAGAGCTTAAGGAGCAAACCATCATGCCAAACCCTGTCGAATGCCTGTGCCACATCCAGGAAATCAGCCGTGGTATACTGATGGGCCTCGAAGCCGTGGACAATTGACTGAGTTAATCGTAAAAGCTGATGGGTGGTGGAATATTTGTGACGAATACCAAATTGATAAGGCGGAAGAACATGGTTATGATTAAGGTAAGATAGAAGACGGCGATGAATTACTTTTTCAAACAGTTTGGAGAGGGTCGGCAGCAGACTTATAGGACGATGGCTTTCGGGGAGGTGTTTGGGTTTATTGGGCTTATGGAAGACTGCTATATGGGCAAATTTCCACGTGCGAGGAAAATAGCCGAGGCGTAGACAGGCATTGAGGATGGATGACAAGTATGCAACTGCTTTTTTGGTGAGCTTGATAACAATGTTAGGAACCAAGTCGTGCCCGGGAGGTTTCAGGGGAGATAGTTCCCGTGGGCTCGTAAATGAAATACTTTGTGAGACTGTGGGTGCAGGACATCATGTGACAACAAACCAAGACAGTTACGGCCTTGCACCAGCCGGTCTGACGATATGATCCAGCGAGTGGAGAACGTTGTTTTGACTGAAGGCCGATTGAGCAGTTTCACGTCTTCATGCAGGATTGTGTGCGCAGATCCCAGTGAAATGCTAATTTTGGAGGCAATGTCTACAACTGTCTTGGTTTGTTGTCACACGATGTTCTGCCTTCATTGAACTGTCGCACTCAGGAACGTGCATTAGACACATCCATGGTACCATCACCACATTCATGCAGGATTGTGTGCACAGATCGTACGGAAATGCCAGTTTTGGAGGCGATGTCTGCAACTGTCTTGGTATGTTGTCACACGATGTTCTGTCTTCATTGAACTGTCACACCCAGGAACGTACATTAGACACATCCATGGTACCATCACCACATTCATGCAGGATTGTGTGCAGAGATCCCACATAAATGCCAATATTGGTGACGATGTCTGCAACTGTCTTGGTTTGTTGTCACACGATGTTCCGCCTTCATTGAACTGTCACACCCAGGAACGCACATTAGACACATCCATGGTACCATCGCCACATTCATGCAGGATTGTGTGCACAGATCCCACGGAAATGCCAATATTGGTGACGATGTCTGCAACTGTCTTGGTTTGTTGTCACACGATGTTCCGCCTTCATTGAACTGTCACACCCAGGAACGCACATTAGACACATCCATGGTACCATCGCCACATTCATGCAGGATTGTGTGCACAGATCCCACGGAAATGCCAATATTGGTGACGATGTCTGCAACTGTCTTGGTTTTTTGTCACACGATGTTCTGCCTTCATTGAACTGTCGCACCCAGGAACGTACATTAGACACATCCATGGTACCATCACCACATTCATGCAGGATTGTGTGTACAGATCCCACGGAAATGTCAATTTTGGAGGCGATGTCTGCAACTGTCTTGGTTTTTTGTCACACGATGTTCTGTCTTCATTGAACTGTCACACCCAGGAACGTACATTAGACACATCCATGGTACCATCACCACATTCATGCAGGATTGTGTGCAGAGATCCCACGTAAATGCCAATATTGGTGACGATGTCTGCAACTGTCTTGGTTTGTTGTCACACGATGTTCCGCCTTCATTGAACTGTCACACCCAGGAACGCACATTAGACACATCCATGGTACCATCGCCACATTCATGCAGGATTGTGTGCACAGATCCCACGGAAATGCCAATATTGGTGACGATGTCTGCAACTGTCTTGGTTTTTTGTCACACGATGTTCTGCCTTCATTGAACTGTCGCACCCAGGAACGTACATTAGACACATCCATGGTACCATCACCACATTCATGCAGGATTGTGTGTACAGATCCCACGGAAATGCCAATTTTGGAGGCGATGTCTGCAACTGTCTTGGTTTTTTGTCACACGATGTTCTGCCTTCATTGAACTGTCGCACCCAGGAACGTACATTAGACACATCCATGGTACCATCACCACATTCATGCAGGATTGTGTGCAGAGATCCCACGGAAATGTCAATTTTGGAGGTGATGTCTGCAACTGTGTGAAGGTTTTAACCTATACATTAATATTTATTTTCGTTTCGTTTTATTAGTTTCATTACCTCCTTTATGTTAGGTGAATGTTTCGTCATGTTGCCAACGTTAATGCTAAGGAAGGCAATAACTGAACATCGCAGCACGTTAGGTTTTAGGTCTCCGAAATAGGTAAAAGAACCTTATATAACTATAAATATTCAGTACTGTATAACAAATACTAAATGCCACTCGTGTTAAAGTAATTTTATTCTCCTTTTCCCACTTGTATGATAAGTAACTATTACGCACGGCATTTTAAATGAAGATTCGCTGTTTGAAAAAATAAAAATGGCCGAAGTAAGATATAACCTGCGATTTGAGAATTACATCAAAAATGCAGTACTTGCCCAAATCTCACCGATTTTAATTTGAATACTTTTAAATTTGCATGGCACTCAAAATACATCAATACATGACGTTATTTTGAAGTATTAGTATAGAATTTCTTAGCAGAATATTGACAGTATGTACTTAAGTACAAAGGACGTAAGTGTACGTCTATTTAGGGAGGTCCATTTTGATTACTTCAAGTGTTTCAAGGATTTGCAATTTAACCTTCTAGTGTTCTGTCTTGAATGTGTTGTTGTAGTGGAGGACGTGTAATATTAATGTTGTTGTTATATTTGTTTGCAGTGAAGAAAGAGATCCTGCATGGGGTGAGTGGAGAGTTCAGGGCCGGCGAACTCACGGCCATCATGGGACCCTCGGGAGCTGGCAAGAGTACTCTACTCAACGTTTTGGCCGGATACAAGTGAGTAATGGCTTCTCTGCTTATCTCTTACGGTTTATACAAACGTCATTCTATATGTACTGATTGTCAACATCACGCCATAGAACGAGCGAAACAGTGAAGCTGAAGCGAAAATAGTTCCTTACTACATTACATACAGTATCGCCTATTTCATACATTCAAGCAGGGTGAATAAGTACCGTAATTGAATTTGCAAAACTATTAAAGTCGAGCTTAAACATTTTACTTCCATTTATTGTCACATGGACTTCCCCGATTGCGTTGTTTACTGCGGTGAAGCGATGCTCTGGCACTCGACCCATTAGTATGGCAAGGTACTTATACTTTATTTAGTAAATATGAGCTGAGCGCTTTCCTAATGCAGTAAAAGATGTGACGGTTGTAGCAAGTCAGACTAAGAACTGACTCAACACATGTTTGCTGGCGAAGTGATAACATATCTACGTCCCCACTTTTAAGTCCGGAGGGACTAGAGTTTGTTTTCGTGACGCCGCGAGCTGGAGGTTCTTGGCCACGGAATATACAGCATCACAAGCAATATTCCGGTCGGGGTTTGTATGATGCTGGCCCGTATCGCGATATGTGGGCGTGAGGTCGGTAGGACGATACTGCTGCTGACGAAGATCCTCCATTAACACATGTTCCATTATTTGTACTACAGATAGTGATTAATCCTGCTTCAACATTATACAAATCGTATCTAAATTTTAGGTACAACATTCTGCTCCATTGAACTTCACTGTTCAGGAGTATTGTACTTGCTCTCCAGGACAAGAAGGCAATTGTAATCAGTTTTTCTGTCCGCACGGTGTATATGCTCCCCTTCCGAGTATGACAAGGATGGAAGGTTCGTTTAAATACAGAAGTGTTGTCACATAGCTCATCCATACATAATACCAATCGCTGCATTTACTGCAACCAACATTAGATCTGACAACGTGGGTGACTCATATAATACACTCATTTCCTAGTAAACAGATCCGTTACCGGAGCAGATAAATAGTTCAAGCTCCTCTAGCCTTCTTGTCGTGGGCATACAGTACCTAGGTGATACCTCGGATTTTCTGTCACTTCTACGGATAAAGGAGCTGCAGTGACATATTTTAGCTTTTAAACATGCCGTTTTTTATTTGAAGATAGTTTTCAATAGTAAATGTTTTATTAAAATAGAAGGTATTAGAAGCTCCTACAGTCTGTATTAAACTTGCCAGAACAGCCTTTTAAAGCCGCCAGTGAGTGATACACTATCTCGAGATTGTCAGGTGGTAGCTTGACGTTCAGGGGGACCCTCCGTCAGGATGATAAGCTTTTTTCCGGGGTTTTCTCTTATTCTGAAAGATGAATGTCGGGTAACTGTATGGTTTATAGACCCTGGACTCATTTGGATATTTTCGTCCGATATAACTTAACTGGTTAAAGGATGTAAATTACAAAAAACGGAGATTGTCGATTGTAGACAGAATAGTTGCCAACCCTTGGTGATTAAATGTCTAAGAGGGATTTACAATAGGACAGAATTGATTAAGTATGAAGATGCAAATCAGGATTCATATTAGATGAGATGACAAGGATTTTTCTCCTTATGAAATCACTTTTGTGGTTGACATGGAGATTTCATTCACGTATTCAGACTTTTAGAATGTGTTTACTTCAGAGCCTGCTTGACACAAAAGTGTGTAAATTTGGGAGTGAAATATTGCGACTGTCATTTATTTTACCTGATTGGTCGATGTTTCATAAAGTTATATCATTTTCAATCTCTCTTATAGTTGGATGATTTTAAAATTGTCAATAGAACTTAAAAACGGCTATAAATGGCTGAATATTTTGAAAAATAACTAAAATGTATACTGTCGTCTTTCTTTAATGCAAATTAGTGACTGTTTTGTGCTGTAACGAAGTCATTTAAACACTTCGCAAATATTTTCAAGAAAATCATATCACCGTAAACTATTCTTTATATTAGAAGGCATTCGTTATTTTAGATTCTCTCAAAAATGTGTGTTATCGATTTTGTTAAAGTATCAAATGCTTAAGAAATTAACGTGATAAATAAACTGCGTCATGGTGGAATAATTTTGAAGGTATTCTGTATTGTTAGATACATTATTTATATACGGTAAAATACATCAGTTATATTAAAATGTAATGGAAATGTAGAATGCTTCAAATCTTCAAGGTAAGACAACGCCTGTCCTTTCGTTGATAAAGTGCATATCTTCAATTTTCTGTGAATACTATTTTCAGATAGTTTATTTTAATCAAACTTCTAACGTTTGGTCCCAGAATCATTTTTATTTCAGTTTAGCTTCAGACAAAACGAAAAATTTGGAACTTATAGACTTAAAACAATCGCTACTCAGTTTCACGATTTTCAGTTTAATATGAAGAGGCAACAGGATGACATTTGCTTGTTTTACGAGGGATTGTCTGATCACATTTTCCTCTCCAGGAGTCATTGTTGCTCCGGTAGGTCATTCTTACTTTGGTCTCCTAATTTTATACCGAAATAAAATAGTTTTTTTTTTCTTCCACAAAATAAAGAAGGTTATGTTCTGTCTGCAGCTTTTGGAGTCAGAGAGCCGCAGAGGTAACAAAATGCATTAGGGTCATTTATACATGATCTGTTGATAAAGTCGCTTTAACGTTAACACACACAAATTTTACTTCAACTTTATAGCTAAATGACTGTGCTTTTCTGTACCTCTAAAGAACTCCAGAAATATCGATCTTCTTACAGTCAATCGTGTTTGATCCTTTACGATCCATTGCAGTATATATTATGCAGGAAATACAAAATTGCATCTTTCGAAATTACATTAAAACTTAGGGAGTTAGAAGGAAATAGTCAACATTTTGGTAAATATCATTAAAAATTCACTCTAAATAACTCGTTTTCATATATAGTGCCGAAGCATTGCAGCCCTATGAAATGTTATTGTATTTAATATAATTATTTACCTTTGAATTTTGGTAACTTCATGTAATGGTGTCAAGAGAAGTCAAGATCAAATTTCGTCATGGTATTAGGAAGTTGGTTATATCGTGGTACGTTATCAGACAAGAGAGTGCTCTACTTTTGCTAAATAGAACGAAATGTCACACATAAGACCTAGTTATGTTGGTGGTGGCATTGGAACGTTTCCAAACTTACCGAGATGCTAGGTCGAGGCTACTCTATCAGACATGCATCCTTGGACAAGTCTGTGATAAGACGGTCTGACCTTTACATCTAGCCGCACTGCTTTATTGTGCAGGTTTACTCACAGTTTACATTGTCACTATCACAGGAAGGAATATACAGGGTGTTTCAATACGACACCGTGGGTGTTGTTGCGATCTATCACCGATAAAGATGCATAAACAAAACGCCTAACTGTAAGTTTGAATGGAGCAGTTACTTAGCAACGAAAATCGCCTGTTTGGTGTGCTCTGTAGATGTGGTGTACAGTAGTTGGCTAACTCAAGTGATTTCTTGAGATATGAAACCGAGGTGATGAAGTTATTCCTTTACCTGTTTGTTTATTTTTGCAATATGTTTCATCATAATGGACAATAAATAAAAAAAAAAGACTGAGTAAATAAGGTTTTAGAAGCAGTTGACCGTTACTGAACTTTAGGATGGAGGCAAGAATACTATCAGAATATTACCAACATATTGGAGAAAAGTTAAACAGAAATAAATCTCTTTTGCACTGATACAATAAGTTAATATTACTGTGTTTAGCATATACTAAATGAAATATGTGTACAAGTTGTCTGAAGTATTAATGCAGATGGCAGAGAGTTGAAGTTTGGGTAAAAAGAAACAGTTTAGCCGTATTACGTCACCAGCATTTCAGTCTCTTACTGTGGACTGGTTCGAATCAAGTGAAAATGTAAATACCATCATACGCTCACAAAGTTTTAGAAGTGAAACAAGGAAATTACTAGCAACAGAAGTTGATCTTTGTAGAGAAGCAAAGAGAACATCTAGGGTGGAAATTACCGTAACTCTCAAATGGGATGATGTTTGTTCTTGAATACTGCCAGACCAGCAGTCAGTTGGAGTGCAGCGATGTTATCATACTGTATTCTCCTTAAGTGGTGTGTGACGTGCTGCAAGTGAATCCATCTCTAAATAGGATGAAAATTCAAATTTTGCAAAAAGTTATTCACGAGAAAACGAAGGAAACACTGTCTCTAGAACCGTAAAAACCCACATTTTTGGCTCAAAATTTTCATAATAAAAATAAATATAACCCGCAAATTAATTGACCTAATAGTGGTTAACTATAAAGCCCGGGCCTTAAAGTACTTACACGTTGTAAGTGGCCATTAAGGTACAGAGAACTCCTAAATGGTTTACCGGAAAAAACACGAGTCATTTAGAGAACTTAATGTCATGTCGGCACGTTGGCCATAGTAGCTCAAGGGTTAGAGCGGCTGGACGGCAACCAGAAGATCCGTGGTTCAATCCCGGCTATAGCATTGAATTTTTCAGTCTGACTCTATCTTTCCAAATATAATCTGCGTTTGAAAAGTTCGGTGAAGGGTCTCATATTTTACAAACCGCTCATACACATTGAGGGACATGTCAACAAACGCCCCCTATCGTGTAAATCACTGCAGTGAAGCGATGTTGCACGCTGCGACCCAGCTTTGGTGTAGAGTTGGTGCGACAGTACAACCCGGGGACCAAGCGACAGTTAATGTCATGGTGTTTGTCTTTCTCACCTTCCAAAGAAACGTCGGCTGACGTAAGTCCAAGATTAAGACGATGTTGATCGCCTTCTTCGACAGTAAGGGCTTGACCCATCATGAATTTGTACCCGAGGGTCATACTGTCAACGTGGAAGTTTATGAGGGAGTTTTGAAACGGCTGCTGCAAGACATCCGGCGGTTTCGGCCAGAACTGTACCGGAGTGGACATTAACGCCAGAGGTTCTACTCCCATTAGTCCTGGACCCGTAGGACAAGGACCCGGGTCTCCTTGAACCAGGGAGTTACCGAGCTGTCCCAAAAGGGCGCCCGGCGCCTCCGTGGCACTTTCCGTAGGGCAAGACCTTATACTTTACCAAGGGCCCCCACCATCTGGTTCTGTGGACTCAAGACGGGATGGAAGTGGATACGCCACTTACGCGCTGCAACACCATAATAGGAAGGCTACCGAACAACCTCGGTAGGGCCACCTGATGATCTAGCACACCTTCTGCTAGCTCTGCGGGAATATTAATGGCTTCCCTCAACCGCGTCCGGAGACGTACCCAATCTCCCACGGGTATCGGGAACCACTGCCCCCTCAGTCCAACCCAATCCGAACAACTCCCCAGCAGGGAGGTGCTCGAATGTTCGGCCCGAGGTTCCTCTAGTAACGTCAAAGTGGAGAAGTTAAGTCGGACTGAGTATCTACACGGACGGTAAACCAGTTTCATTACCCGGTAACTACCAAGCTATCCCCAAAGGAGCGCCGGGCGCACTACGGGACTCTTTCCATTAGGGCAAGACCTAGAAGCTAACAAGTCCCCTCCCATTACAGGGTGGAAGTGGATATGCCACTTGCGCGCGTCAACCCAGCCGAGAAGACTACGGAATTACTTCGGTCGGGGCGCCCGATGATCTAGCACACCGACTACTGGCTCTGCAGGCAGCACCCGGGAATTTAAGGCTTCCCTCAACCCCGTCTGAAAACAGACGTCCCCGATCTCCCACGAGTATCGGGAACCACTGCCCCCTCGAGTCCAACTCAATCTGAACGACTCCCAACAGAGAGGGCTCGAATGTTCGGCCCGAGGTTCCTCTACTCAGAGGTATCACGAGTGCTCGGGGTTCGCAGCGCTCGCACCACGGAAGGGGACAGATCCTCTCCCTTACGGAGACCGGAGTGGACAGTAAAATTTCCTGCACGACAATGTCCGTACGCACACTGCGACCAGCTTGCTCAATTTTCTTCCTTATTCTCCAGATTTGGCGCCGGCAAATTTTCTTCTTTTTGTTTCCTCGCCTTAAATCGGGTCTGAAAAGCTTACTCTTCGCAAAGGTTGCGATGTCAAGCAATGCGTGACCTCAGCGCTTCGAGCGATTCCACAAAAAGCGTTTGCCGACAGTTTCCAACAGCTTTACAACCGATATCAGGGCGATCTTTTTGAAGACCAATAAAGGTATTTTGTTTGTAACTATTGTTTCCTTTAGTTTATTTAGTTCGGATTCCCTTACGACTAACGCCAAGGAGGCTTGCATGCTCAGTAGTGTGCAAGAGAGAGATAAGAGATAGAGAGAGAGAGGGGGGGATATGAGAAGAATGGCAGCGCAAACGCATCTTATTCGCTGTAGCTCAGAACAAAAATATAATAGAAATTACCCGTATCTGGAACAAATGAAAGTGCAACACACTATAATAAACGAAGTTAAGGAAAATAACTTGTAAGATTATATGAGGAGAGGAGAGGAGTAATTAATTAAACAATATCTTCAGACGGAATCTTCAAGATTGCGGGCCCTCGTAGCCATGGTCGCTAAAGAGTATGTCTCTAGCGTTCCGCCGCGTAGAGGGTCGCGGGTTCGAGTCCCGCCTTGGGCATGTGTGTTTATGTGTATAGAGAATATTTGTGAAACTAGGGAAACAGATAAGAAAAGAAACGAAATAATGAAAAATCGTTTAAGTAAGGAAAAAAAAAGAAAAATATATATCTATATACATGGATATTTATTTTTTTTTACAAAAAAAAAGATAGACCGAAAACGACATTAGTTTATACAGAGCAAGGCGACGGAAAGGAGAAAAATACTCTTCAGAACTTTACGGGAATTGGAGAAGCTTCCAGATTGACAACACAAGAAATAATGATATACTCAGTTTTTTATGGATGTGTTTATCAATTCATGGAATCGTATTACAGGGTGTTTTGATCGTTTAGCTTATAGTTGTAGTAATCCAGGTCTGGTTTCGCACTTTCCAAACGATGTTTTCCTATCAAACATAGAAAATTACATCGTTTTGGAATCAGGACAGTACGTGGTGTCCACATACGCAAACACGTGTCATGGAAAGAGAACGGTTTCTGCTTGTTGATTATCAGCAAATCTGTCCCAGATCTCACATAATGGACAAAAGACTACATATGAATCAAAAGTTTCGATATTGTTTTTGAATGCGAAACATGCGTAATTTTCCCTAAGCAATTGTTTTTGTTTACAAACCGGAAATTGCCAGTTTTAGCAATAACTTTTTAATGTAAATTCCAAGAAAAACTACTTACATATCTCTAATATTACAATTTATGTTCATTCATAAATTATCAAATTAGTTATATAGACTTATTGACTTTACTTCATTGTGTTATTATCCTAATTCATTGACGTAGATTTAGGATTTTAATGAAATGATTTCTGTTAAGGACCCGTGGAGTGACTGGAGAAGTTCTTGTTAACGGCAAGGTGCGACTGAGTAAAGGAAGTTGCGACAAATTCCAACGGATGTCCTGCTACATCATGCAGGATGACGCCCTTAGGCCCATGTTGTCTGTGAGGGAAGCAATGATCTTCGCAGCTCACCTCAAGTTCGGCCTCTCCGTGTCCCGCAAGGCGAAGCACCAACACGTAAGTATTATCACCAGAATCACATTTTACGTTATATATACGGGAGCTGTTCAATAAAGAATGATCATAATTTTTTACGGTAATAATTTTTCGCATTAAAATTTAATCTTATTATATTCTGTTAGATTAATGTGAAACAAACACGCCGGAGTAGTTTCATTGTTGGTACCCCTGGTTCCCGCCTGTGAGAACCAGGCAAGTTCAGACATCTTCAGTATCGCCTACCGCTGCAATGGAGGTAACATGCAGTTAAAGTTGATGTTAGAGGAAGATCCGGAGTTTCTTTCAAACGTAATCACTGCTGATGAAACTTGGCTACATCATTTTGATCCTGAGAGCAAACAGCAAAGCTCAGTGTGGAAATCTCCTTCATCACCAACCCCCCAAAAGCAAGAGTGGTTGCTTCTGCTGAGGTCATCTCATTCTTTGATATTCATGGAATGGTTTATCAGCATGTTGTACCTGCACACACATCAGTAACTGTACAATACTACAGGGATGTCCTGAAAATATGGCAAGTCCATATCAGGCGCAAAAGACCACATTTCCGTGAAGCAGGCTGGATGCTGCACCACGATAATGCGCGGTCGCATATTGCCAATGTTGCTGCTGAATTGCAAAACTCAACGTGAAGTGCATCCCTCACCCTCCCTATAGTCCGGATTTAGCCCCATGTGACCTTTTTCTATTCCATAACTTGAAGAAACGCCTTCGTGGGAGGCATTATCCATCATCAGAAGCAGTGGTGAAGGCTACGGAGGCGATTTTGAAGGATCTATCAAAAATAGTTTCCAGCATGTCTTTGAAGACTGGCAGAAACGCTGGGACAAGTACATCGCATTCAGGGGAGACTATTTTGAGAAGGACCATCAAAATTATGAAGATGAGTAAAGGTACGTTGTCAAAAAATTTGTGATTATTATTTATTGAACAGCCCTCGTAATACTTAATAGTTAAATTGAGCAACTTTGGAGTTGAAATTGTGTGAAGTGTTTTGATAGCCTAATTCCCAGGGTAGCTAGTCCGGCGGTGCTTGTTCACAAGAGGAAATGTGAACACCATTGTCTGTACCATTTCAACAACATGACGTAAACTTGTGTTCTCTACCGGAAAGTCAGTTGGTGTGAGTAATCCTGGTCAGATCGCCACCGAGAGTACTGTTTCGTAATAACTGCCCAAGAATAGAAGGCTTTGCTATATCAATGTTAACCCCATTATAGATATATAGAATGTGCTACCTTCACATGACTTTCTCTATGCATTCTTTAACAAGTTACTCTTCTGTGTATTATATATTGTTTGCGGAAATTATAGACTTTTAGCGATAGTCAGATATTTTAAGTTGGTCTCTATATCAGGTGAGTCAGTTGCCCCTTATTCTCGAGTTTTATGCAATCCGCATTTTATACTCCAACATGAAAACATCGACCCCATTACTAGGTTGTACCCGCGTATCTAACATGGATGTTAAACACTCAATGAAATTAGTACTAATATAGATGTTATCACATCGCCTGTAGTATATTCGTAATTAAACAGTTGACGTTCGCACGTCTGTAAATGTTCACTGGAACAAGCGAATACTATATGTTAGACGGAATGTTTATCTCACACGTTACTAGGTAGCTCAGTTAGAACAAGCGCGAAACTGCTGTTATTTGTCCGCCGTGACGGTGGTGCGAAACCTCTGGATAAGTATACTATTTTCTTTTACTGTATAATACAATTTACAATTATTATTCTGAAAACTGTCATTATTTTTATTTTTAATATTTTTATTTGTTTAATGGCATTGTTTTATGTTTTTTTATTGGTGAACTACAGGTAGGTAGTTGTTTGAATACATCTATAGGTAGGTGCAATTGAAATAAGGACCATTTATACACATTTGAACACAGTAAATCAGGAAATTACAGCATCAGAGTTTAACATGGAAGTTAAATACAATTTTGCAGACATAGAATTCTTGTATAATCGTAAGCTTTCACGGCCGAGTCTAATTTGAAGATAGAAGAATTTTCCGGGCTCAGGAGCCGTGGTCTGATGGAGTTGGAACATCCATAGGTTTCGTTCACGTCTGCGGTGAACATCATCAGTGTCTGAGTCTTCACAACCTTTTTTTATAATTGTTGATTGATCGATCAGTAGTACAATGCTTTACAGATCAGAGTGAAAAGAAGGTAACAGTACAGTAAGAACAATAACACTCAGGGTTAGGCTAACAGGCCACCCCCTAACTACATTAAGTTAGAACTCCAATAATACTCTCTGAGAAATTATGTCAATATTGAAGATGTAAGACAGACATCAAGCACTAGAATCACTCGAATCAGATGTATCACTTAGAAGTAGGTCCTGTGTTAGTCTCCTCTTCAAGCGTGCGGACGCCGATGTTATAATGCACAGCTCCTGGAACTTCTTGCAGCGTGGAAAAGAAACGACGAGCGATCCTGCGAATGTAGTCGTACAGAAGTAACAGTCCTAGTTCGTGATGGAGCTGCTGATTACGGATGAACCATGGAGCGTTGGTAGCGATGCGCATGAAGCGATTCTGTATAACCTGAAGACGACGCAGATGACATGGGTGTGCGGCCCCCCACACTTGGCAGGCATATGTAATAAGCGGACGAACGAGTGATTTGTAAAGTAACAATTCCCCCAGGGGCCTACTTCGGTAGGTACGGGTTTGGCGCACCCTGGGTCCCGAGCCAACAGTCTCCCTCGTGTGGGCTCCTCTTCGTGGTTGAGGGAGACGGTCAACAGGCCCACCCACGTGTAGGCCGTGCATGGAGACCCGTGGAGAAGGTTTTTAGATTCTTGTTTAGAGTTTAGGATTTAGTGAACGAAATTTTTAGTAGGTTTTGATTGATGTTTTTTATGTTTTTAATAGGTTATGTTACACTTGTATAGTTCTTAGAAAGTTTTATATCTGGCTTTTGCCATGACTAGTTTTTTAAAGGGCGCTGATGACCGCCGTAGTTGAGCGCCCTTTATATATATATAATCATAGTAGAGTAACAATGAAGACTGTAGGCCGAGGCTGGAACGACGATGTAACAGAGGTGAGAGTTTTGAAAGTCGCCCGGAGGCCAGTGATATAAGACGATCGATATGAGCACGCCAGGTCAGTTGAGAGTCCAAAAGCACCCCAAGGTATTTAACGGGAGTTGTAGTGGGGAGCCAAGGGACATTGTTCCTGTAGAGACACAACGGAGGAAGCGGAGTATATCGGCGAAGAGTGAAGATTTTAGCTTCGGTTTTCTGAGGGTTCAATGAGATCCGCCAAGTGCTGAACCAATGTTCACAACTCTTGTGACTGAAACTTTACCCAGAAGACTCAGACCACGTCACCACTGATGATGTTCACCGCAGACGTGAACGAAACGTATGAATGTTCCAACTCCATCAGACTACGGCTCCTGAGCCCGCAAAATAGAATTCTTGTACTATCAAAAATGTCGTTTCAAATTGGTATGTTTTGTGGCGCTTTAATGACCCTTTTACTATTCCTGGGACACGACTCCTCTAACGAAGCAAGTGTTCGAACTGATGACCTTCTTGGATAATGCACGTCCTCAGGAACTTTATAATTAAATTATTGTGAATTCTGTTCCCAAGTTTTGACGAACATCAATAAAAAATAATTACAATGCTGAGACTCGAACCTGTGTTAGGGCACAGGTGACGACATAATCTCATTGAGCTATTTCGAGACTTCCTGAAAGCACGTTCTGGTTTCAGTAGTAGGACTTGTATACCTAGCGCTATACCTTTGTGACCTCTCGAGTTCTCGTGCTTGATTTGGCCTTTTAAGACACTTTTAATATTTGCTGGGTGTTTTAATATTAATATATAAATGACAAAAGCTCTTATACATGTTAGAGTTGCACGAGACGTAGTTTAACCAAAAATGTACATAAACCGTTGTTTATGAGGCCTGTGTCTATTTTCCCCCCTAATTTTTGGCAGCCCACCCCTGCTCTAAGTACAAGAATGCGCTATTTTCTTTTTAGCTGACGTTGTTACTGTATCTATATGATAGGTGCATTTTTTCCGAGTCGTTTACTGAATTACTTTGCCATGTATACTGTGATAAAAAGTTTGTAAAATCGCCTGGAAACCTGAATTCACTTTCAGTAAAGCAGTCGTATATTTTTGAGGTGTACTTAAGCGAGCAGTATGTTTTGTCCCTTAAACCGCTATTCCTCTGAATTTTTGCGCATTCAGTCATCAGAGTAGAGGAGGTATCGACAAGTAAGCATGAGGCTTTTAGGAGTTGCTACCCTAATGAAGCCTTCGCCCTTTAGGGATGGACTGGCTATTTATATAGTTATTTATTTTCTTGTCGTTACTTTGTTATTTCAATGTCACGGAATTACACCCGCACATAGCAAGGCGGTTTTGAACATGTGACTATCGGTTCGACTTCCTGTACCCACTTAGAATATTTTATACAAAAACATGTGAAAATAAATGACGGTAGGTAGCGAAAGTTGTGTAATCTAACAGTCAAGTTTTTTTGTTTTGATGTATTAAGATAACGTGAGATATTTACAGCGCCGGTTTGAGGTCAACAACAGCTGATGCATTGTTTAATTATGTAAGTATTGCATATTGAGGTAATTATTGTTAAAACTAGCACCCGGAAACACTGTTTGAGCTGCCCTTGACCAAAAATGTGCTCGATCTAGTTAATCCGGTTTTTGCCCTCATTACGAGTTCTATATTATAAGTTTCCATAAGGTCGAACTCGTAACAAAGTCTTCCTGAACCATGGTATGTCATCCTATAGAAAATCTTGACTTTTATGTTCACCTCCCTCTCCCCCTCATTTCCCCCCTCTTCCTCCCCCTCTCTCTCCCTCATACATAGGATACGATTTTATTATTTCCAGACTCTGAACAGTTATTTCAGCAGCAATTAATCTCATGGCTTACATTTATAATTTTATCTCCCCATTCTTCTATAAGATATTAATTAAAAAGTTATGTTTCTAATAAAAAAGAAAATAAAACTAAGAAATTTATGTCTCCTTAAATAAGACAATTTGTGTGAAATAAGTTTTTCTTGGGAGATTGTTAACCATTTCCGACATATTTCGTTTCATTTGTTTGAATTTTGTCATTCAATTTCCGGTAGAATCATTTTCCCTGCCATACAGCACAAAAAAAATCTGTCGACACATTGCAATCCTGAAACAAGCAAACTGAACAAGTTTCAGGGGAAATGGAAATAGAGAAATTTCGGAGAATTAAATGTACAGTAAAATCTCATTAGCCCGGAACACTTTGGAGCGGGAGGGGGGGGGGGGTAAAATGTTGTTTATAGTAGTAAATGAAGGAATGTTGTACAGACAGTAAATTACTATTGTCAGTAGGTATATTACTCGAATTCACTTCCCAGCGAGTGAATTCATTGCACTCGCCTCATCCGCTTGGGACCACGTTAGAAGAGAAACTTTGATAAAGTCATGGAAAAAGTTGTGGCCCAGAAAATAAGATAGCAGAACAAAAAATAAGCCTGGAAAATTTTATAGACGTTTTAAAAATATCAATGCCTGTCCCGATGTTGATGAAGACATTGACACTGACGGAGTTTATAAACCGATTACAGAGGAAGACGTTATTACATCATGTAGTGTTACTGAAAATGAAAATGAAGAGTATTTAGATTCAGACAGTGTTGATGAACCAGCTGTGGTTATGACCCACACACAAGCAGTAACAAGCATAGAGAAATTGACGTTTTATTTCGAGAGTCAAGACAAATGAACGTCTAATGTTAAAGCGGATGTGAGATAAGCGATACACTAAACTGAGACAGCAGAAGCTCACTGACTTCTTTACTACCGACTAGTTTGTAGTACAGTACAAATACATAGACTATTACACTATATACGGTGTATGTGTTTTTAGGTGAAAATGTGCCGACAGTAATTTATAAACTACATTAAAATATTTTGTGTTGTTATACCCATTTATCGTTTTTCTGTTTTTCTCTGGATAACCCGGATTTTCGTTAACTGGCATTGGCCCTGGTCTCAGTTGATCTGGTAAACGAGCTTCTACTGTATCTACCCAAGACCCTGGGGAACTCCAAAACAAAGCATTCAGTAATATGGGATCGAATCGCGACCCACCGTATTCTTGCCCGTTTCGAGATTGTCAAATATAAAACGGAAACAGTGAAAGAATCAATAAAAACTTTCCGATGATTTGTTGATAACCGTGCTGCTTACATCACCAGACGTTCAGATGTTTGACAACAAACTCAAGGTTATCCATATTTCACGTGCAAACGTCATGATAATTGGTTTACCAGCAATCGATATAGGAAACTTCCCATCATTTTCTTACATAAATATGATGAACTAGAATTTTTTTTTTTAACTTTCTCATAAAGACTAAGATTTTGAATAAATACATTATGGAAAAAAAAAACGCAATATATATTTTAGATTTTTGGGGAACGTTCTCAAGTCTTCTTCGTTCATATGACTTTTATATCACTAGTAAATGTGAAACAAACAAATTCTTACTACACAAAGTTTAGATCTCTTCAAAGAGAGAATAATGACTCATAGAACTAAGACTACTCTTCAGTACTCTTTCTATTCTATAGTCACACGTAGGTCCTGCTCACATTACAAGCTTTCCCTCTCCCCTTAAGTCTACTGTATTCCCAATAAGATAATGTTTATCTTGAAGTAGATAGAGCAATAAGTGTTCGTACAAGAGTAGAGAAAGTCGTGTATACATCACATAACGACCAAAACATTTGACTATCACTTAAAGTCTACTGTATTCCCAATAAGATAATGTTTATCTTGAAGTAGATAGAGCAATAAGTGTTTGTACAAGAGTAGAGAAAGTCATAAATACATCACATAACGACCAAAACATTTGACTATCACTTAAAGTCTACTGTATTCCCAATAAGATAATGTTTATCTTGAAGTAGATAGAGTAATAAGTGTTTGTACAAGAGTAGAGAAAGTCATAAATACATCACATAACGACCAAAACATTTGACTATCACTTAAAGTCTACTGTATTCCCAATAAGATAATGTTTATCTTGAAGTAGATAGAGTAATAAGTGTTTGTACAAGAGTAGAGAAAGTCATAAATACATCACATAACGACCAAAACATTTGACTATCACTTAAAGTCTACTGTATTCCCAATAAGATAATGTTTATCTTGAGGTAGATAGAGCAATAAGTGTTTGTACAAGAGTAGAGAAAGTCATGTGAGTATAACATTGAATATCAAGCTGACAAACAGTAAACATTAAGATGAATTATTTAGCTTAAGAAAAATTTTGTTTAAGAAAGCTATGAAATACTGATAAGTTGTGTAATTGATCAGAATATGTGTAAGTGGTTTCGAAAAAGTGTAACCTAAGGATTGAAGCAATAATTCAAGTTCGTATCTTTCAAAACAGAAAAACGGGCAATCAAATAAAATGTGAGGGACATCTTGATGATTCACACAAATACAATCACATGTGGGTTTGATTTTGAATCAAAATAAATAAGCTGAAAATTTGCCATGTCCAGCTAAGAATTGAGTGAGAACATAGGATTAACGAATTTACATTTGTATCTGTCAGAAACTGCTCGGAAATATAAATCTTTAGTCAAAGCACCACAATCACTTTTTAACCAGTATTCATTCCAGTAGTTGATGATAATCTCCTTTAATGTTTGCCTCACATAGGAAATAGGTCATAGAGTGTATGTCTCTGGAAGATCTGAAGTCGCAGCTCTCTTTGCAAGCCAATCTGCACTTTCATTTCCGGCAATCCCTACGTGTCCTCTGACACAGATGAGAACTACATAATAACTGACTTCTTATTTCAACTGCAATAGGACTGCTGTTTTTCGTATCTTTCAAAGTTGCAATTGCTGCTTGTGAGTCACTGTAAAGGCGAGCGGTACATTGTAAGTTGTTGCACCATTTCACTGCTTCACGGATTGCTAATAATTCAGCTTGAAAAACTGAACACTCCTTGGCAAGTCTGAAGGTGGAAGAATGACATTCTATGGAACGAGAGAATACCATAAACGCACATCCTACTTTAGCATTTTTACTAAGCTACCCGAGAGCCATCTGTGTAAATGGAGTACTGGTGATATTCTGCTGCACAATCTTCAAGAAGACTAGAGACACAGGTGGCTGGATGAGAAGCTTGTTTAACTGGTTGTTCAAGTTGCAGTTGTAAAATATGTTGTGGCAAAGCTCGGCCATTTCTAATGTTGTTGATATTTGTCTTATATACACCAGTAAGTAAGATGGGTTCAATATTAGCAATAATGAGCGCTGCTGGAGTGGCGCACCTCGGATGATTCTTAAGATGTATCCACGCTGTATCTGTAATAATTTAGTCTGTGCCCATCTCTTCTGAAAAATACTTTGCAATGCTCCTGCACAGCAGAGAACCATAGGTTCAACCGCCCCTTTATAAATTAACTTCAATAAAGAAGAGTTTAGGCCCCATGTTGGTCTCGTTAAAGCAGTCAGTGCGGTAAGAAGTTTACTAACCTTCCTGGCTACATAATCAAGATGATTTCGGAACGTCAGACGTCTATCTAAAATAAATCCTAGATACTTCAAATTATCCACTAATTTAATCTTTCTATTATTCATGTAAAGAGATAATTCTTCCAAATTTCTTTTCTTAGTGGCTAGCATAGCCAATGTCTTGTTGGCAGTAAAGTTCAATTTGTTAGTTACACCCCAGGAAAGAATAATATGGAGAGCTTCATTGGCTGTCGTCAGTAACTTCTGAAAGGTAGTAGACTTCATGAGTTACAGAGCATCATCAGCATATGCATATAGCCGGCAATTTTCTGGTAATCGTTGTGTTATTAAATCATCATATAGTAGAACCCAAAAAAACTGGGCTACAAATTGAACCTTGTGGACATCCACGAGTCATTTGTTTGATAACAGCTATATTATTAAATACTAAGCTGACTATTTCGGTTGTGAAAATAGTTGGTTACAATCTTATATAAGTTGCTAGGACAACCTTTCACTTTTAATTGGTGTAGTATCTTTGGCCAAAAGGCATGGTCAAACGCATCTGATTTTTTAGTAAATGGAAATTTTAATTTGTGGATGTTCTTGAAAATATTATGTGTAGCGTCCTTGGAAGGGGCCGATATTTTAGCACGAGCCTTTTCCTACCATTCTTACGTGGTTCAACTTCAACGATATAAATTTTTTGGGAGAACGCAACATTTGCTATACCAAAGGTAAAGTGTGATAGTCGTTTCCTGATTTTGCACGTGTAGCCTCATTTAAAATTGTTTCAAAGTAATTTTTTTCTATGATGATTAGGCTAAACTTAGTATAAAGTCCATTTTGTTTATTTTGTAACATATAAGTGATAATGGTGAAGAAAGTCACGTAAGTGTGTAGTTGGAAGGACGAGTGTGATCTAAGTCGCAGATTATTGGTCTGTGAACTCCTTACATAGGAGAAAACAAAGTTCACCTTGTTAGTAATAAATCAAGGGTCAAGTGGAATTCCTTCTCGACGTATGGGTGACCTAAGTTTATGGTCCAAGGTTGGCCCAAATATGTCCCTCTTCAGTTTAAATCTTCTGGTAAAGATAAAATGGCTTAGCATTATCATTCCTTTATTCAAAGATAAACAAATGAAGGTCATTTTTCTATCTACCCCTTACAAAGCAGGATGCAGCATTTGAGTTCGACCGGCCACTTTGAACTTCGTTTTTCGTAATATTCCCTGGAGTGATTTTTTTTCTACCATAAAGCCAATGGGTTGCCTCAGGCGGTTCAGTGTGGTTCGGGTGGTCCGGGTTTGATTCCCGTGGTTGTCCTACCTGACGAACAAGTGTTTTTGGCGGACGGGCCCTTGGGTATTTTCGGAGGTTTTCCCAAGTCGTCAGGCAAATGCTGGGTAGATCAATTACTTCCCCCGAGCTTCCTGTCCCACCGTTTCTTCTCCGTTATCGTTTCACATCATCTCTCATCTAGTGGTCTGTTTCAGAATAGTGGGGCGGGGGGGGGAGCATTGCATGTAAGGATGACATACCCTCGGTAAAACTTCCTCTTTCAGTAGGACTGTCTTCGGTGTGCGTGCCAGTTTGGGGCGGCCGCTTCTGGACACATTAGAGTAGGGTGCTTGTTTGTTCTGGCCCGCCGAGGAGTTTCCAGCTGGTAAAGTGTAGAGACGCTGCCTTCTGCACTGCCGTGTCTCCTGGGGAGGGCCGCCTTCTGTCTCCTCTCACCTGATCCTTCCTACCGTGTGTGCCCCAGTTGGGGGCAAAGGTACAATAGACCAAGTTTGGCCTTCCATGCCAAATCCCCTCCGTACCCTACGTAGTCCAGTCCATTCTTCTATACAAATTCTCTCCATTTAATTTCCACAACATTTCGTTTGCCCTCTGAAGTTTCAGCTGGACTTACACTGTACAGTGTCACTTGGAACGGTAGCCATCGTTGAGCCGCCTCCGATAGCTCGAATTCTCCCCGGTTCTGCCAATCCCCCAGTGTTATGTATGACATCAAGGGACCTCTTCACGCTTCTTGTCAGCCAGCTGGCCTGTAGCCCATAACCTCCCACACCACCTGTTTCTCACGGGGGTAATAAGTACAAAGATCTTCGTTGCGTCGACGTGCCCCCACTCGTTTCCCACGTTATTTTACTCGCAGTATATTTTCCACCAGCAATTATCTCAAATTAAAGATGTAATTGGTTAGATGGAGTCAAACTGAAAAATGCAATGCCACGGCCGGGATTTGAACAACGGATCTCCTGGTTTCCGTCCAGTTGCTCTTACCCATTGAGCTACCTTGGCCAACGTTTCGTCCTGACTTAATATTCTACAATTGACACATGTTTGTTCTCTGTAGCTGAATTGGTAAGAGCGACTGGACGGAGATCCGTGCTTCAAATCTGGGCTATGGCATTGAATGTTTCATGTTGACTCTATTCAAAACCTTAGCCTATATACGGCTAGTGTAGAGAAATGATTAATTTCCATCAATTAACTAAAATAATAAGAGTTTAATAACGAAGTTTGGGACTCAAGTACTTACGACAGTAAGTCGCCACAAACGGTGTATCTCGAATGCCAGCCCCTAATAGTTCACCGGGAAATATACGAGACAAATGGAGGTAGCTGGTAGCTGGCCATGGTAGCTCAATGGGTTAGAGTGACTGGACGTAAACCAGACATCCGTGGTTCATATCCCAGCCATGGCATTGAACTTTTCAGTTTGACTCTGTTTATTCAAAAGCTTAGCCTATATACGGCTAGTGTGAAGAAATTATTAATTTCCATCAATTAACTGAAATGTACATGGTTACTTACATATACGGAAAACAAAACACATCTGTTCCAATATTGCAAGTCAGTGTTTGTAAGCCTTTTTTTTTTTCCCATGTTTACCTCGCCTTTAACTGCAATGGTCATATCGGCGGCCGTTCTCCTTTGAAACATATCGAAGGTGTTAACTCGTATTTGTTGGGTTTTAATCATTAGATCACGTACACATTTATACCTCGCCTTTAACTACAATGGTCATCCGCGGCCGTTCTCCTTTGGAACATATCGAAGGTGTTAACTCGTATTCGTTGAGTTTTAATCATTAGATCACGTACACATTTATACCTCGTCTTTAACTGCAATGGTCATATCGGCGGTCGTTCTCCTTTGGAACACATCGAAGGTGTTAACTCGTATTCGTTGGGTTTTAATCATTAGATCAGGTACACATTTATACCCCGCCCTTAACTGCAATGATCATATCGGCGGCCGTTCTCCTTTGGAACATATCGAAGGTGTTAACTCGTATTCGTTGGGTTTTAATCATTAGATCACGTACACATTTATACCTCGCCTTTAACTGCAATGGTCATATCGGCGGCCGTTCTCCTTTGGAACATATCGAAGGTGTTAACTCGTATTCGTTGGGTTTTAATCATTAGATCACGTACACATTTATACCTCGCCTTTAACTGCAATGGTCATATCGGCGGCCGTTCTCCTTTGGAACATATCGAAGGTGTTAACTCGTATTCGTTGGGTTTTAATCATTAGATCACGTACACATTTATACCTCGCCCTTAACTGCAATGATCATATCGGCGGCCGTTCTCCTTTGGAACATATCGAAGGTGTTAACTCGTATTCGTTGGGTTTTAATCATTAGATCACGTACACATTTATACCTCGCCTTTAACTCCAATGGTCATATCGGCGGCCGTTCTCCTTTGGAACATATCGAAGGTGTTAACTCGTATTCGTTGGGTTTTAATCATTAGATCACGTACACATTTATACCTCGCCCTTAACTGCAATGATCATATCGGCGGCCGTTCTCCTTTGGAACATATCGAAGGTGTTAACTCGTATTCGTTGGGTTTAGGTCACACACACACACATTCACTCTTTCATACTTCCAGACTCTGGGGAAGTTGAGGAATTACATTGGTCGGAGAAAAATGATCACCCCCACCTCCGGGAATCGAACCCGGGACGGGCAAGTCCGAGATCTTTTTGTCGCATATTTTAACCCCCATTGCTATCTTCTACTTGAATACTCCGATTGTCTCATTGTTTTTATTTTTCGCTCAACTACATCCAGCAGAAGTCCTCGTCGTGATATTTCCTAAACAGTTCGATTTTCTCTTGTGTACGGTAGAAGACTATCTCTTTCCGTCTATCGTCGTAAAACTTGTTCATTTGTTATCCGAATCTTCTAGCAGCATTAGCTACCTACTTTATTTCCCCAGTATCCGTGTTTCACACGTACTATTTCAAAAGCTTACCTAGAAGTCCTGTTTTCTGTGAGTAAAGGCTGTAGTTTTCTCTAAGTGGTGTTGGTGGTGTTGGTGGTGTTCTCCAATTTGTTTGGGATGCAGTGGTAGTCATGCTTCCTATGTAATATAATTGGGATACACTATCCTATATATCTTTTTACCGAAATTTAATTAGTTTTCGATATCTTCCAATTACCGCCAGTCGATCTAGCATTTTTTGTAATTCATTTTTTATAATTTGACAACTCTACATCATCTCCGTACTTTGTTATTGAATGACATTCATTCACCAACCTTTCTCCATGTACAGTGAATACCACGAGCGACAAACACCATCCCTATCCTAAGCTTCTTTCTGTAATTGTGCTTTTTGTTTTTGCTTTATTTTCTGTTTCTTTCCTTCTTCTTCTTTTTTTTTTTTTTTTTTTTTTTTTTTTTTTTTTTTGTAATTTACGTTCTCCAACGTTAAGTCATATCGGACGATGAATGACATGGGTGAAATGATGCCCAAATGGGCCCAGGGTCCGTAGAGGTTAGAGTTACCCGACATTCGTTTTTCAGGATAAGGGAAAACCCTGTAAAAAACCTTATCCAGGTAATTCACCCTGACCGAGATTCGAACTCGGGACCTCTTGAACTTGAGGCAGACATGCTACCATCTACGCTACCAAGGCGGGCGTTATTTTCTGTTCCTTATACAAATTCTTGAGTAGTCTTGTCTATTAAAAATTCTCCTATATACTTCTATATTTAAAATTTTGCCAGTTAACTTGATCAAACGCGTTGAGTCAGTCAATGGGACATATACAAATGTCTTTAGAGGTGATTCTCGTGAATTCTATAGCATTTTTGGTCGCCTTGTGTTTTCTTAAGCCAAATGGATGGTCTGCCAATGCTTACCTCATTTTCTGTCCCATTCTTGTTACTTTGTTGTAAGGGATATCAGGATTTTGGTTCTTATTTCTCCACATTTCTTCGACTTTGTTACTTTCTCAGTGACATCTGAAAACTCTTCAGCTACCTGCATATGGTTAATGACCTTACTCAAATCCTTTTAATTTTCGTTGTAAGTGTTTAAGAGACTGATCCATCTCTTCTTCCACTTCTATTTGTAATTTTAAAACTCGCTTTTATTCCTGCCCGTTCGGTAGAAATTTTGTAGTTGATTTTAAAGTAACTTCCCGAGGAGCTCAGAACTGGATGACAATTCACTTCCAAGATCATCCCTCCACCTCAAACTACGCTTTATATTTAACAATCTTTAAACTAACTTCTGAGTGAGTTGGAGGCTTGAAACTTTAAAACTTCATCAATCTCTCTGAGATCTCCACTTTTACTGGTTTGAAATTTTTCAGTACCTATTTTTTGCAGTAGTGTTACTTTTGGCGATGCTGAGGAAAGGAACTGGAATTTCAAGGCCAACTACAGAGACCGGCTATTAAACATCTCATTATTGCTCTCGATTAACATGAAGTAGAGAAGAATAAGGTTTCTAACAAATTTTGTTGAAGAGATATAATCATGAACTTTAATGGGTGACTGAGAAGTTCAACGCCATAGCGGGGATATGAACCTTGGATCTTCCTAGTAATACATGTCATCTAATATGAATTTAACATCACCTTGTGGAAAACAAGAGAAACAAGAGTTTAGTGTCGTGCTGGAATGTTGCCATGGTAGCAAGCGGATGGTCCGTGGTTTATATCACAGTTAAGCTGAAATGTCGATGTTAGTTTGTCTATGGACTTGCGTAAAGCCGCTAAGTAACCAGTAATCGACAACAAAAGAAGGTAAGACCATTGTTGTTCCCAACGTTGCGAAATGGCCCCACCATTGTTCTTTTATCACCAAAGGGTATCACTTTGCTTTGTAGTAAAACCTGCAGTCAAGTTGTCAGTCATTTGTGTCAGATAAAGGTAAGGCGCGCCAAACAAAAGAAGAGCGTGGTATTGTTGAATATGGGACGTTTTATGACAAGAAGATTAACGCCTTATACAAGGTTGACCTAGAAACAGATGTCCTATAGGAACCAGGTCACAAATGGTCGCTGCCCACTATTGTTTATTTATATTTCTGTTACAAAATATTCTTACAAAACTTTATATTTCGTTTGCAAGAGACGGAAGTGACAACACAATGTTTAAAAGCGGGTAACTATATATTGGCTGTGTATTTCTATATTTTCATTGTGATAAACAAACGAAAGCTACAAGACTTCAAAAGTGACAAGTATTCAAATTCTAAACCAATAACGAATATTTCAGAAATGGCTCTTGGCTACAAATATCTTATACAGTACGTGTTTTAAAGACACCTAAAGATTTTTGTACTCGTAATGGCAAACCAATAATATTTATTAAAAATATTCCTTGAAATAAAGTGCATTTTCATACGCTATTATAATGCAGGTTTCATTTCTCAGGCAAATACCGAATGACCCAAAAACATCCTAACCGGCTGCCCGTTGTTTTGCGTGTCCTTGGCGTTATTATAGAATGGTGCGGATGAAACCTTAAAACATTTTTAAAACTACTTTTAAAGGATTTACTTACCCATGTTACGGAACTATCCATACATGTTTGGCACCTCCATCACTCGCCTAGTTCCCGTTGTGAAATGCTGGCGGATATTTTGTTCTAATTATACCAGAGACAGAAATAAAATCGCAGGGGATTAGGTCGGGGGACCTTTGCAAATCATAGCAAAGCCGGTTAGCAGGCTAGGTATCTTAAAACATGCTATTTTAATAAAATTCGATACGGTCATTTTTATAATATAAGAGTAATACGGGGGGTGTCGTAAAGCTTTAATTATTACTCGGTAGTTTTTATGTTAGAGTGATGAAACTTTTTCAATGTCATCATTGATTCCTCTGGACATAATGTTGGTAGTTTCAGTGATTTGAGTCCTTTCGTTTATCTACAGTGAGTGCCAGAAGTGACTGAGGTGTAAGATGGAGAAAATTGAGGCTCGTAGTGTGACCAAGTTCCTGCATTTGAAGGGCAAAACTGCCCGGGAAATCCATGATGAGATGACGGCTGTTTATGGAAATGATTGCCCATCGTATGACACTATTGTGAGGTGGAAAAGGAATTTTCAAACTGGTCACATGTCCCTGACAGATGAGCCAAGAGCTGGTAGACCGTCAGCTGTCACAGTAAAGAAAGTGGAGTGTTTAATACTGGAAGACAGACGAGCAACGATCCAAATGATCATGAATGAGACACATCTTAGTTATGGTAGTGTGTGGACGAACTGCGCATGTCTAAGGTGTCCGCGCGGTGGGTTCCACGTTTGCTAACCCCTTTCCAAAAGCAAACACGGCGTGACCTTTCAAGAGAGATGTTGATGCTGTTGGAACAGGATGAAGACGATTTGTTGATCGTCTGATAACCATGGATATATCCTGGATCTATCAGTATGATCCAGAGACAAAAACCATGAGCGTGGAATGGAAACATGCCGATTCTCACTCTCCCAAAAAGACAAAGGTACAAAAGTCAACTGGGAAGGTAATGCTTTCAGTTTTCTGGGACTGTCGCGGAGTCATTCTTACAGATTAACTTGCCAAGGGTCAAACCATTACTGACAGATACTACTGCAATCTTCTGGACAAGTTACGAGCAGCTCTGATTAAGAAACGACGCGGAATGCTCTCCAAAATTGTTCGTCTTCTGTCTGACAATACACCAGCTCGTTCATCTCAAGTTGCAGTTGACAAAACAAGTGAATGTGGCTTTGAGATCTTACAGCATCAGTGCAGATCTCGCATCAAGTGAAGTTTTCTTCCTGGAAATGAAGAATCCGTTGCGTGGTCGCCGATTTGACAACACAAATGACGTCATTAATGAAGTGGAAGAGTGGTTTAAAGCAAATTCTGCAGACTTCTACAATCAAGGTGTTCGGAAGGTCAAGAAACGCTGGGAAAAAGGTGTAAAGCCGGATGGTGACTATGTAGAGAACTAACACGTACATATATACACAAACTGAATATCATATTTTTTAAAAGGTGATAGTTAAAACTTTACGACACCCCGTCGTAGAAAGATTTCCATGTAAAGCCTGGCTTATGTTGGCGGTATAATCATGCCGCTTCCTTAGGAGATGTTTAAATTAGATATGAAGTTTGCATTTATGTTTGAATCGTGTTGCTCAAAGACGAATGCACAATAGGAGTAGTTCTTTTGCCAAGGCACAGTCAAACACGACGGAGGCAGTGTAATGGTGTGGGGCTGTATTACCTCTACGGGGGTGGGAAAGCTGGTGTTCATAGGCATAACCATGAACAAGGAAGTCTATCTTAGACTATTACAGCAAAATTTAAAACAAAGTGCAGAAATGATGGGTATTTTGGACAGCTTCTCATTTTATCAGGATAATGATCCGAAGCATACGTCCCACATTGTGCAGCTATGGTTACTGTAGAACTGTTCTCATGTACTGCATCCACCATCTCAGTCCCCGGATCTTAATCCCATAGAAGCAGTATGGGATAAACTGTAGAAGAACGTGCGGAAGACCCATCAACTCCAAGCAGCACTTGAAGGAGAGTTTGCAAGAGGAATGGAGCAAACTCTATACAGCCTACCTGAAAACACCAGGTTCACATCATGCCAAATAGGTTGTGAGAAGTAGTGAAAAGAAGAGGGAGAGACACAAAGTACTAAGCCATACTTTGTATCACCCTCAAGTTGTTATGTCCGATTACTTTTGAGGGCCAAAAATGCCACATTTCTTTTTAATTCTTAAAAAAGCATGCATTATATTACTGTTATGTGAAATAACATTTATTTTCTTACAAGAACGAACCATGTAAACTGTCGATTATCATTAATTTCAATAAAATGGCACATCAAATGTTCAGTTACACTTTCAAAACTTAGTACTCTGCGTTGTCCGATGTATGGGAGTCTCTGTAGGTACGTGTAGGCCCACCATCGATGTATGACAATGGTTGTTGTTGGTTAACAGGTGACGGCGCTGCTGGACCTGCTGGGACTTCTGGAGCATGAGAACACGAGGACCAAATCTTTGTCTGGAGGACAGAAGAAGCGTCTCTCTGTGGCGTTAGAACTCGTCAGTAATCCACCGGTCCTCTTCCTGGACGAACCTACCACGTGAGTACAACCACAAGACTGGTTCCCTATCATTAGTAATGCAATGACTAGACTATCACTTGATAGTGAGGTACTGTATGTTAATTCATGTTCAGGATCAATATGGAGTTATTACAACAATGAACTTTCGTAACTACAAGCTATACAAAAATAAACGAAAAGTATGCAGAGAACGTAGTCTCTAATAGAATTGCTGTATTCCATCCAGATATTTAATTTCGGCCTTTTTTTTAACTGGAAATACATTTTTGAGGCTGCCCGAAGCCTAAGAAGGTAATTTTAGAAAATGTTCTCTACTTCTGAACAGCATTACTAAAAACCGAAAAGTTGCATTCAAATTCAGTGTCTTGAATTGGACTACGCTACGGAGCGGATTCGGTACGGAAGTCCATACTTGATCTATTGTACATATTGTCGCGAGCCATTGTTGCGACTGGCGCGCACATAGGGACAGGTAGTGCAGCGCGGAGATGAAAAGCTTGCCGAAACAGATAGATGACTGGAATAATAACGTGTAGTGTTTAGCGCCCGCTTTTACTACATACGGCACCGCAGGCAGTGACACTGATGATACATGAGATGAAAATGGAGCACCGGTGGAATGAGATGGCGGGGGAAACCGGAGGTCCCGGAGAAAACCCGCAACAGCGCCGTGTTGTCCACCACAAATCTCACTTTGCGGTCGCCTGGGATCGAACCCGGGCCGCCTTGGTGAGAGTCAAGCGGTCTAACCACTGAGCCACAGCGCGTCCTAGATGACTGGAAGGTTTGCTTTCTTGACTGTTACGGAACATTCCATTAACTTCTGGAACATTGAGCGGAGATGTAAAAGAAGCCGTGGCTAGTTTATCAGGACAGCCGACAGTCGTAATTGGACTCGATAATTGTGCGCGTGCAGCTGTGTTTTGAAACTGAACTCTTTTGTTTATTTACGTGTGCAGAAGTGACGAGAGATTGTGTTAGTGTGTTACGTCAGCTTGCTGCAAAGGGGTGTACAGTGTCTTTCCATGGAAATAAAGAGCATTTTGAATTTCTGCAACTTGGACTTTTAAGTTCACGAATCCACAAAGTCACAATATGTCCCCAAGGAGGCCGTCTCTGGGAGGGAGGATGAGGCGAGAGGAGACAGGGTGGTCGTCCGAAGGAGCCACACGGTGCTGAGGGCAGAGTCGCTATACTTTACCAATTGGAAACTCCCCGGCAAACCAGTACAGCCGGCATTCACCCTACTGTGGACCTGAGATGGCCCATCAGGCCTGCCCGGAGACCGTCCTACCGGAGGAGGAAGTGTTTCCCAAGAACATATCATCCTGCCATGCAACGCTGAGACTCCCGCCAATACTTCTACCCTGAAAGAGATCACTAGATGAGAGCTGACGTGAAATGGTAATGGAGATGATAATTGAGGGACAGGAAATTCGTGGGATGTAATTAACCTACCCAGCATTCGCCTGGTGACCCGGGAAAACCCCCCCCCCCAAAAAAAACCTATGGGTCAGGTAGGTCGGATCGATCCCGGACCTTAGGAATGTGGGCCCCAGATGAAACCGCCTGAGCCATCTGCTCGGTAATTCAATACCTTACAAAGAACAAGAAAGTTCCTTTTAACTAGAAGTAGCCCTGATGATTTTGATAAAAATAACCGTAAATTTAAGATGCACGACAAAACATTTTGAATTGCCTGGAAATGGCCTATAAAATCCCTGCATTCGGAAGCAAACGTTAAATGATACACAATGTATTTGAAGTAATACTTTGTGGAGGTATACGTCATTAATAGTTGGACATGTTAGTCATTCTTTTAACCTTCTGTCGATTTCAATTATTTCTCACTGATGCATGGAAATATTATGTAAGTGTAAGGCCGGTGTTCAGTTGTTAAACATTTGAATATCGCTGTTCACTTTATAGAGTATAAGAAAGGTTTAATATAGTTATTTCTTAAAGGTTTATCTGTTAAAATGAAGTAGACAGAGAAGCAAGTTTACGTAAGAATAGTTCGTAAAAAAGGTAGAGAAAATGAGATAATGTAACACAGAATTTTGTAATATGAATTTAGTGTAAAGTTAGCAAGTTTGGTTGAAATCCATAGCAAATGATAGATTAGTTTGTCGTAAAATCTAGTTACCTTTAAGATTATTTCACTAGACATCTAAGACAAAATAAATAAATAAATAAATAAATAAATAAATAAATAAATAAATAAATAAATAAATAAATAAATAAATAAATAAATAAATAAATAAATAAATAAATAAATAAATAAATAAATAAATAAATAAATAAATAAATAAATAAATAAATAAATAAATAAATAAATAAATAAATAAATAAATAAATAAATAAATAAATAAATAAATAAATAAATAAATAAATAAATAAATAAATAAATAAATAAATAAATAAATAAATAAATAAATAAATAAATAAATAAATAAATAAATAAATAAATAAATAAATAAATAAATAAATAAATAAATAAATAAATAAATAAATAAATAAATAAATAAATAAATAAATAAATAAATAAATAAATAAATAAATAAATAAATAAATAAATAAATAAATAAATAAATAAATAAATAAATAAATAAATAAATAAATAAATAAATAAATAAATAAATAAATAAATAAATAAATAAATAAATAAATAAATAAATAAATAAATAAATAAAATCTGAATGTTCTACCCCGGCACCTAGACAACTATACCGGGGCATATATCCAAATTTTCTCTTTATTTTTCCATAAAATCCTTACAATTGTTATAATTATACAAATCTCTCAGAATACTAATCTACAAAAATAAAATGAAATAAAATAACAGAAATAAACACAAAAAAGCAAAAAAAATAAAAAAGAAAACAACTATAAAAATTACAAAATCCTTATTTTCTAAATCTACATCTAAATCTACTAATGCTGTAGTCCACTTGGCCTCCGCCATCTCTCTCTCCCTCCGCCGCCCATGCAGTCAACTCTATTTTGAACTCACGCTGATACTTCTCTTCTTATTACTCTCTCTACTCTTCTCTTTCCTCTTGTAATCTACTTCTATATTCC
Source organism: Mantis religiosa (assembly GCA_030765055.1). Taxonomy (NCBI): domain Eukaryota; kingdom Metazoa; phylum Arthropoda; class Insecta; order Mantodea; family Mantidae; genus Mantis; species Mantis religiosa. The sequence goes on from JAUKNK010000171.1 coordinate 1,202,611, forward strand.
GCAAATGTCTCTCCCTCTCTTCTCCTAGATTTGAATGTTCTTCTCTCTGCCCATTCCTGTCTTCCTGTTGAGGTTACAAAGAATCTTCTTCTATTGACTTGATTAAGATTATCAATTTCTAATTGTACCTCTTCTAATTCTTCTTCTTGTTGATCTATTTCTTCTTCTTGAATTCCCTCCATTGTTAGATTATTCAATAACTCTTCCCGTCTTATCCTATTTTGTATTCTAGAACTCCTTCTTGGATCTTGTGCTATTCTTCGCCTATTATCAACTCTTTCTCCTTTGAATATTTTTACCTCCCATGCTTTCTTACTTACAAAGTTAGTCAAAACTTGTAATTTATTTACTAATTGTGGACCTCGAATTATGTCATATACGATATATCCTGCTAGCGCATGCCTCTCTTCTTGTTGGTGAATTGCATATCTTCCACATTCAAATACTACATGTTCAGGATTATCTTGTTTGTTACATAATTCACATATATCATTTTCAGTTTTATTGATTTTCTTCCAATAGGTCTTATAAGGTCCGTGTCCTGTTATATAATGTATAAATCCCTTTGTTGGTTGAATAAAATTCAATTTTAATCTCTCTTTGACGTTCTGAAAAATTTCAAACACTCTTCTACCTTCTGGACTTTCTATCCATTCATCTAAGACAGTAAGTTTAACCTTAAGATATATTTACGACTACGACCTTTCTTCAGAATGCATTTTAATGTAGCGCTGGGATTTTAATAGAAAAGTAATGCCCCATTGACATAGAAAAAACAAAAGACAGAGAGAAAAAACAATGTCGCACTGCACAGAAACAAAAGCTACGGAGTCATTTGACGAGAAATTGATTATTTTATTTCAAAATCATCGTTGTGTTTATTACAAAAAGTATAAATATTACAAAGATAATGTGCTGAAGGAAAATATTTGGAAGTAAATTACGAATGCAGTGAAATGTGAAGGTAGGCTTGAGTTGTTTATATTTACTACGTTATCTGTCGACTTTGTGAGAACGTTTAGGTTAGGTAGGCCATGAAATATTTAACTTTGTTTACATATGGAAAAATCATAGTATGATAATTAGTAATTGTTATTATTTGCATCATTTGTCATTGTAGTTGGGAAAATACTGTTTTATATGAATATTTTAAGTGTTAAATTATTGTAAAGGTTTCGAGAAAGTAGTACCATGAAATGTTAATAGTGTAGTACAGATTTAATTTAAAAAATGCCACTACCAGTATTTAAAAATATTTTTAATAAGATTTATAAGGTGGTTATTGTTTTATTTTGATGTTGACGTTATAATGTAATTGTGAATGGGACTTAAGTCTTTGATGGACTGTTGGTGATTTGCTAAAATGTCCAGCCAAGGCAATCCTTGATATGTCAGAGTTGCGAAGGAGTACTGCACTTATAAATATTCATTCAGTTGTCTTTGTGTGTTAATGTTACCTGCGTAGTTGTATATCGGCTTGGTTAAAAACTGTTGCCAACTCTTGTCCTTTTTAGGGGCCATCTTTACGAACTTTTTCAAAATTTGGCATTTGTTTATTATAGCAACCATGTGTTTATCAGTACTACGAGTTAGAAAGACCCATTCACACGTTTTATAACGATATGCTAAGTCAAATTTGAAGTCGGGAGTCAGTTAAGGGGGATTTTCCATCCGTTGATTAGGATTGTGAGGGTTATAGGATTAAGTTAGTTGGTGCTTTAATAAAATTAATGGCCCTCGACACTCTCGATACTTGCATGGTATCGACATCGAAAATTCGCTCGATACTTTTTCGATATTTCGGTGGTTATTCTGCAATTGTTATTTTATTTTAAAATCACAAAATATTATTGTTGCAAGTAGAACATTACAAATCCCGAGAAATTGTCAGGAATGTGGTAGCTGTACAGTAATATTATACAAGAAAATAATCGTGTGTCAACTGTCAGTTAACAGTTTCCAAGAAGAAATCACTACATATCTCCTGTCACCTCCTCTTACTAGTGTACTGGATTGCTGTAAAACAAACCGTAATCCATTTCTGGTAACCCATTAGTTTTCGAATGGTTGTAAGACAATTTAGCCAATGTCCATGCCCTGTTTACAGTGGTTTGGACAGTTCGTCGTGCTCGCAGTGTGTAGCCCTGTTGAAAGTGCTGGCACAACAAGGTCGTACCGTGGTATGTACCATCCACCAGCCTAGTGCGCTCATCTTCGAGATGTTCGACCATCTGTACGCTCTGGCCGACGGTCGCTGTGTGTACCAGGGAACTGTCAGGGGCCTGCTGCCTTTCCTGGCCGATCTCGGCTTACACTGTCCGCCGTACCACAACCCTGCCGACTTCTGTAAGTACCAGCGTTCAATCCAGACACATTTTCATTTTCCCAATACTTTACGTTGTATGACTGGAGGGACAAAAGTTAGTTTTGCGTGACGTGTGTGTTGTTTTCCAGTGATGGAAGTTACGTCGGGGGAGTGTGGAGCGGATCTGGAGGTGATGGTAGCCACGGCGGCCAAAAAGGTGAACGAGAGGCGGAAGTTGCCTCGACTGGAGTCCTCAGTTTGGGAACCCAGCCGTGATATCGGTAAGTACTGACTCTTTATACAAATTTACGGGTTTATCCTGCGATCGTGTTGTTTTTATCACCGTGACACCGGTAAGTACTGATTGTTTATACAAATTTATAGGTTTCGTCATGCGATAGTGTTTTTTTTTATCTCGCATTCAAATGTCTGAGAGGTCGGTTTCCGCGCCTGTTGCTAGCCTTCTGTACTATTTGTCATCTATGTCGCAGACATATCTAAGGTTTGGGTAATTTTATTGTTATACACATAAAAATGATCACATTTTAGTTCCTTGTGTTTGTATTTCTTAATGTGCATTTAATTTTCTGATCATGTTCATTTTTACGTAAGTATTCCAAGCGAAACTGACCTTCTTACCACTTTTGCTTTCTTTACGTAAGTAATGCATTCCAATTTGAGCTGTATGGTCCGGTTCGTCTACCGTGACTGACCTACCTGACCCATAGCTTTTTTCGGGGTTTTTACTGGGTCGCTAGGCAAATGTTGCATAGATTAATTACACCCCCCGAATTTCCTGTCCATTATCATTTCATATCATCTCTATCTGGTAGTTTCTTTCAGGGTAGAATTGTCGGCGGGTGTGTCGGTGTTGCATGGCAGGATTATATGCTCCAATCATTTTCCTCCAGTAGTATGGCCGCTCTGGTGGGGATGCTTCCGGACCACAGAAGGGTGGGCTGTCGGTTGTTTTGGCCTGTCAGGGAGTTTCCAACTGCTTAAGTGTAGGGACTCTAACCTATGCACTGTTCTGGCTCCTTGGAACGGCCATCCTGCCCCCTCTCGCCTCATCCTTCCTTCCGGGGCTGCCCCACTTGGAGCATGGGTACAATAAAGCATGTTTGGACCTCTGTGCCGAATCCCCTCCGTAGAGTCCAACTCAGTCCACTCCAATACCACCCAATAATTGGACACCGAACTTTCACGGGAAATGCACGTTTTAAGAAGAACTGCCCTTCTAAATATGGTCTTTGTATGTGTTCGCATGTCTGTATAATTCAAAAGCAAAAGTAACTCAGCATTCAAGTTCAGCCTTTTCCAACAATGCAACATGAGTTTCACGGAAACCTCTTCCCATTTCCCAGAGTTTTGTATACTGGTCGACTTACTACAGAAAAATGTAGATATGTTAAACCATACAATTTATGTCAAGTAAGTTTTTGCGTGGAATGAACCATTTGTGACATATTCCTTGTTATTTGAAATTTCCAATACTTATACTTTTCTCAAATAGCAAGTCGTTATTCATTTATCTCTTGCACATACAAAGAGAACGGAATTACAAGAACATCAAATAACGACCAAAACATTTGACTATCACTTAAGGTGTTCTGTCACGTTAATGATGAGATAATGTTTATAAGAATTAAGGATACCCAGCTGTGAAAATTCTAAAATCTACAATTTTGCTTGGATTGACTTGAAACTTTAACAGAATTAATGTGTTATTAACAATAGTTCACAGATCATATCTCCAAAATAGTTCTTGTGATATTAATATATTTATGGTGTTTTATTGTTATTTAATTAAACTGTTCCACATGATGCAATTCAATTTCAGAAAAGTAATAGTTCGCGGTTATACTCATAAATATATTATTAGTAAACTTAAGAGATGAAATTTTAATCTGACCCTGGTTTAGGATAAAAAAAACTATTGAATTGTAGTTTTATTAATTTTTAATATTTACTTGTGAAGTATGTGCTTTGTTATTTAATTGCACGAACACTGACATAAAAAAATCATATCATCAATTTCCTTTTCAAGCTTCTAGTTTGAAAGCTGCATCCTGTGGAGCAATTTGTATTCTGAAATGCGTTGAAAATTAAAAACACGAGAAAATCACTAAAATAGGTGATATAAAGCATTGTGTCCACTTAGTGACCGACTTAGTCATTTGCTACAATTTTAAAGGGTTATGTGATGTTAAAAAATTAGGAAATTGAAGTGCACGGATTACTCTATTTAATTAGGCAAAAAACAATTTTTGTCATTTTTTGCACTTTTTGACCAATTTTCGTAGATGTATGTCCTTAACATGAAGTAGACAGAGAAATAAGTGTTTGTACAAGAATAGAATGATTTGTAATGAAATCAAGGTATAGACAAAAAAAGCCGGACTGAAATGTTTGGTGCTAGACCGATCTAGATTTGTCGATTAAACCAAAGCCCGCCAAAAGTGAGATAGCTATCGACATTTGCCGGCAGATTAATGTTTTATGGTTCAACTCTTGAATCCACAAACCGGTTGTTTTAATAATGAAGGTCACAAAATACTGGTTTACGCAGAACACAAAAACTCAACTGTATGTTTTTTGTAATCATGTGCGAAACTATCGTAAACCAAACCTGCGATAAATTAAAAAAAATGTGCAAAATATAACAAATATTTAGTTATTTCGTTGTAATATAGTTTCGTAATTACTTGATTACATCATTAGCTACTTCTTTATACTCGTTTATTTACGTAGTTCAGGTTGCTGCCGCTAGGCGATGCTGTAGTACATATTGCCGTCTACTGGAAGTTAAATAAGTTGGCTGTGTTTCAGAATTCATTAGTCGATTCCTGTTCTTGAAAATAAATATTTTCGATCAAATCATTATATACGTGTATTGTTTCAAATGACAAGGAGTTTGTCCTTGAGCGCTACTAGGTGACCAACCAATCGGAGTCCTGCGGTGTTGTCGTATTACATTCCCCCTAAGTGGTGCGTGACGAGCGCCAAAATAATCAATCTCTAATAAATACTGTGACTTTGTGGGTTCGTGAAATCAAAAGTCCAGGTTACAAACACAAAAAATTGCACTTTATTTCCGTACAAATACGCTTCGTACACATACACAATACAACATACAAGGTCAACAAACACAGCTGTTAATCCGCACGCGTTCAGTTACCGACTGACTCCTCTTTGGCGGGCGGGCAGCCTTTTTATAGTTTACTAACATTCCAGAAAATTTCTCAAACAATCGAAACCCGGCTAGAACAAAGCCGAACTCCCGAGAAATCCGTCTCCTCCCGCCCACCATTTCGGCGAGCTTTTTTTCTCCGCACTGCACTGCCGTCTCTTTGATCTCGTTGCCCGCGCCGCCTCCAATCAACAATGGCCTGGCAACAATACTATTCGCGGTAAGACAAAAATTCAGATTTTGCAAAATCTGATCCATGTGGAAGGAGAGAGTAATGCATTTCATATAACCGTAAAAACCCATATTTTTAGCTCATATAGTTTTCCTAATGCAAACAAATAAAGTAGATGCCATTATGTTATAACAATGCATTGCAACGTAGGAACTGTAATGAATATCATTATTGGTTGGCATGTATGCGTGAACTTTGAAATTACTCAGAACTGAAACGTAAACATTTGACATTACGCGATAAAAGAAATATGTACTTTGAATAAGCCAAAGTGTTTGTTAAATTCGATGAGAGGAATCGATACAGTTCCTGCTATTCCGGCAAAACGTGTCTGGTCACATTATATCTTTGTTTATGAAGGGTTCGTAATCTCTATTTACTATAGAGAGTTCAAAGCAGCATTATTCAGTTACTCTTACGTGAAAAAGTATATCAGCTGGATCAATGAGACGCGATCCACCTCCTCCCCCTTACCACTGCCAGAACAATCCAATAGTTAATGTGGGCTCAAATTATGTTGCAAACAGAAATAATATTTTTAAACTGACTGACGTAACGACTTATTCACGAAGAAATTGACAAGGAACACAACAAGACTGGTAAAACTGCCTAAGACATCAGATAAACTACAAAAAGACGTCTTTTGGAAAGAAATAGCACGTAACGAGATTTTGGAACCTATCATCATAAATTTGCAGTACTCAGACGTTGAAGACAATGACAATGACGAATTATCTCTTAACGTAACATTCACAGCTATACGGATGCACCACTGGTATTTTCGTTGGATTAAAAAAAAAAAAAAGTAATTCATAAACTATATTTAATTTTAAACTAAATATTTAAACCATTTGCGTAATATACGAATATTCACGTTGCAGTTGTGATTTCAACAACTGCATTATTATAAAGGTTTGAAAAATTCAATTCGTGTCCCCTTAGTCTAGCGCCAAGAACACTCGCAAGTGTGCGAGAGAGAGGGAAATATAAAAAGAGTGGGGATAACAAGGTGGCAACGCTGAAGGCTCTAACGCATCTGATTCGCTACAGGCGAGAACTCTTCCCATTTGAAACACATAATATAGCTCCATTAAAATGTTTTAATATTTACTGTTGATTGCATGAACGAATAACAGAAAGCGATCTGCAGTAACAGGTGTATCACTCTGTATTTGATGCTCCTTTACAGCGGTTTCCATCACATAGCTTTTGGTCATTTCATCGTAGAGTAAACTTTAAAACATTAAAGTGAGTCTTTAGATTTATTGAAAGAAGTTGCGTAATGAATTGAGTTTGTCAGCAAGTTTGTTCCCTAGTTAGATGATACTTCACGGCAGATACACGGCAGATACACGGGAGATGATACTTCTTGTATATACACAGAGTGCACCAGCAGTAGGTAATTTATTTTGGAAAATACTGACATTGGAGACAAAATTGTCACGTTGGTCTGTTGTGGAGAGATTATGACACCATAGCCTCTAAACTTCGCCTTTTAGACACCGTGCATCATACTGGCATCCCCCTTGCCACAGGATCTTTCCGCACCAGTCGAGTCGACTGCCTGTATGCAGAATCAGGCGAACCTCCACTCTATATTCGTCGCTCTCTGTTACTCTGCTCGTACGTCTCGAAGTTGGCAAGTTATCCCAATCATCCTTGTTTTAAACCAGTTCTCTGTCCAGATTTAGTCCACCGTTATATGCGCCCTGGTTCTCGGACACGCCCCATGGGAATAAGATTTCGGGATCTCCTACATTCGCATGGCCTCCGAGTGCCTCGCGTGGAGAGGTCGTCCCTCTGCCCTTATCCTGCATGGCAGCTCAATAGTGTGCGGTTTGATCTCGCTCTTTCAAGCAACTCTAGACTCGCTACTCCACATTCGGTGTTCCAACAACTTTTTGCCGAACTACTGGGCCGTTACCCTAACTATGTTCTGGTCTTTACAGACGGTTCTCAGCTAGGTAGCACAACGGGTTGCGCGTTCTTCATTAACGGTGAGGCTCATAAATTTCGCCTTCTGGACTCCACTTCAGTTTTCTCCGCAGAGCTGTATGCCATCCTCTATTTGCTCCTTTTTATTTGCAAGTTAGCTCCTGGCTCTTTTATTGTCTGCACTGACTCTCTAAGTGCTCTTCAGGCCTTGCAACAGCACACTGCCACTCACACACTGGTTTTAAAAATACAGGCCCAGATCTCGCAAATGCTCAGTCGCGGATACCAGGATGTGCAACGTTTTTTCCGTCGCCAACTCCTATCTGCTTGGCAGCAATCCTGGACAGCTTTGGAAGGCACACAACTCCGGGCGATAAAGGAGAGCGTACGACCCTGGCTAACTTCCTGCAGGGATAACCGGCGAGCCGAGGTGATACTCACCCGGCTGAGAATTGGGCACACACGTGCGACTCATGGCCATCTGTTAAGAGGGGAACCGGCCCCTGTGTGTGCTCCGTGTGCAGTACGCCTCACTGTGCGGCATGTATTGCTGGATTGCCCGCAGTACACCCGCGTCCGCCAGTCTTTGGGCCTAAGAACTAACTTGCACGATATTTTAGGGGACGACCCAGTGGCCGTGGATAAGGCTCTGCGGTTTGTTTTTAAAATCGGTTTTAATAAACAAGTCTGACTTGTATTTTATATTTATCAATTTTACAGATTTTAAATTTTTAGTACTGGGATGGGTTTTTTATGTGCTTTTAATAGTTGAGTGTTTATATTTTATCTTACTTTTTAACTTTGTGTAGCTTTTAGTTTTTAGAGTTGACTTCGGGCCCAAATGACCTTGTTGTCGATGGGCCCTAAAACACTACACACTCACTCACGCTGTTGCGGAGTTGCCTCGCCTTGTTTGTTTGTTGGCTGGCGGGAAGGGAGAGGAGTAGCTCGGTGTTAGAGGTGGACCTATGTGTAGAAAGAGTACGTGCTATAGGAAATATTGTAAAGATTTTTGTAAAAGAAACACTGATTTAGTTAGTGGAAATTGTTTGTTCACACTGGCCGTGTGCAGGCTAAATTGTGAAACTTAGAGCCAGACTGAAAAATTCAATGGCATAGCTGGGATTTGAACCACGGATCTTCTGGTCTCCGCCCAGCCGCTCTAAATCATTGAGCTACTACTGCTAACGTGCCGACACATTAAATTCTCCAACTGACTCGTGTTTTTTTTCCGGTAAACCACTAGGAGTTCTCATAAACACATGAGACAACTACCTTAATGACGACTTACTATGCTGTAAGTACTTTAAGACCCCAATTTTATAGTTCGGACCACTATTAGGTACAGCTGGCTCGTGTTTTTCCCGGTAAACCACTAGGAGTTCTCATAAACACATGAAACAACTACCTTAATGACGACTTACTATGCTGTAAGTACTTTAAGGTCCGGGCTTAAAAGTTCGGACCACTATTAGGTACAACTGACTCGTGTTTTTCCGGTAAACCACTAGGAGTTCTCATAAATACATGAGACAACTATCTTAATGACGACTTACTATGCTGTAAGTACTTTAAGACCCGGGCTTTATAGTTCGGACCACTATTAGGTACAACTGACTCGTGTTTTTCTCGGTAAACCACTAGGAGTTCTCATAAACACATGAGACAACTACCTTAATGGTGACTTACTATGCTGTAAGTACTTGAAGACCCGGGCTTTATAGTTCGGACCACTATTAGGTACAACTGACTCGTGTTTTTCTCGGTAAACCACTAGGAGTTCTCATAAACACATGAGACAACTACCTTAATGGTGACTTACTATGCTGTAAGTACTTTAAGACCCGGGCTTTATAGTTCGGACCACTATTAGGTACAACTGACTCGTGTCTTTCCCGGTAAACCACTAGGAGTTCTCATAAACACATGAAACAACTACCTTAATGACGACTTACTATGCTGTAAGTACTTTAAGGCCCGGGCTTTATAGTTCGGACCACTATTAGGTACAACTGACTCGTGTTTTTCCCGGTAAACCACTAGGAGTTCTCATAAACACATGAGACAACTACCTTAATGACGACTTACTATGCTGTAAGTACTTTAAGGCCCGGGCTTTATAGTTCGGACCACTATTAGGTACAACTGACTCGTGTTTTTCCCGGTAAACCACTAGGAGTTCTCATAAACACATGAGACAACTACCTTAATGACGACTTACTATGCTGTAAGTACTTTAAGACCCCAATTTTATAGTTCGGACCACTATTAGGTACAGCTGGCTCGTGTTTTTCCCGGTAAACCACTAGGAGTTCTCATAAACACATGAAACAACTACCTTAATGACGACTTACTATGCTGTAAGTACTTTAAGGCCCGGGCTTTATAGTTCGGACCACTATTAGGTACAACTGACTCGTGTTTTTCCCGGTAAACCACTAGGAGTTCTCATAAACACATGAGACAACTACCTTAATGACGACTTACTATGCTGTAAGTACTTTAAGGCCCGGGCTTTATAGTTCAGACCACTATTAGGTACAACTGACTCGTGTTTTTCCCGGTAAACCACTAGGAGTTCTCATAAACACATGAGACAACTACCTTAATGACAACTTACTATGCTGTAAGTACTTTCAGCCCCGGGCTTTATAGTTCGGACCACTATTAGGTACAACTGACTCGTGTTTTTCCGATAAACCACTAGGAGTTCTCATAAACACATGAGACAGCTACCTTAATGACGACTTACTATGCTGTAAGTATTTTAAGGCCCGGACTTTATAGTTCGGACCACTATTAGGTACAACTGACTCGTGTTTTTCCCGGTAAACCACTAGGAGTTCTCATAAACACATGAGACAACTACCTTAATGACGACTTACTATGCTGTAAGTACTTTAAGGCCCAGGCTTTATAGTTCGGACCACTATTAGGTACAACTGACTCGTGTTTTTCCCGATAAACCACTAGGAGTTCTCATAAACACATGAGACAACTACCTTAATGACGACTTACTATGCTGTAAGTACTTTAAGGCCCAGGCTTTATAGTTCGGACCACTATTAGGTACAACTGACTCGTGTTTCTCCCGGTAAACCACTAGGAGTTCTCATAAACACATGAGACAACTACCTTAATGACGACTTACTATGCTGTAAGTACTTTAAAGCCCGGGCTTTATAGTTCGGACCACTATTAGGTACAACTGACTCGTGTTTTTTCCGGTAAACCACTAGGAGTTCTCATAAACACATGAGACAACTATCTTAATGACGACTTACTATGCTGTAAGTACTTTAAGGCCCGGGCTTTATAGTTCGGATCACTATTAGGTACAACGGACTCGTGTTTTTCCCGGTAAACCACTAGGAGTTCTCATAAACACATGAGACAACTACCTTAATGACAACTTAGTATACTATAAGTACTTTAAGGCCCGGGCTTTATAGTTCGGACCACTATTAGGTACAACGGACTCGTGTTTTTCCCGATAAACCACTAGGAGTTCTCATAAACACATGAGACAACTACCTTAATGACGACTTACTATGCTGTAAGTACTTTAAGGCCCAGGCTTTATAGTTCGGACCACTATTAGGTACAACTGACTCGTGTTTCTCCCGGTAAACCACTAGGAGTTCTCATAAACACATGAGACAACTACCTTAATGACGACTTACTATGCTGTAAGTACTTGAAGACACGGACTTTATAGTTCGGACCACTATTAGGTACAATTAATGAAAATTAATTGTTTTTTCACACTAGCCGTGTGTAGGCTAAATTGTGGAAACTTAGAGTCAGACTGAAAAATCCAATGTAGCTCATTGGTTAGAGCAGCTGGACGGAGACCAGAAGATCCATGGTTCAAATCCCGGTTATGGCATTGAATTCTTCAGTCTGCCTCTAGGTTTCCATGATTTAGTTAGGTTTGAACTAACGATTTTGGTTAAAATAGAAGTTTTGAGAGGAAATTCTGTCGTCTTTTGTCACAATATTTATAATTAGAGTATACTTGGATGTTTCAGTGTTTATATTTATCAGCTGATTTCATGAATAAATCGAAAAGGAAGTTGTATAAGTGAGGCAAACGTTGTTCTAAACAGCGTAACCAAGTCACCAACAAGAGCCCTTTTCGACATTCCTTCAATAATATACAACAGTAAAATTACTGAAGCCGCCGCCACTGATCAAACCATCGTCAAAGACAGAGGTTTTCGTCTGTTTCCCCGCAAAACAGTTGGTGGAGGTAAATCTATCCTCCCCTCTTCCGCCGAAGGTTGGGCAACACTGCTTAATTCCTTTAAGGCAGACATTCGCTTCCCTGATGGTCGGTCCTTGCTCCCTCCTGCTAAGTATCGTCACTTTCCTTTCGAAAAAGAATGAAAAATTGCGGGGCAATTCCATGAGGTTTGTGTAGAGAAAGTGGAGATTATGCAAGGTCATGTGTACAAGCACATGTGTGGTGATAATGACCTTTAGCAGTTATATAACAACAGTCAACTTGTGTGTTTACGTAACTGTTTGTGGTGCTAATTGGCGATTACAATCTCTTTAATGGACCATTCATCTGCGTCATAACAGATCTGTGCCTCTGGTCATTTGGAGCTGACCTGTAGAAACTGCCAAAAGACGTGACTTGTTCCTTCACATAACTTTCTTTGACTCTTGAGTTTTTATATATAGACGCTCAATATACGGCACGGGATCACCAGCTTTACTTCCCTTCCGAAGTAAGCCATGCGTCGCCCTCCACCATGACCTTGGGATCTTACACTTAAGACCACCGAGCGGGAAGGCTCAGACGGTCTGGTCTGTGGCCCACATTTGGGATTCCGGGTTCGATTCCCTGACGGCCTACCTGACTTACTGGTTTTCCCGGGTCCCAAGCGAAAGCTGGGTAGGTTAATTACATCCCTTAAATGAAATGTGTAGTGTTTAACGGCTGCTTTTACTAAATACGGCACCGCAGGCGATGGGATGAAGATGGAGCACCGGTGGAATAAGATAGTGGAAGAGTACCCGGAAGAAACCCGCCCCAATGCCGTGTTGTCCAGCACAAATCTCACTTTGCGGTCGCCTGGGATCGGTGAGAGTTGGTCGGTCCCCGAAGTTCCTGTACTTCCATTATTATTTCACATCATCTCTCATCTGGTGGCCCATTTCAGGGTAGAAGTGTCGGCGGTAGTCTCGACGTTGCATGGCAGGATGATATTGTCCTGATAAACACTTCCCCATCCGATAGTACGGTCTCCGAACTAGGTCTGGTGGCGCCGTGTGGGACCATGTGGGGTTCCTTGGCTTCTTAATTCTGTAACGTGATGCCTATTTTAAATACCAGATTACATTCTCCTCTTTAGCGTTTTACACAGTGTATTTGTTTTAAAGGACAATAATTTAGGTCTAAGCCACCCCGTGACTACTCAGGGCGGAAATGGATACACCACTTACAGGCGTCAACCCTGCAGGGATGACTACCGAATAACCTCGGTAGGACCGCGTGGTGATCTAGCACACCTACTAGCTCTGCAGGCTAGTACCCGGGACTTCTTAGACAACCCTCTACCCCCTCCGGGCGGCCGAGGCCTGGCCGGAGGTACCCGATCTGCCATGGGTTTCGGAAACACACTGCCCCCTCGAGTCCAGCCCAATCCGAACAAATCCGAATCAAGGAGGGGCTCGAATTTCGGCCCGAGGTTCCTCTAGTAACGTCAGAGGTACCACGAGTGCTCGGAGTCCGCACCACGGCAACTGAAGGGGACGGATGTCCCCTACGATGTCCTCTACGGGGAGTGGGCGGAATGTATCACGAGGTCTACCCGAAGGTTCGAAGGCTCCTGCCTCAACTACCCGGGAGTAATGGAAAACTGCGGAACACTTTCCTGCAGTCTAAAAAGCCTTCCCCCCCCCCCGCATCCCAGGACGGGAGGAAGTGGATACCCAATACGTCACTTAAGCGCGTCAACTCCGCGGGGAATACTACCAAATAACCTCTGTGGGGCCACCTGGTGATCTAGCACACCTACTAGCTCTGCAGGCTAGTATCCGGGACATTTTAGGTAACCCTCTACCCCCTACGGGCGGCCGTAGCCTGGTGATCTAGCACACCTACTAGCTCTGCAGGCTAGTATCCGGGACATTTTAGGTAACCCTCTACCCCCTACGGGCGGCCGTAGCCTGGTGATCTAGCACACCTACTAGCTCTGCAGGCTAGTACCCGGGACATTTTAGGTAACCCTCTACCCCCTACGGGCGGCCGAAGCCTGGCCGGAGGTACCCGATCTCCCACGGGTATCGGGAACACACTGCTCCCTCGAGTCCAACCGAATCCGAACAACTCCCATTCGGGAGGAGCTCGAATGTTCGGGCCGAGGTTCCTCTAGTAACGTCAGAGTTACATCGAGAGCTTGGGGTCCGCAGCGCTCGCACCACGGCAGCTGAAGGGGACGGATACCCCTCCACGGGGAGTGGTTTGGATGCCGGTTCTACTGGTCTTCCGGTGAGTTTCTAACTGGTAAATTGTAGGGACCCAGGTCTCTGCACTGTCGTGGCACCTACTGACGGCCACGCTTTGTCCCCTCTCGTCTTATCCTTCCTCCGGTGATGCCTACTTGAGCATAGGTACAATAGACCAACACTAGCCGCAGTGCCGAATCCCCTCCGTGAAATTTTAACCTATCCAATAGCTGAAGGATAAATCATTTAAATAGTAAGTTTGAAATTTGACCGACATTTTGTTTTTGAATTATGCTAAATTGAAGGATAATCAAAACATGCATTTATATTGAAATCCCGGTATTGGAAGTTTTGGTGAAATACAGTACTTGCGTGAAATACTCCTAGTAACTCATGACAGATAATTCCTGTGACTGATTTGCGGGAAGGGAGGTGGGAGGTGAAGTGTTCAAAAACAGCAGAAGTTTTCAGATCCTCGCGATGTTTTGATTGCAAATATCACGACTGTCAACAAACGTTTGTAATGGAAAGCTCCGGGTGATGTAGTAAATTTCCAGGGTTCATTTTGCAGTGCCAATGTCGTTGCTTATCTCGCTGACCCTGCACGCGAAACAACGTCACACTAAATACTGCCAACATTTTGGTCGTATCTCCCTTGTGCTTCAAACGGTTGCAGTCGTGTTTTCTCCCCAAAATCTAGAGAGATTTATAAAATGCTACCCAGTCCTAAGTAAGATAAAATTAGACTGTAAATTGAGACTGACAAGGGGACTATTACTGTATTCACACCGCTACGTACCTGAACATTTGATGGTATAGTGCCTGTTGTATATAAATCATGTACTGCGGAATAGAACCGCAACGTCCAAAACTGAAGCCTAGAAAGTGCCACATGCGACCACACTTGCTGGATATCTCTCATCAGCTTGGGGACGGCGCTCCTTACATACCGCTACTCGTCAGAGGTAAACAGTCTCTCCCTTAAAATGCTGTGTAGGTTCGTACGTATTCTGAACTCATTTTCGCTACTTCCAGCTATACTCCGTACACAGGCCCCATGTAGAGCAGAGAGGATCTCATTCAACTCTCGAAGCGAATATAGTGGTACTTCTCTTGTAAGAAATAGCCATAGCGGAAAATTTTAAATGTTGAAGTTTTTATATAAATATATATAAACCTTGTCACAAACTCTACAATAATTATAGCGTTTTTTTTTTTAAGTTTCAGACATCTTTAATCGATTTAAAAAAAGTTTACACCAAATAAAACGTCTTACTATTTGAGAAAAGTATTGACACGTGTTCCAATGTCGTGCTCCTGCGACAGACTGTAGCTGGGCGCTTGCCAAGAGACATATGTTGTCGCGAGGTCTACCCGAAAAAGTCCGAAGAATCCGGCCTCTATCAATCCGGGAGCGATGAAGAACTCCGGGGGTCTTTCCTTGGTGCAATACCTGAAGTCTAAAAGCCCCCCTCCCCCATCGACAGAGACAAAGAGACAGACTCCGGAATGTTCTTCCCATTGTTGCCGCCGCTAAAGTTCTCGGAAGGTTTGCGGCTCTCTAAAAACAATTACTGGGGAGGTATAAATACCGGCAAGGTGTTGGAAGTGGCAGTTGTTTGTTGGTTATTGCAACAGTTGACAGTGATTTCTTTCACTTGTTTTCGTGCAGCAAAACACCGAGTCAGCCTTGAAGACAGCTGATTGTCAATTTCACGTCTTTTTACTGCAGCAAAAATTGTTTTAAAATTCTGCAAACCAGATTTCCGAATCTACGCAACCCACAAAGTCGAGTATAAATATTCAGAAATTCCGGACATACATATAACGAGGACAATCCCAGAAGTGATTCATTACACAACCAGAACAGATGATCGTTATGTTTTAATTTTTCTGGTTCTCTGCCCACAGAGTGTGCTACGATTCTATCCAAACTGTAGGAATGTGGATTTTAAGTCCCGGGTATAGAATCGATGACCACTAAGCATCAAGAAGCTGCGATAGCTAACGAATCCAGATCATAAATTCCAATTTTTCGGCTGAAGGCTTGAGATGCTAAAATCTACTCCCCCCTCTCCTTATCGCCTCGTCTACCCAGTGTATGTGGACATGGCGGCCGGCAGTCGGGTTGGCAGGTGCAGGCTCGACTCGGGCTCTTACGCTGTGGATTATTATTATTATTATTATTATTATTATTATTATTATTATTATTATTATTATTATTATTATTATTATTATTATTATTATTATTATTATTATTATTATTATTATTATTATTATTATTATTATTATTATTATTATTATTATTATTATTATTATTATTATTATTATTATTATTATTATTATTATTATTATTATTATTATTATTATTATTATTATTATCATTATCATTATTATTATTATTATCATTATTATTTTTATTATTATTATTATCATTATTATTTTTATTATTATTATTATTTTTATTATTTTTATTATCATTATTATCATTATTATCATTATCATCATTATCATCATTATCATCATTATCATCATTATCATCATTATCATCATTATCATCATTATCATCATTTTTATTATTATTATTTTTATTTTTATTATTTTTATTTTTATTATTTTTATTTTTATTATTTTTATTATTTTTATTTTTATTTTTATTATTATTATTTTTATTATTATTATTTTTGTTATTATTATTTTTGTTATTATTATTTTTGTTATTATTATTTTTGTTATTATTATTTTTGTTATTATTATTTTTGTTATTATTATTTTTATTATTATTATTATTATTATTATTATTATTATTATTATTATTATTATTATTATTATTATTATTATTATTATTATTATTATTATTATTATTATTATTATTATTATTATTATTATTATTATTATTATTATTATTATTATCGTTATTATTATTATTATCGTTATTATTATTATCGTTATTATTATTATTATCGTTATTATTAATCATCATTTCGTTTTCATTATTATAGTCAGATCTAGTGATTTACCACATATCTAAAAACTTATCCAGAATGAAGACATATCTAAAAAAAAAAAAAAAAAAAAAAAATTCAAGACATACATTTAATTTCGGATGAACATATCTTAAACATATGGTATTTTCCCGCCTCCGTGGTGTGGTGGTAGCATTATGCTCAAGAGGTTCTGAGTTATAATTTTGGTCAGACTGATAAGCTGTCCCCCCCCCCCCCCTCGGCTTTCCCTTTTTCCGAAATATGAAATGTCTGGTAACACTA